>VZSF01002844.1:1814851-1835044 GCA_013398295.1 Chionis minor | reverse complement strand
CCCCGCGTCCCGCTTTCCCGGTTTTTAGCCTTCATGCGTGCTGCGCCGCGTGTCCTCCGGGATGCGCCCGCCTCTGGATAGAGGGGGTGTGTGCGGGAGGGAGGGAGGGAGGGCGGGCTGCGCTCCAGCGCCCGCAGCGGGAATGCCGCTCTTCCAACCGCTCCCTCCCGAGGGAACTCAGCGCGGCCCTCTGCCTCCAGCGCCCGCGTATAGAGATTTTTATTATTTTTTATTATTTTTAAGCGCAGTTCGTAAGGGGTCTCTCCCTTGAGGCTGGCGCCCAGTTCGTTTTATCGCATTGGAAGTGTCGGTGTATAAAGTAATTGGACGCTCCCAGCTCCCGTGTCCTCAGGAGGCAGCGTTTTGAGGGAGTCATAGGTAGAAATGTTGCTGCGCAAGTTCCTTGTCCGTCAGTGAGACTTAGTAAATAGCTGGGTAGTGTTATAAAAAATAGCATTAACGTTACACGCTTTCTTGTGACCGTAATTAATTTCCACGCTGAAGATTTTTAGTGTGCCAGTTTACAGAAATTCCGAAGTATTGCAGCGTAGCCTTGAATCTTTGGCTAAGTTGTGCTGGGATTCGGCCGTAAATCACAGGCATCCAAGGGGAGCATCCTAGGGAAGGAACGTGAGCTTCCTGCCACAGCCACGATGTTTCCAGGTGTCTGCTGGCCGCTGCCAGGGTGTGCAACTATAGAACTTTGGTCTGACCTGGTACCGCCATTTTTATGTCACTTTTCCCAGGCAATTACAAAACCATACGGTTTTAAGATTAGTGAAAAGGCGTATACTAATCAAAATCAGAAGTTTTTGTTGGTAACAAACGTGTCTGTAACGCCGTGGGTCAATTTTGATAAGACAGCTTCTGTTCTTCTTTCTCCTTTGTCTTTTCTGTAGCTATCTGCAGATGTTAGCGGGTGGCTCTGTGCCAGGGAGACTTTGATCTCTCCACTTGTACCCAAAGTGGGCTTTGATCCTTGGAATCCATCATAAAGATTCTTCTTAGTTACTGCTAAGTTCTTGTGTTGATCAATGAAATAGACACTGCTTAAGTTGCTCTTCGTTAACTGGCTAAAAGTTGCATTGAGGGGATATTTTTAATTACTAGCTAAGTGCTTGGAAAGTCTTAAGGTGTTATGGGAATTTTGGGTGGCTTGTGATTTCAGGTAGCTCATCACCTTGGGAAGAGGGTTCAGCTGTACTGGCCTCCAGTGCCGAAGTTTTTCTGTGCTTATATGAAAAAGCTGACCTGCTAATTTGTTTGTTTATTTTTCTTTAACAGCTGAAAGCTGATGTGGTTCCAAAGACAGCAGGTAAGGCAACATCTGGAGAATTTCATACTTAAATATTTAAGGTTTAGGTTGCGATTTTCAGCAATAAGAATATTTTGTTACCTTTTGGAAACTATTTCTACCTTCCATCCCCATTTGTTAAATAGAGAAACATGATGCAGACTTGTCAGAACTGTGCTAGTGAGGAGTTACAATTTGTTGGTTTCCCACATAGTTTCATTTTGTAATTGGCACCAAGACAGTACAGTCCATATGTTGGGTTTTCAGTGGTGAATAAATGTGTTTAAAAACACATTAGTTTTCATTTAAATCAAACCCCAAAGCAAATGAGAAACGGTAAACCAAAGGGATGGTGTCTCTTAGAGTTTCCAAAGAGCATATAGGCTTTTGTTTCCCTTGTCACTAGCTGATGAGCACAGTCACGTGTCAGAGTTTTGTCACGTGCTTCCTTCATCATCAGCTTGCTTAGGAGTTCTGAAAAACTTGTGCTTTCCTTTGAGTTCCTAGTAGATGAATATTTTTTTTTTTTTAAAAAAAAAAGCATCTTCTTCATAATTATTATAGAGAACAATGGCATAAAAGTCAGAAAATGAAATCTTTGACTCCATAGTGGTGGGTTTGGAGAGGCAAGGGGGGTTGGAGTATGTAACTGGAGCATATAACAGCAAAATAAAAGGGAGATGAGGTGGAAGAGGGTTGTGTTTGTACCCTCTTCAGAGGCTAAACAAGCCTTGTTTCCTTAGCTTTATAACAGAGGTTTTTTTAAAGGATGGAAACAACTAATAAGTCAATGGTACCTTAAAGATACTACAGAATTTTTGAAAATTTATAAACTTGGGACGTAGTTAATCTAGTTGTGTTTGATTCTATTCTGTATCACGTATGGCAAGGTAACACTTTATGCTTTGTTCTCACAGAAAACTTTAGAGCTCTTTGTACTGGTGAAAAAGGATTTGGGTATAAAGGATCTACTTTTCACAGGGTGATTCCTTCATTTATGTGCCAGGTAATGTTGTTTTCTTTACTTATGCTATTAAAGTTACCTGTACATTATTTATATATTTTTAGAGCCAGTTAGGCTCATAGTAACGTTCAAAGTCTCTCTGCTCTAACCTTTGCTAACTACAGGATAAAGAAGTGACAGTGTGACTTGCATTTCTGATCTTTGCTGTGGCTGCTTTGCTTAGCACATCTTTTGTCCAAATAAATGTAAAGTGTGCGTAGAGTGTCTTAAAAAGCCTGGCTTAAGGCTTTCTGCTTTTGTATAGCAGTGTACTTTAGTGTGGGGATATTTGACAAAATGGCACTTGTGCGGGAGAAGCATTTGTGGGTAGAATGACAATCAGCCTTGTGTTCTAAGTGAGCTAAGAAAACATGTCCATTCTTTATTCCTAGTAGAATAATCTGTTCACAATAGAGAATGTGTTGTTTTTTTAAAAAATGTTTGGTTTTTTTTTTTTCTGAACATCTCCTTCATGTGGAGGGGAGAAGGGAACCAAAAGGGTTGATCGGGATAGATTTGTGGGGTGACACACCTGAAATGGATTTTGCTTTGATTTAAAGGATGAATCTTCCAAAATTTTGAATTCAAGTCCACGTACGTTAACCATTTTTTCTTAAACAGCAGAAACAACAAAAACAAAGCAGGAAAAGCCTTTTTGAAAGCCTTCTTTGTACTGCACTTGGCAGATGAGCAGATTTCTGTGCTGTAGTGATTCCTGGTGGTCCTCTCTTCCCTTAGAAGCAGCTCTGTTTCAACAGCATTGCATTGCAGAAAAGCTTTGTAAGCAATCTGAGATGAAGGTCGTAGTAAGAGTGCGTTATTTATTAACTTATGACTGTGGTGGTACCCTATTACTTTTTTTTAAGTGAAAAATGCAGCTGGCAGAAGAGGCCCTAATCTTACAATACTTCTGCCAAGGGAAAGGGGACAAGTGTGCTGTAAAGGACCTGTTTTCTTTCGTTTGAAAGGAAAACTAAGGCTTTGTGATACTGACAAAGGGACAAAGTTTAGAAGTCTCGCTGGGGTTAGAAATAAATAAATATAAGAAAAATAGAAATCCCACTCTTGAGTTCTACTGCTGATTTTTGAAGTTCTGTGTCAGTCAGTCCTCCTTGCCTCCCTGTTTTGTCCCCAGAAACGGACCTGCAATGGGGATACCGGATGACTGATACTGTGATACAGCGAGATGATGAATTAATATTTAGGAATTACTTGGTAGTCATTACCAAAGTGGAAACCTGGTCATAGGTTTCAAATATGTTGAGGTGAGAGGAAATGGCAGAGGCCTTTCCATTTGTTGAGATGGAGTGTTAATATGATTCAGGCAATTGGTATAGCCTAATTGGAGGTCATCATACCCGGGAGTTGGGAATTCAGATGCCTCCGCGTGGCACGCAGAACATACTTCTGGGACTGCGTAGGAGTGGCTGTAACACTGCCTGTAACAGATTACTCAAGGTGAGAATAGGAAGATGAACGTGATATGAAATACTTGTTAGGTGTGAGCTCTTTGCCGGCATGGGCGGTGTCACTTGTGGGGAGGCGGTGGCAGATTGCTGGAAGCAGTGTTTAGTACCTACCTTTGGGAGTCACTGTGGCTGGGGGGCTTTTTTTGCTGTTCGTTTGTTGAGTGTTGTGTGACTGACCTAAAATAGGTGGTCATATCTATCCCAGCAAGCAGCATGTAGCTGAGGGAAGTTTAAAATAGCTCAGGTGCGGCACTTAAAACAACAAAACCTAGAAAGAGCAAATAGCATCAGTGGAGATCCTGGCCAGTGCTTATACCTATTGGGAGAAAGAAAGGAAGGGAGAAAAAAAAGGGTTCCTGGGTCTCGCCTATGGTAATGAATTTGGGTGGGTTTTGGTTTTGGTTTTTTTTTTTTCTTAAGGCCTTTCTTGAGGTGTTTCTTAAAATTACTGCTATTTGTTGCATCACATTTGGGAGCAAGGCTTGTAAGACAGAAAGGTGATTGTTGGAGTTATGGATATCAGTTGGAGAATATCAGCAATATCTGGAGCAGAAATGTACTTTTAGCTTGACTGTCTTCATCTAGTTACCTGGTTTTAAACCCTTATGTGACCGTACTCATTCTCAACCTGAAGAAAATTTGATTTTATTGCTTTTAAATTAGAGCAAGTGAGTATATTTTCAATAGCATCACTTCCAACGTAAAATACTGCTTGTGTGCTAGTAAAGTTAATAGCCATTTCTGTTTCAGGGCGGTGACTTTACAAATCATAATGGAACCGGTGGAAAATCCATTTATGGCAGTAGATTTCCAGATGAAAATTTCATACTTAAGCATGTAGGACCTGGTAAATAAACATGTTCTTTCTGCCTTCTGATGACTCTAACCTATAATGAAGCATTGTTTATGAAGATGTATTTAAAAAAATAAGGTTTTTTTTTTTATATGTGTGGGGCACTTTGTAGTTACAGAAATATCATGGAAGTTTAACAAGTTTAACAGTCCCTGGCCTGTGCTTATTTGTGGAGACTGCTGTACAATATGTCAGCCTGTAACAGGTGACATTGCCACTCTTGTTCTTACTACAAAATTAAAAAAAAAAAGTATGGGGTTTTGGTATTTTACTTACAAATCTTGCGAAGGTGAAGTTGCTGCTTTTATTTTCCCCTTTCATAAGTCATAGACTTCAAATTTTACTTAGATAAATACTTCAGAAGGGAAACAAAGCGATCTGGGATTTCTTATTTTTTAGGTAACACAGTCATGTCCTTTTAAGTTCAAATTAAATCTAGGAAAAAAAAGTAAAGGAAAGGCCATACATAAGAATATCTGAATGTTATAGTCTGTCTTTTTTGGATTGTTACGTCCTCATCACAGGAAGCTACTGCTGCTGTTGAACCACGGTAGAGGTTACTTGATCTTAATCATAGGATGTGTACAGCTAATTACATTACTAACATTCTTGCTGTGGAAAGAAGGGAGGCTGGGCTGGAGGGAATGCTCAGACCAGGAGTTGGCATTAGAAATCGTTTGGAGACAATGTGAGACCATCACGTGCATCTTCTGTGTGTCCATCTTTAGTCTAAGCGTGCAGAGGAAAATTGTCCTCTCTGCTGCAAAGTTGTTACACCTATCTAATAAGCTGCTGCTGCTGTTCTAGGCGTTCTTTCAATGGCCAATGCGGGACCCAATACAAATGGATCTCAGTTCTTCATCTGCACTGCAAAGACTGACTGGTAGGTTCTCAGCCCTGCGTGTTAACCTGATGAAATCACGTCTGGATCCAGGGGGTTTGGGGTTTTCTGAGGTTTTGTGTTTGTGGGTTGATGGGGTTTTGTTCATTTCAGCTTGGTTTTACGGTTTTTTTGGGGGTTTTTGGTGCTGCTGTTGTTGTTTTTCGTTTCTTAATTTCCAAATTGATAGACTCACAAGGGAAAATAGTTTTGTGATACTTGAGGGAGGAAGGGCTGTGAGGGTAACAAGGTCGCTACCCCTTAGAGCGCTCCTAAGGTCCGGAGCTGGAAGTAGTTCATGTCACTTGTAGAGCAGTTGTGCCTTTGCCATAGAGCTCATCAGCAGGTAAGAGCTGTGAAGATCTGCTAGTATCCCTTCACTGACCTTTGTTTGGTTCAGTCTTTATCTTGTTTTAAGTAAAACTGCCTTTGGTGTTTTGTTTTACAGGCTAGATGGAAAACACGTTGTCTTTGGGCATGTCAAGGAAGGAATGGATGTTGTGAAAAAAATCGAGAGCTTTGGTTCCAAGAGTGGAAAGCCCTCCAAAAAGATTGTCATTACTGACTGTGGCCAGCTGTCCTAGCCTTTTGCCCTACCATTCACCATGCTGTGAAAAATGAATCATAAAAAACCCAAACATTTCTCATCCCATGAGTAGCACCTCTGGAGCCATATTTTCTATTTAACTTGGTCCGACTTTTATACCTCTGTTGAATAATATTGATTAAAAGCATACAACAGTAACTGAAACACGTTTTAACTGAGCTACCTTGGTAGTCGCACCGTCACTCACAACGATTTGGTCAAGTCCTGTTACATTTTAAAAGAAGTACTGTGGTCACCCAGAGCGTATCTGACGGCAGCGCTGATACTGCTCTTGGCGTTTGGATCTTTCAGGTGTTAGAATCTGTGGTGGAGTCGACAACCAAGTGTTCTATAGTAGGGAGTTAGATATTTAGATGTAAATTGAGAAATACCATGTTTCCTTCGGTGCTAATAAATGCCTATTCTGTTGTTTGTCGCATCACTTTGAAAAAATGATACTAACTAGTGCTCTGAAGGCTTTCTGCAACAAAACTCTCAGACATTTTCCTTCTGTGTCTCGATTTAAGTCGATCTGATAGAATTAATGTGTGGTTGTGGGTTCTTTTAATTCTGTTTTAATCATTTTTTTTTTTTTGTAATGTCAGACCACTGGTTAAAACTGAACTCTACCTTACCTGCTTCAATGGAGCAGTTTGACTTTTGGGTTAAGTAAATTGCTTTTGGTTGAGTTGGCCTGCTACTAGAGCTCCACCTGAGCAATAAGACCACAAATTAGCCAAAGGGTCATGGGACTTTTTTATTACGCAACTGTGAACTTCCTTGAAGTGCAATTCTGCTCTTACGTCACGTTCTGTGAGGAATACAGCACAGTTCTCGAAAGATGTCCTATTTTTGCACTTTGAGAACATAATCAAGAGTCTAGTGAGCTTGGTTGAGCGAGAAATTGGTTTTTTTGTCCTGTTGGTCCTGCAAAGTCAGCCCACCTTGGGTGTTACTTGGATTACGATTTCTTCTCATGCATCATCATCAGGAGCCAGAACTGCTCACCGCAGAATCACGAGGCCTAACTGGTGCAGCAAAATCATTATTCTTGGGGTTGATGCATGAGAAGGAAAGAATTCAGCCGATGAGATAAACACATTTCGTTTGTATAAACTGGCATGTTTCACGTGGAGTGCTTGAGCAGTAACAAACCTTGGAACCTCATGTGATCACCTTAGAGCCACTAAGGCTGTAAATTCATGCTTGTGGTACAAAGCGCTTGGCTGGTTTTGTGCAATAGTCTTCTTACTGAAGAGAAAAATAAAATGGGATGGCTCTCTTCAAATGTGAATTTACTTCCATTGCATTCGGATAATATGTAGGTTTAAAACTATTTTGCACTGGATTTTTTTTTTCCCGCTGAAGGCTGCATTCTTAATGTGTACAAGGTAGTATTCAGAGTGTAATTTCGCAGAAAATAGAATTGACAAGTTTTTATTCTTTCCACCTTGATTAGCTTTTTAAACACTCTTTGTAGTATTTTTGAAATATTAATTTATGCTGGTTTGGCTTATTTCAGTTTGATAGAATAATGGGTTTTTGTGTGTGTGTTCTATAATTTGTGTATGAAAAATGATTAAATACAGTTCTGCCACAAAAAACTCTGTTCCTTTCTTAACTATGACTTTGCACAGTTACTTGAAAGCAGGTGTGTGAGGAGCGGAAAGCTGTTGTGTTCCGTTCGCCCTGCGATGGGTTGGATCCAGTGGCGTTCAGAGGCCAAGCTGTCGTTCAGCCAACGGGATAACGGTGCCATGCTTTGCCTCTCGCCAGGGAATCTAAAATACCTCGTATATGGATAGCGGTTCCGGTTTTGAGACTGTTCTCTTGTCTGATTTGTTTCATCAATTTGCAGAGATAATGGGGAAAGTGTAAACTTGCTGGTTGGGTTTATTTATTTAATTTTTTTAAAGTTGGTAGTTCCAGCTTTTTGCTGAACGACTATGGAAAAGTTCCCTCCTTGCTGGGTGATCAGAGATGAGCTTAAGAATTTAGCGTCTTCCTGTGGTTCAGTGGTATTTGTAGACTGGAGAGCCCAATGGAAGGTGCTTTGCCGCAAATGGGGCTGTTTTCTCAGAACTGCGTGTTAAGCCTTACATAAGTAATAATATTGGGTGTGTTACGAGGATGTATTACACATGGCTGTGGCTCTTACAGACGCCTTTTATGCCCTAACTCCTGAAATGTAAAAGCCAAAGTTTTCCATCAAGGCTCACAGTGTTGACTAGAAGATAAATACGGAGACGTGTGGAGTCACTGTGACGAGTAACTGGCTGTGTGGTGTCTTGATGGGACTGGTTTCCAGCTACCAGTCTCCTCTGCCTACTCCTCTCTGCCAGAAGAAAGTCTTTGCTGCCTGGGTGCTTAGAGCAGCACCACGCCAGACTTGCTGTTTTGACAAACTAAACAGGTCAGTCTATTAAAGTTTTCATCTATGAAGCATGTTCCTCAAAATGGATTTTTCTGGGGTACTGGCCTTCCTCGTTTTTCTTTTCTTTTTTCCTTCCCCCTCTTCCCTTTATTTAAAGAAAAAAGTCACGGAGCTCTATTCCAGCATGGCTCCTGCATCCTACAGCATCGCGAGAGTGCTCCTATGCTGAAAATACACAGCTACAGCTTGTGGCCAGTATGGCTGAGCGTGTTTTAAGAGGTGGCTGTGGCACCACGGGTCACCCCGTCAGGGCTTGCAGGACCTCGGCACGCTGGATGGCTCACCCTATCCCTCTGTGCTCCCGTGGCGCTCGATCTTCGGTAGCTTCTCCGCTTCCGCGTGCAACCCAAAGTCAGGATTGCAGTTTGGGGGTAAGTACACAGAAATAAGCCTTTGCGAGTAATTCTCTGCCGAGATGTAATTTTCTGCAGGACCCTAAGTGCCTGTCGTCTCTTCACGTCTCGCAAACAGCTACTGGGAGACAAGGGTTCTTCTTTTGCAGCTTTGCTTGATGGTCTCATCAGCTTCAAAACCAGGGGCTAGAACAGGCAGAGTTGGGCAGCGCCACCGCTTGTTTGTGAGTTCCTCGCTTGGGCGTTTTGGACCCCTCCGTAGCAGGATGAAATATAAGACAATAAATTTTGCCTCGCAGCTCTGTCATGCACGGAAAAGGCCTTTGACTTCTGAAGTTAATCCACTTCAACCGTAAGGCAGGAAACTGCCTGAAATTATTTTTTAAATACATGTAGATGTTAAATGGATATGCTCTCCATGTCTTTTGCTGGTACAAAGCGTTGATCTTAAAGCAATTCAGACCACGGTTCATTTTAAAGCAGCTGAGTGATGTAACTGATGTAACTGATGAGAGTAACTGATGTTATTCATATATATCCAAAATATGAAAGCTTGCCGACAGGCAAGTTGAAGCACAGCGCCATCTTTCCGTCCCCTGCCCCGTGGTTTGTTACCTCCGTGCTGCTCCGGGCACGGGGGCTCTGGGGCAGAGCTGCGAAGCTGGCGCTGGGCTGAGGCGTCCTCCCGTCCCGCTTTCCCGGGAGCAGAGGGCTGGCGCATCACACCGTCCCTTGGGCTGGGAGGGACGTTTAGGATCACCGAGTCCAACCATCAACCCAACACTGCCCAAACCACCCCTAAACCGTGTCTATGCACCACGCCGACCCAGCTTTTTAATACCTCCAGGGATGGCGGCCCCACCACTTCCTCGGGCAGCCCGTCACCCTTTGCTTTTCGGTTGCGGGAAGCGCATCTCCCCCCCCACAGGGCTGCGGGGGCAGGGATTATGTATTTCCGCCCACCTCCCTGCGCCTCGGATTGCAATTCCCGGCTTGGGGATGACCCCTGGCCGCTCAGCGGGCTGTGGCCGGAGCGCTCCCGCGGGATCCGAGCAGGTTGGACGTTGTCACCTCTAGATGCCTTTGCCAGACGGCGGGTGCTGGCGACCTCGCTGCCCTTTCGGCCGCGCTCCCGGGGAGGCCGGCGGCTCCCGACGCCGTTGGAGGACGCTCGCCCGTGTCCCGCTGCCCACGAGGTGGCACCATGCGACCGTCCGTGGCGGGCTCGGCCAGCGCTGCCGCCGGCGGTGGCGCCTGGGCTGGACTTGTCCCCGCGGGGGCAGGTGCCGCGGCAGCAGCGGGGGCACAGCTTGGCCTGTCCCTTCTCTCGGGGGCATCTCCTGCCCCGCAGCCTGGAGGGGCCGCTCCGGCTTCCGCTGGGGGAGAAGATGTTGGTGTCTTCTCCAACCGCAGCTGCTACAGCACGTTCCCGTGATCCGCGTCTCACCGACGTGAGTCGGAAGATGTTAAATTGGAGCGCAGTCACCAAAAGCTTGTGCGTGTGCACGTGGGGAGCAATCAGCGCGGAGCAATCCTGCACAGCTCGCGGAAGAAAAGAGAAGGCGTTCGCTATGGAGTTGTGGTTTGGAGGTGAGCTTGAGGGATGGCGGGTGTGCGCTGCTGCAGGTTCGCACCTGGACCTCTGGAATAAAAGTTTTCCCCCTGGGAGAGCGGTTGCGACGGCACCCGGGCGGCTCCCGGGGTGAGGCACGGGCGTGCTGGGAGCGGAGCCCGCGGTGGTCACCCCCGAGGGACTGCCAAACCCCAACACAAGGCAGGAACAACACCCTCAGAGGGCACCCTTAGGTAAAGTGCAAATAAATACACACAGAAAAAAGGAAAAAAAGAGTTTATATTTCAAAGTTGTTTCAACAAACTCACAAATGTTTTTGTTTAGTCTCATGTTTTAATTATTTGTTCCAGACTTTCTGCTTACATAAATGGCTTGCTTTGGTGCTGGACCGAGGCTATGTCTTTTTGTTTATAAAGTTCAAATCCTTTGAAGTCAAGAGGTTCGAGGTACAAGACGCTGTTCTCTTTTGTAATGCCATAGCCTCTGCTGGTAGCAATATATCAGCAATCAGAACCTCAAAGAAGTGAATTACAAATCATTTTGCGTAACATTTCAAGGGCAATCTGGATGTCCTGCTGCTAGCTGAAAATTTGTAGTTGGACAGACATTTTCTACCCAGTGTAGAAGTAACCAGACTAAAAAGCCTTCTGGTGAAAAACTTTTAAATCTTGAACTGAAGGTTTTTGTGTTGAGTCCACCTCTGTTTAAACACATTGCACGAACCAGCTGATCACGGGTGAAGTTTGGGCCAAAATCTTCACAGCCCAGAGCATTAATTTGTTGCACTGTCGAACTGAAAACTGAACCCTGGCAACGATTCTTCTGGGCCTTCATGTTTCTTCTCCGGTTATCAGCGCTCTTGATTTTTCCAGCACGGCACTCGATATGCCTTTTCCATGCTCTCCTGCCTCCGTGCGGTCCCCACCTCCGCCAGGGGATGCTGCATGGGGTGCTGTGGCCACCCAGAGCCCGTGTCCCACGTTAGCCGTGGCTGAACCGCCAGACGGTGGGAGAGGCAAGAGCCCCCGTGCCGCAGAAGCCCAAGTAACTCTCCCATGGAGCCTCTTTCCCCGTGTGGGTGTCCCTGTCAAGGCCTGGGAGCCCCACGCCAGGGCTGTGCCATGTCCCAGGCTGGCTGAGCCCCTGCCTGGCTCCCCGGACATGATCTCCATCCTTCTGGAAGGACACTGCCTGCAGGTTGGTTCACATGAGCAAAACTGCTTTCCCAGCAGTAGCCAGCTGGCTGAGGGCAGACAGAGGCACTCATGGAGGTTAGCAGTGGTTTTTTCCTCTCTCCAAAACCTCCAAGAGAAGGAGCTTCGGCTCCTGTACAAGGTCACCCATCGTGCGCCGGGGGGGGTGGAGAGGTGGGCTCGGGGAAGGGCTGCACCTGGGGAAGCAGCTGGCTCACGGCTTTGGGAGGCAAACAGCAGCAAAGGGGTGGTTTTTTCTTTTGTCAGAGCTGAGGGCAAGGGCGTCGGGGACTGGCAAGAGTGTGATTTAAGAGTTGGGGTGCAGGAGGATCTTCACTGTGAGCTATAAATAGTGGAAGATGGGGCTTGGAGGCAACTGCACGAGGCAGGAGAGCTTCCTGTGGCGGGAGCCTGTACGAGGTGATTCTCTTCCAGGGGATCTGAATGAGGACAAGCTTGTTTGGCTTCAGATGCTGTGCCTAAATGGAGAAAGGCTTGAGGGATCTCACTGCAGAAGGTTGTCAGTCCCTGCTGCCTGTTCTGTCAGTGGTGAAGATGTCCTAGGGCACAGCTGGAAATAAAATGTAGTGGTGTTTGACTTGAGTTCAGTGCAACCATAACAGAGGCTAACACTCACTCCAAATTGCTTGCTATTTATCAGCTGGCTAAGTGAACAAAAACTTAAAATTCAGTCATCATTGGGATTGATGTTTGAGAATGACGGAGGAAAACTTACTCGGCAGCCCACCTCATGACCTCTCAGGAATTCAGCAAAATGTTCAGGTCCCAAAGGCCCTGGGAAAGAGCAGCATAAATGGGCAGGTAACTGAACTTCAAGCTCTAAAACTGCCACTCCGGTCTACCTGTCCCCAGTGAGGGGACAATTCTTCACCTGGTTTGATAGCACGCTGTGCACGTTGCTTGACGTGAGCCCATGCTCACCACCCACACGTATTTTTGAGGATTAAAACACAGGTTGTAGCTCGTGTGTAAATGCCAGCGTGCTTCCAACCGAAGAGCAGCCCTTGCTGTGAGCGCTTCAACGTGTGTGTGGTTCAGCACAGCACCTGCTCAACCGCACGGCTCGGGGAGGGTTTCTCCAGTTGCCATCCTCCCCGTTCTCTCCAAACGTGGCCGCTGCAGCTGCGAGCGGGTGGAGCGTGAGGGGAACGGGCACAGCGACCGCCCCACGCTGCTGCTCCTCAGGGCCACCTCCATGCAGAGGTAGGGCGTTGCTGAGGTCTACCCTAGTTAGAGAGAAACCGACCCTCTCCCGGTGGGAAGGAGCAAGGGTTTCGTGGCATTTGTTGGCTATTAGGAAGCTGAATTTCTTTTCGCACTCGTATCCCACATCTGGAGGTCTGAGACGGTCAGGTCCGGTTGCCTGGGCTGGGATGTGGGGCTGGAGCAGGGGTGCTGGTGTGGCTCCGTCCTCCTCCAACGGGTGACTATTTTTAATCACCCTTGAGAAACGCTGATGTGAATTCCTGGTTCTTTTTACCAGCCAGGACGAAAAAACCCACATAACTGGGGAAAATATCTGACTGTGTCTTTAAGATGGGGTCAGGGAGAAGTTAAAAATGTGCAGATACAGAGGTTTGGGGGGGGAAAAACTCTGTCACTGTTCTCATTTTCACTCACCTCCTACTTAAAATTCATCCAGGAAGGTAGGCAGAGGAACACGACAGCTGCTAAAATTACTAGGTGGCAATCATTTTTAGCAGGCGCAAGCGTCTTGCGGTTTTCCTGCTCACTCTCTCCCCCGCTGCCCCTGCCTCATCCCCCGGCTCGCTGCAGTTGCCTCCGCAGAGGCTTTCGTGTGGCTGGTGTCTCTCTAATAACAACCGCTGCCGCGGCCGAGCCAAAGGCGACCTGGTCGTGATGCGGGGCGGCTGCGGGGCCGGCGGCCTCCGCCGGGACCCCGGCCCCCAGGACGAGCCCCAGGGCTGGGCTGGCACAGCTCTCCGAGGGCTCGCCGCTCCGACCCCACCACTGGCACGGCTGACGCGAGGTGGTCCTCAGAGATGCAGAGGAGTGTGAGGAGGAGGCGGCAGCTGCTAGTGTTTAGGCTTTGCTGGAGCAATAAATTTTGCATTAGTACTAAACAGTGCACGCTCCAAATGATGCAGTGTCTTAGGCTTGGGGTTTTTTTTTTTTTAGGTTTTTTTTTTTTTTTTCTTCCCTGCCAAAAGTCAGCGTTTGGTTAGGATTTTATTTTTTTGGAAGCAGCGTTGCTATTAACTTGATGGTTGCCAAGGCCAAACAAAGTGCAAAGTGTCCTTGGAGAAAGCTGCGTGATTCTGTACATTAAAAACCGGGGGATGCCAGCACGCAGTCCCAGCCTCGCAGCCTGTCACATGCTTGCTTATGTCGCCAGGATCCTATAAATGCTTTTTTTTTTTTTTAAGAGAACGTTGCCTTGCTTAAAGGGCAGAAACTCAAGCTTCGCGTTTTCTGGTCTGATTCTTTTGTGGGCAGGGGGCCGCGGAGCCCGTGGGAGGAGCGTGCGGGGGAGCCGAGGAGGGTGGCTGGGCAGGGGTGAAGGGGTTGCAGTCCCACCCCGGCGCAGAGCTGCGTCCCCCGAGCGCGGCGTGACGTTACGGAGCTGTTAACCCACTAACCCTTGGCCCCTTGGCTCACTGGTGTATGCAAACAATAGTCTGGCCCTGTGCAAGGGGGAAACAATGCAGATCGCTGCCCCGACAGGCGCCGCCGGCATTAATTACCCGTGGCTGACAAGGGAGGGCTTTAAGGTTGCTGCTGGGTCTGTGGGAGCGCCCCGGGTGGAGAGCCAGGGCTGCCTCTGCGGGGCATGGTGTACGTACACCGGGTCCAGCAGCTCCCGTCCCAAAGCTGCCTGAAAAAATGGCCTTTTGGCTGAGATGCCTCCCGCCTTGCTCTTGCCATCACCCGCTCTCCTCTGCGCGCAGTCGGTGATGTCAAACAGCACGGAGTTCAGAGCGAGGGAGCTGCCGAGAGAACTCCTCCTTGGCTCCCGATGGGATGCCGCGCAGCTCAGACCCCTGAGGTTTCTACTCGCTCCACCCCGCAGAGGAATCCCGGAGGACGCTGCAGTTCAGCAGATTTGGCCACGACTGTGGCGTCGCTGGGTGAGCGGGTGTGGGCAGAGCTTTGGCCGTGCCCGGTGAGGAGGGAACGTGCTCAGCCCCGGGGTGGCACAGCTCCAGGTGAAAGAATCATAGAATCATAGAATCATAGGATGGTTGGAGTTGGAAGGGACCTTAAAGATCACCAAGTTCCAACCCCCCTGCCATGGGCAGGGACACCTCTGACTAGAGCAGGTTGCTCAAAGCCCCATCCAGCCTGGCCTTGAACACTTCCAGGGATGGGGCCTCCACAGCTTCCCTGGGCAACCTGTTCCAGTGCCTCACCACCCTCACAGCAAAGAACTTCTTCCTAATATCTAATCTAAATCTCCCCTCTTCCAATTTAAAACCATGACCCCTTGTCCTATCACTAGACTTCCTGACAAAGAGTCCCTCTCCAGCTCTCCTGTAGGCTCCCTTCAGATACTGAAAGGCTGCTCTCAGGTCTCCCCGGAGCCTTCTCTTCTCCAGGCTCAACAGCCCCAGAACCGCTCTCCGAAAGCGCAGCCGTCCTCCCTCCGCACCCCCTCCCCGTGGCAGCCCGCTGGCAGCTGCGGCACCCATAGGGCTGGGTTCAGGCTGGTGGCCCTGCAGGTGTTGCTCCCCGCGGGGTGACACCAGGCGGAGGTTGTGGTTGTTGTGGTCTTTCCTTCCCCAGCTGCTGGGCTGGTGGTGGGGCCAGGCAGCATGACACGGGTGGGGGGACGTGATGGTGGCAATGGTTGGCACTGCTCTCTGAAGCTAAAAGAGGTGTAAGGATCTAACGTATTGGGAAAAAACCCGACCCACTCTCTGTTGAACGTTTCCTTTGACTGCAGGGTGAACAAGAACACACAGAGCACGAGGGCTCAAAACAGAGGGCAGGAAAAGGGGACAACACCAACAGATTGACCACCTCTGGGGCAGCTGCCGCTACAAACTGCTCGCTGGAACTGACAGTGTCACGTTGGGTCAAGGCAAAGCCGTTCGTTTTTCCAGTGCTTTTATGCTGCTTCGTTTCCAGTTGTTTTGAAGCCACTGGAAAAGTGGTTCGACGCTCCTGGACTTTGGAAAATAGTATTCATGCACACAGATGCAGGAGTGCATAATGAAGGAAAACCAGACGCTTCTTTTAGTTGTAAGGATGACTTCATTTCTGGGGTGAACTGGAGGATTATGTGATGGTTAGTTACAAAATGGATAGAAATTGGTGTGGAACGGTGGGGAAGATAATTACATCCTGCACTTCTCCACCTTTTCAGCACCGTTCCCTTCATGCTGAAATGAACGGAAATGCTTTTTTTTTCTCTTCACAATAATATGAAATAATTTTCCAGAAACCATCCTGGCCCAGATCGCCTTAAGCAGAGTTATAAAACTGCATCTGGTTCGGCACACAATTCACGAGAGAGGGGGCCAAACTGTACCCTGATGGCTGGATGACATGCCCTTCCTGTGGGGTCCTGCTGCTTGCAAACCCAAAAGCTGTGGCCAGCCCCTGATTTTACAACCCCGCTTCTTGGCCACACTCGGAAATGTGACTTTTGAAGTTTGCAGCTAACGCCTCTCTCTGCCATTAAAATCTGATTCCTGAGGAAGGCGGAGGCGGCGGCGGGCGCAGGGGGAGCTGGGGGCCGGTCACCTTCACCTGCAGGCAGCACAGCAGCATTTCCCAGCTGCCGATGGTATTTTTACTCCGATTTAATTACTGCCCCAGTTAATGAGGTTTATGTCATCTCCTTCCATGGTTGTTTCCATGGCAGGGGGCACCTCCACCCGAGGCAATACGAAGGGAGGGAGGGAGGGATGGATGGATGGATGTCCTTTGCTGCCAGTGTCACACCTGGAGTGCGACAGCAGCATCCTGCATCGTAGGGGCAGGATAACGTATTCCTTCCACATTCTATTTTCTTTGCTTTCTAAACCCAAAACACAGGTGAAAAAGCAAGAGTGCGAGATGGAAGAGGGGAGACAAAGCCACGGTCACGTGCAGCAAAGCACCAGGTGGGCCGGTGAAACAGAAACAGCTCTGAAACCAAAACAGCTCAGTGTGGACGCAGTGCCTTAGAATACAGAAGAAAAGAATATTTTATATCTATAGGACAGGAATCGATACAGTATTTCAGAAAAAAATAATTGGGGGTAAGCCCATGTATTTTAGGAGCCACAAAACTGAAAAGATGAGATCACTGATACGTCAACTGGGAAACTAGCGGTGTGTTGGAGCCTGCAGCTGGGGAGGAGATACAAACAGAGCACACAGCTACCTGCAGCTGCTGCAGGGCTGCGACGTTTCCGTCCCCACGTTCCCATTCCTCCTGCCAGCCCTGCAGGGCTCAGGGGTTTTTTCACACTGTCTGAGCCTGAGCCTGAGCCTGAGCCTGAGCCATCCTGCTCGCCCGCAAGGCGCTCTGGGAGCCTTTCCCTCCCTCCCGCCCGGCTGGAGCTGGGATGAAGCCTCAGTGAGGACGATTTCCCGGCAAGGCTGGGGGTCACCCTGGGAGCTGGGCTGGTGTTCGCCATCCAGCTGACAGCCTTCTGCAGAAACAGTTAGCGTGTGGCAGTATTGCCTCCTAAGCCTTTAAACAGAACTCAAACTTACACCCTGAAGGCGCTGCCTTGCTCGCGGTGGGATTTTGCAGCTGCAGTCGTTATTATCTCATCTAAGAGAACTCTGTTCCTTTATTTCCCCCTTTTGGGGCATCTGGAGGACGCTCTGTGCCAGCTTTGTCTGCCCAGAAGCTGCCCCAGTTCCTCGGGAATGAAGCTGACGGTTTTTCAATGGCTGCTAACAGCCTGCAGATAAGGTAGGTTTGTTCCCCGTTGTTCTTCGAGGGCAGGGCCCCTCAAAGAGCAGACTGAACTCCTGTATCAAGGAGTCAAAGGGCTAAAATAATATTAGCCCAGCGTGTCATTGCTGACTAAGGTCCTGGGCTTAACAAGACCCCAATATTTTCCTGTTTCACTGATGTAATTTGTTATCCCGAATTTCCCCCTATTTTATTATTTCAGTGTTCCCGTCTCTGAAGTCATACCTTCAGCATGTATTCTTCTATCACCCTCTCAAATACATGTCTGGGTGATAAACTAGTGGCGGTTCTGACCTGGTTTGTATTTGACATTGCTGACCTGGCGAGCCAGTTCCCTGCTGATGAAGGTGCTGGGGCTGATGCTGTCCCCACCCCAGGTGGCTCTGGCTCATTGCCTGTTGTTTAGTCGCATAAGCGGGATGTGCTGGGAAATGGTGGTGGCCCCAAAGGGGGAAAAAACACCAGGCAAAATTACTTGAACCCATACGGTGCCACCCTCAAGCTGATATAGATCTTCTATAACCAGTGAAGTTTTTAACCTCTTCCAATCCAATGTGGTTTATTAGGACAAGACTCCCTCCTCCTGGGGACACAATTTGTAGCCAGTTATTTCTCAGCTTTTTTCTGTAGTTGCATCGCTAGGGGGTCAGCGTTAGGGTACCAGCGTTGCAATGGCTTCTTTGCTACCCAGCAGACCATCAGCATAAATGAGGAGGACAGACAGTATTTTACACCTATTTTGTACTAGCTGGCACAGAGCAATGGAAAGCTGGAAAAAACCAAAACCACAGACTACAGAGCAGAATGAATAAAAACAAAGAAATAAGCTAGGTCCTTTAGTTTTGGAAACTCTCCAACAACCTCTAATATGCATTAGCGAGATATCAACTTTCTGCCTTGCAGGATGAACTATAAAATATTATATCTTAGCCCTGCATATTTTCTAGTTCCTTGTCCTTTATTACAGCCACTGGTTTATTAAAACTGGAAACGGACCTAGACCAAACCCCTGCCCGACTGTGTCTGAATGGCTGCCTCCAAACCCTGCAGCTTTCGAAAGCTGGTCTCTAATGTTTAAAACAAAACCAAGCCCAACACAACAGCAAACAGCTTCTCATTTCCCCTCCCTTAGTTCCCTACGTGGCTAAAAAATCCTTGCACCTGGATGTAGAAAGCTATTAGTTTCATGGGTTAACGTAAATCCTTGCCCACTAACGTTAAAGGCAAAATGCCCAGAGTGGTTAGCAGTGTCTGAGGATTAAAATTCAATCCCACTTGAAACTCTTCCCAAGCATATATGATCAATGATGAGTTTGAAGGATATTATTTTTATTTTTTTTTTTAAGTCCATTGATGAGATTTGTTCTGTTTGTAAGACTAACTGGCAGTAAAAGGTATTAATTTCCTATCACGTTGTTCCAAATTGTCCTTCCCTTGTCCTTGTATTTTATGGTCTCCATTAAGGAATGTTGTCCTCTGGATCATTTTTATTGGCTTTGCTTTTTAATAATCAGCATTCGTGCTTAATACAGCAGTTTTTTGGTAACAAAATTCATGGCTTAAAAAACCCAAAGCAGACCCTCTTTCCCTTGACAGACTTGAAATGCGATTACTTTTGTAAGTTATAAATAAAGGCCTGGTAGCTGATGTTTAGTGGGAAACTCTCCCAGTGTATTTCAGAGCCCTGTTTTTCAGCCTCCTCCGATAACAAAGTTGCTGACTTGGCTTTTTGGGGAGCTGTATTTTTGTGCTTTGTGTTCCTGCTGCAGCTGCCAGGGGTTCGCAAACCTCCGGGCTGCAACCTGGCCAAACCAGGAGCTGCCTGCGCTGCTGCGCTCCCTGCCAACCGTAACGCCGCGCCGGTCGGGGCCGGGTTTGGCCCACGAGCTGCCATCTCAGGATGAGATTTAGGCTCTCGGGTTGCTGTCCCCAGGGTCTGGCTCTTGGTGGCATCTCCACCAAGACCTACGAGGGGGTCAATGGCAGCCCTTACCCCCACCTGAGCACCGCTCATACCAGCCCACCGCGGTTTACCCTCACCGTTAGGTTAGAGACGGTCATCTGGGACGACGACGGCTGCTTTTTATGTTTATAACTCCCGCAGAGAGAGTTTGTTTAAAAAAGAGGTACTGTGTCTCCCCACTGTTTATACGTTGTCATTTTTTTCCCAGGGTGAGACACTGGGCTAAGGCTGGGGCTCGGCGGATGCAGCCCCAGGGTGACGGGGGGCTGGCCAGCCCTTCCTGCAGATAAGCCACCACTGGCTGTGTCCTGGTCCCTGGCAGGCTCCTGATGCGGCGGTAGTTTGGGCAGAGATGGGGATCTCTGGTGATAAATGAATGGCTTCGACTAAATGCAGCTACCGACAGATATGGCTGAATTACTGCATGGGTTTTGCGAAGCGAAGGGAAGGGTTTGCAGTGATTAAAATAACACCTTTTACGCTTGATTTGCCGTAGCGGTGTTTTCTCTTGACCTCGTTTAGTGAGATCCTTTTGGACCAAAGAGCATTCAACGGACTCAGAGGTTTCCTGAAGGGTTTGTAATTTGGCAAAGGGGTCTCTAAATGGCCTGGCAGAGGTGCTTGGTTTTGAGGAAAATGTGCTGGTTGATTCTTGGGGGTCCCTGCCAGCCTCTGCTAGAGATTTCTTCTTCTCCC
>VZSF01002844.1:1764468-1814837 GCA_013398295.1 Chionis minor | reverse complement strand
CCCCCCCCCCCCCCCACCCCATATGCTCCAGCACTTCAGCATAGGAAAGTTCAAGGGGGAAGTCACTCTTGTCAGACAAAAAAAAGCTGTAAAAGCAATCTTTCTGGTGCTAGTGGGTGAGGGCCCAGTAAAAGAGATGACGATGATCCAGCTTAGATCCTGCTTCAGTAACCAAAAAAATATCAAGTATTTAAAATGGAATTAATTTTCTCTTTGGATTGCGATCAGGCTGGAATCAAGTTTAATTCCTTCAAGCTATGCTTTCCCTCAAACACCATTAGTTTTTAGAAGCTTTCCTAGGGGAAGCCAGTTCATTTGTCTTCCAGCACATGGTGCTGCTGGACCCGGTCTCCGTGGAGGAGAAAGGCTGGGCTGTAACTGCAGTCGCTCCTCATGAACTCATACTTGTCACTTAGCCAGGACTAGATGGGCTTGTCTGCCCCTCGCACCCACCCACAACATCGCTGTGTCCCAGGGAGATGACCTCCACCCCGGGCTCCGCAAGGACTAGGAGATGCTGAGGTAGCACAGCCTGATGCATCCCTGCCCAGGGACTGCCGGCACGTACGGCTCTGGTAGCGCTGCCAGAAGAAGACACAGGGCAGAAGAAACAGCTCAGTTTTCCTGTCCTACAGTCCCAAAGGAGCACGGAGACTGCGGTTGCACCGGGAAGCCCGTAGGGAGTGCGCGACTGCAGGCGGCTGCCTGTCCCTCCCCAGGTGGAGCTGGCAGCAGGAGGGGCAGGAGCTCCTGATAGCATCCCAAAGACAGGATTATTTTTTTTTCCAATAGCTGATATACCCATGCAAATAACAAGTGAGGCAAATTAGAAATACTCATTAATACTAGAAGTATCGTATAATTGGCAAAACTGAACCTTAGAGCGTGATTTGCCTGCCTGGAATGTCGGTGCCTCCAGCAGCAGCCAGCTTGGGCTGGCCGGGCAGCGTCGGGAAGCGAAGGGCAGTATCGGGAAGTGCTTGGTGAGCGGGGCCTTTGGTGGACCTGTGAGATACCGGATGCCTCCACACCGGGGCTATCTCCAGCTGTCACGTCTCGGCAGTCCTGGTGCGCATGGAAGAGGGAGAGCGAGACCCGTGTGCCAGGAGCGGCAAACGTGACGGCTCCGGCTGCGCCGACGGCATGGCTCCTGCACGCTTCCCTGAGCTCCCCCGTCCATACTGCCACTGCAGCGCCTCAAACCCGGTGAATCCAGGCTGTGGTCTTGGAAGAGATTGCACATTTGGCTGGTAAAACCAAGGGTATGACATAATGTGCTTCGCCTTCTGTACCACACGTGACTTAGGACATCACAGCTTTCTGATTTAAGAAAAAAAAATAATTGTAACATCAATAAAGCACCCGAGAAGTGAATTGGAATTTGATACCTGATAGCTGTCTTGAAGTAGTCATCAAATGCAGGGGGAAATGTGGTGCTGTGCGTAGTCAATGGCATTTTACAAGGACTGGGATATCTAAACAGATTCCCCATCAAACCTTTTCATCAATACCGATATAAAATCACTGCTGGTAAAACTTATGGGCAGAATGATGATAAACCGGTAAGGATGATACCAGGCAAGTCAGGCACAGTAATGAGAGTGACTTGATAGATTCGTGTCTACAAGAGTATTTTTACATAGCCATACATACATTTTTACATAGCCATACATACATTTTTACATAGCCAACTACAAAGTTACACTTCTGAGAACACGGAGGCAGCACGTGTAGACAGAGTGAGTATTGCATGCTAAAATCTGCACGTTTGAAGGAGTCAAGGGCTATAGCAGATGCAAAACTCAGCACGAGCTTCCATTAGGGTCCTGTGGCACCAGGGCCATTGTGATTGCAGGGGGTACGAAGCAGAAAGAGGGGGAAGCACCGCCTTTAAAAAGGAGAGACAAAGGCTGTGTGGTTCAGGGACCATTTTCAAAAGGCGTCGAAAAACTAGGCAAGCCACAGAAAAGAGCCACAGAAATGATTTTGAGTAGAAGAAAATCCCTTATGAAAAGAGACTTTTTAGCTTAAAGGAAAATAAAATGGGAAGGGGGGGAAAGGAAAGGACTGAGAGTGACTTAATTACACTATATAAGTGGAATGTGGGGGAAAATACTGGGTACTTAATTTACCATATGAAAGCACAACACCTGGAATCTGAGGTGTGCAAATTAATATAGGAAATGAGGATCAATGTCGGACCAGTGAGGATGATTAGCTTTGGACCAAGCCACCAAGTGATGCGGGTCTTCCAGTCAAGTTGAAATGCCTCTCTTCAAAGACATGCCAGAAGAGTTATTAGGCTAAATATGAGAGTAACTGGCTGAGATTTAATGACTTGTAGCACACAGACTGTCAGAATAGATGCTTTAATGCTCCCTTTTGGCCTCCAACTGCATTTAAACCCCTCTTTCCTGATGTGAATCTTGGCTTCCCAGCACTCCTTATCATTTCTTTCTACTCTTATTCTCAGTTTGTTCTTGGAGGAGTTTCGCTCGCTCTTTCTGCTTTTATTATGCCACTGCAGGCAAAAACTGGGGTTTTTGAAGGCCCTGAAGGGAGTTAGACTCCCAGCTGCATCTGAATTCAAAGGGAACTGGGTGCCAAACACAGATCTTGTGAAAGCCTCAGCCCAGAGCCCTGAAATTCAGTGTAGCTTTGAAAACCTCATAAAAAGCAAGCGTGCTGATAGTGGGCTGTCTTGAGTTTTATTCCTCCATCTTAAGCATTTTTCTGATGGGGGTTCTATAAATATACACAACGATGACTGGAAATAAGAGAGTACATGTCTGGCTGTCACATACGCATTTTCTGCAAGGAAAATCACCACAGTTATTTTACTGGCTGGTTATCTCAAAGCAGCAAGTATCCAGACGGTTGTCTCCAACTGTTGTTATTAAATTCAGCAGGAAATCCATCCTGTCCAAAAGAATTATTAGTTTCCACTGCTCCTGGAGCTGTCCGGAGATGTTAATCGGTGTTGCACAAGTAGCCGGCCAGTGAGTAGGACCATGGTTTGATCTCGTCCTCGAGCTCTGGGAGCTGGGTGGCAGCTGTAAAACCCATGTCAGCGTCTAGGCCGGGGGGTTATTTATGAAGGCAAGTCTTCGCAAAACCCCCTGATCCCTCCAACTATAAATATGTTTCACATCACGGGGCAGCATTTGAAATTAGTAGTTTAACATCTCAAAGTGGAGCCCAGATGCCATTAGTGTCAGACTTCACGGTGAAGAAGGTGGTATTTGTCAGCTATTTCTGCCCAGAAGTGTGTGAGATACCGCAGTTTCCCCTTTTACTTACAAGAGGAAATAACTCTGGTGGCAATCTGGTCTTTGTCAGCGCTGTAGACGCTCAGCCACAAAGCAGCGGTCCCTTATTTTATACCACAAGGCCTGGTGGGGATGGGAATCATCTACCAAAGGGAGCGGGAAGCAGAAGCAGGATCAGGGAGCAATTTTACCTTGGCTGACTGCCTGGAGCAGGTTCCCCCACTTGCCAGCCTCAACTCGGTGCCGGCGAGGAGGGACCACGCTGGGGACCTGACCCCTGGGTGTGTGGGGACCTGGGCTGCAGGGATCCCAGCAGTCCCCAGGGCTGCCAGCGATGCTACGCTTCCAGCCACCCTCACTGCCATCCCGTCTGCCGGGAAGGTGACCAGATGGCAAGGTGACCATCAAAGGTAATTAATGGAATCATAGAATGAGCTGGGTTGGAAGAGACCTTTAAGATCATCGATTCCAACCATAAACCTAACACTACCAAAACCACCCCTAACCCATGTCCCTCAGCATCACCTCCACCTGTCTTTTAAATGCCTCCAGGAATGGCAATTCCACCACTTCCCTGGGCAAATTTCTGGTCCTCTGCCTGTCTCAAGCACATGCCTTTCCCTCTCCTCCTCTCTACAGCACAGGAGAACTTAAACATATCTCCTGACTTCCCCGCTGGACCTCTTTCCTTGGCCAAGCAGACAGCTGATGGGATGGAGAAGCGGCATGCTCAGCCTTGGCCTGACCTTGCGCTGGAGCTTTACTTATCAGGTGGTGTTGGCCATACCAAAATGATAGATGTTATCCTGGCGTCAGCCTGGCAGCCTGGCAGCGTGGCTGCAGTACTCAACCACCGGCCCCCATTTGGTTTTCAGACAGAGAAAAGCTCTAACGTGTTTAGAAAAGTTCCGATTTGTGTTTAAAACTCTGGTTCAGCTTGAAAATCATCGCGTTTCTGGCAAACTAAATACACAAATGTTTTTAAGGGGACATCTGCATCAGGTCTCCATTTAGCTCTCTCGCTAACACCCCAGCCATGTACAGCCGTCTGGCAAAAGTCTTCTGGAGAAACAAGACAGCACAGAAACGCACTGCCGCAGCCCTGAGAAAACAAACACGCAGCACTGACGTTGTTCAGATGTTTGATTTTATAAAAGATCCTTCTGGATATAAATAAAACAGGCCCTGGTGAGCGCATACGGGCGTAGCAGGGGCCCGGGGGGTTTTGGTACTCGCAGGGGTCGCTCTGCGAGCGTGGCAGCGAGCTGTGCCTCAGCCAGAAGGTGAACCCCTGGGCTGGCCTTGGAGGCAGCAGGCAGAGTTTCTCAGAAGCCTTCAGCATTTCACCGTGTCCTTTCCATCTCATCCTGGGTGCACGACGGTGTGCCCCGAGGAGCAACCAGCCTGGCTGGATTCACCCTGATGTTGGTGAAACCTGTGCAACCTTTCTTTCCAGAACAGGACGACAGGGCTGAGAAACAGGGGCTGTACCTGTCCTTCACCTGGAGGAAACAGTTGATGGCCAACAAGGCTTGATGCACCGAAGTTTTAGCTGCACTGAAGCCGACTGCCTCATTTATTTTAAAGGAACAGTTTCAAATACATATGTAACTTTAGAAGGGCAGAGGGTTATTACGCTGTAGTCAGCGCCACACACTTGCTTTATAAATGATGAATAAATGGGTGACGTACCCTGCAAGGCTTTGGGTTTTATCTGTTGTGTTTTACTGTCACCACTCCTTACAGGCGGGATGCCTGTGTCAGCCAAGGAACACTCCTCCAAAGGCTGACAAAAACCCCGCTCGGAGCTTCTGCAGACGGTCAAGGCACGTTCCCAGGTGCTGCCCAAACACCCCTGCGGTCACCCGGCTGCCCACAGGTCTTGCCTTTCTCTGTACTATGTACCTAGTGCCAGGTAAATAGGCCTGGCACTAAACCAAAGGTTCCCTGGTTATTCAGTCAAGATTTTCTAGAAAACAGGTATAGAAAAAGGGAGGTATAGAAAATAAAGCACAGAACACAAAACTTTGAATATCCACAGTCAATTTTCCCTCTTACCTGAGCCCAGTTTCTCCATCTAGGAGCCCTAGGGATCTCTAGTCGAAGGTCATACCCTCTTTTCCCTGTTTCCAGAGGATATTTCTGAACTCCAGCAACAATCACGCTAATTTGGAGTTCAGAACTTCTCCATCTTTTGACCTTTCCTTGTCCCTCCCCTCTGCCTCCGAGCGGGGGGCTTGGGTACCCAGGAGTTTTGCACACAACTGGTCAGCGTGGCAAATGCAAACGTCTCCCTCAGCTCACACGTGGTTAGTTGGGAAACACCAAATCATCACCTTTTTTTTACCTTCTCCAAGTAGTTTGCTCTTCTTCACAAAGCTTTCCGTGTATTTATATGCTCCATATATAGAACATTAATCGCAAACTCATGGACTTTGGTACATTTGCAAATTCTCATGGCGAAATTAAAAAAAAAAGGAGTGTGTTGTCCAGCTGTCTCTAGGGCAGCGTGCCCTCACCGCCTTCTCTCTCCCTGGGAACTTCATGCCACGTGCACTCTCCATCACGGCCCCTGCAAATGAGGCAGGGATTTAGCAATTAATAATGATACTGAAATACAGCCATGCAAAAGAACAGCACCGAAACCACACATATAAGCTAAAAATGCTTTTCCAGTGATGAGTTCAAGATGGGTAAAACCCTTTACATGTTGCAGGGCTCCATACAAGGAAGAATTTGAAGCGTCGACCCTTAACATTTCCTATCTTTCAAGTGCTATGTTTTACTATCTAATGGCTTGCTGCTGACAACTCTTGATTATCTGGTGTAGCAGAAGGATTGGGATGACCAAGACAAAGTAAAAACAAAGATAATACAAAGCATATGGCAATTAAATGGTAAGAAAATAAAATAAGAGCACTGTGGAAGACTGAGCAGCAGCGACCTGGGCAGGAGTAGCCACGGAAGACCGCCTGACGGGAAAGGGCTGCAGTTCATCCAAGCCCTTTTGCAACTCACTTTGGACTCCCCGTGTTCCCAACGTGATTAATGTCCAGCCAGGGTAATCTGCCCGTGAGAGGTTGAGGGCTGTTTTATTTTCTGACATGGCCGTGGCACTCCAATAAAGCATTTTGCACTGTGTGTGTGTTACCGGTGATGGGTCAAAATGAGATCAGCACGGAGGACTGGTGAGCCCATCGCGCCGTTAATGACCGCCCAGACCTCTGCAGACCACGCAGGGGCTGGAATTGGCCAGCCTGGCCGGTGGCGATGCCCTCCCGGCTCTGCCCCCGGACCGGGAGCGCAGGATGGCTTTCCACCGCAGGCGGGCTGCAACTGGAGTTCAACACAGGTGTGTGCGGGGAAGTGACTTGGAAATCATTCCCAGGTGTTGTAAAACGTCTCCAGCTCCCAGCCAAGCTGCTGCGGGCTTTCAAAACAGCTTGCCACTGGCTGGAAAATGCTTATAGAGGGGAGCAAAAGCCCAGAACGTTTATTCGTGTTTGATTGCTCAGTGTGAGCCTTGATCCCTTCCTAGGACTTGGGGTATTCGGGCAGGTTGGCTGCAGGGAAGACGTGCAAAGCCTTATCAGGCGGCTCGTTCAGGAGTGCTTGTGACTTTCTCAGATCTACTTTCCAACCGGCTTTTTTCCAAAGTAACCACCCTCACTCTCTCCCTCTGGCACTGTGACCCTGGAACAAGCGTATCACAATTTTGGCATGTTTGGGACATGCTACCACACTATAGCAATATAATGTGGCAAGCACAACATATGTTTTGGAAGCGAGTTGGGTTTATTTTAGCTGCTCCAAATTTACTTGACCTGTTTAATCCAGCTTTCACACTACATCATCTCAATCACCGGGATTGCTTTTAGGTCATGCCCCGCACAACATGTGCAGCCAGTTGGCCTTTCATCTGCATGCTTAATTGTCCGAAATGATTTCCATGTGATTAATCTGAAACGCCGACATCCACGATAGGCCAGCCCGCTCCATCCTCCACGTTATGTTTGGCAGGTGCAGGGTCTGGCCCGCTGAGACCAGAATAGTGTGAACAGGGCATGTTGGGGAGCCCAGACAGCTTCCTAGCTGGGTGTTATCTGATTGCTCCCCGTCTAGGCTGGGCGTAAGTTAATATTGACTCAGGCACCTACGGCAAATCAGTGCAGGGCAAAGCTCGTGGCGTGGGCAGCCCTGTCCTGCTCCGGATGCTGAGCCGTGGCTTTGCGGGGCTCTTTGCTGCTCTGCAGGTGGAAGGAGCAGCTCAGGCGTGAGTGCCAGTGGTCCTCAACACGTGGCAAGCAGGGGGACGGGGCTGCTGACGGTGCCCTGCTCACGGATTGCACCAGAAGAAGTGCCGTGGGTGTCATCAGGGGACGAACAGCCACAATGCACCCATCAGGCTGCCACCTGCCGTACCCGTGCTGCGGCTGTCCTTGAGTTTTCTCTCCTGCAGGGGCGTTAGTGCAGTACCCCCAGAGGGTTTCATGCCCCATGCAAAACGGGATGATTGCTGTCGGCATCATTTCTTTAAAAGAGAGCCGCTCTGTCCCCACTCCTACCCTCTGGCTTCTCCTGCCAACAGCAACAACCATCACCCCTGCCCGCCCGCCGCTCCCTTGCCAGCCCACTGAATCATACTGGAGACTGGAGGCTTTTTTGGGTGCTAAAACTTTACAAGGCAAAGACTTACAGAATACACCCATATGCCCTGCCTGGAAACTGGCTCCCACCTCTGCGGAAAAAGCCAGGCAGTCTCAATTAGGCATTCATGGAAAGTGGGGACGAGCTGGGGCCGGAGCCAGAGGCTGCAAAAGTTTCCACATTTGCCAGCACCGATCTTGCAGACCCGTCTGCTAACTCCGTCTCGGGCTCCTTCTCACTAGGCAACCAAATGTGCTAAAAGGAGAAACCAAGAAGATCATTTTCACACCCGGCTTGCCGTGTTTGGGGTAGTTTTTTTGCTGCACTGCAAAACCGTGGCTCCATGTCACTCGTCTCCCCTAACGTTCGGGGGAGCAAAGTGCTCCCTGAAGCAATGTACGTTCCACCCTGAGGAGCTATTCAGTGGCTCCACCTGGTCAAATGAATGAAGAGGGCTTCCATCGAGCCCTTCATGGGGCAGAAAAATCAGATTCACCCCCGATGGGAAGGCCTTCTAAGCTGTTGAGCTATGTGAGGAGTGACAGAAGGAGCTCTGGGAAGAAGAAAAGGTCAGGTTGTTTGGCTGGAACCCAGCTGCAGGTGGCCACGCCGGGGGACTGACAGGGCAACCAGGAACTCAGCTCCCACCCCTTGCAAAGTAGTGCTGTCTGCCTCATTCGTGGCGTGGCTGGTCCTCTGCTGAGCCAGAGACCGGCACCGTGTGAGAAAGACCAGAAAGCGCAATCATGACTTGATGACAGACCTCGCTTTGCTTCCCCCGAGGACAGTGAAACAGCTGTGGTCACCCACCTGCTTCGTGCTGGTCTAGAGGTGGCCAGGGCTGAAGCCTGAGGAGCTGCCTGGCTATTTCTCCATGTCCTTCCAACAAACGTAAGGCCCTTTTAGTGCTTCCTAAATAAATGCTTCTCAATTAAAAAAAAAAAAAAAATTACTTAACGCTGCAGAACAACTAGTTTTCTTACAAGCATCACTGGCTGTGGGGAGCACCGGGGCGTTTGCCTACGCCGCAGGTGGTGTTGGGCAAGGGCTGGTTGGGATGTGTGTGAGAAGGCTGTTAAGGACATTGGGAGGGGACGGCACGCTAATAGAAAATATTGCTTTGGAAAGAAGACGAGTGGTGCAAAGCACGTAATAGAACTTCAGGCTTGAAATAAAGAGGCCGCAAAAGACCAACAACTGTGAAATACAGGCAACAAGGGGGGACGTGAGAGAGGCAAGAGAAACCGAGGAGGTAAGAGGAATCGAGGGACTTGAAGTTTACGGTTCCACTTATTTCATACACAATCACTAACAAACTAAATCTATAGGTGAAAGAGCCTCTGCTGAAGTTGATCAACTTTATAATCTAAACATACGTGTCTCATTCCAGTCACTGAAAAGATTTTAACCAGCTGGGTTTTTTAGAAGGTTAGTTATCAGGATTTTTTTGTTTGTTTGTTTGTTTGTTTGACCTGGGGAACAGGGCACAACTTTGCAGTGAATTAATAGCAGACTTCTTTTTATTTATTTTTTTTTTTCTTAGGTATCCTTGAAAGGGATTGGTGACATGCTAGAGACCAGGAAGTACCTGGGTTAAAAGGAAAGCAGGTTTTAACTCTTAAGAAAACAAGAATAGCTGCCAGAAGTGAAAATTATGCTTATATGCCCATTACTTTAAAGTTAAACACTGCCAGCTGTATTGTCTACCTTTACAAAAAGAACTCAGGTGACAAATTTCCCCTACTTTTCATATTTAGAAAGCTGTTTGAAATCTGCTAGGTTTGCTGGTGAGGTGTGGAAGAGAAGATCAGGTTTATGAAGTGTATTACATTCTCATTTAAAAAAAGTAAAAATCTAAGCTGTATTTCACATGTACAGTCCTTGAGGGAGCAAATCACACATACCTTACACTGAACTTCACCTTTCCTGGGACTGTAAAGCCTTATTTTAGCCTCTATTTCTTCTCCCGTTTGCTACATTCTTGCAAGGACGTGCACAGGGCTCCATGTAGGAAGGAAATCGGGGAGAAAAACTTCACTTCCCTCTCTTGGCTACATTAATTTCACAAAAGCCTCCAGACGTAACTCCTTTGGTCTGAATATTTCTGTCTGCCTCAGACTGACGTATTCTCCCCTCGCAGGGAGATGGGCAGAGATAGTTATGGCAGAAAAGGCAAATTGTAAAGTGTTTCCCAGTCTGGCTCTGCATGTCGTGTGCTCTCCCCAGAGCTCCGGTGGGTTTTCACTCACACAAGAGCGTCTCAGGACTCGGAACAGCACGAGGCACTGTCTGGGTATGAAGCTGTGCCCCTGGACTTAAAGATGTCATATAAAATCAGTAAATGGGGAAACATGGGTGCAGGCTAACCAGCCTCTACATGAATTAGGGATGTTCTTGGCTGTGGCTTGCTGCTGGGCAGAAGGGCATAGTGTAGCATGGCTGAAACCCACTGTGGAAGCCCAACACGGCTTGATTGCCTCCCCTCCCCGTCACGGCACGGCGCATGGCTCAGCCTCCGACCTCATCCCTATGAGCTCCGTTTACTGGACCTCTAGGATGCTAGGAGGTGCTTAAACACCTCTTAGAAATTTTACTTGACTCAGTAAATTCCTTTGTGACCCCAGAAAACCATATGGTGAGGCTAATCGAAGGCTAAACCCTTGTCCTTCCACTTGGAGAGCAAGAGCGGGCAGTGCGGTCCAGCAAGCAGGAATGCAGTACGTGGATGCATTTAAAATAACTTTAAACACAGCTAATTAAGACCAGCTTTTCAAACAAAGGTATCTGCAACAAATTAAAAAAAAGAAGAAAGATACCCAACTAGCTACAGTAGTGCAATATTCAGTTGTAGACTACAAATTACGGTGATGTTTCAGTTAGTTTCCTGCCAATTAGCCCAACTGAACATGCGTGTAGGTGAGTGGCAAGGTTTTGTTCCAAAGCATGGATGCTGGGGAACTAACGGATGTTTCCCTGGGCATGTCTGGCCGAGCCTGCCCCGACAGCCAGCCGGTGCCCGATGGGCGCCATGCGGGTGTTTCCTCACGTGCAGGGCTAAAAGCGTGTTTCCGTTCATATAGTGCAGCTCCTACTGTCACACAAAAATACCAGCCCAACGATCAGACCAGTACCTACTCTGGGATCTTCTTTCCTACAACAGCTTACTGAGGGAAAAGATATTAAACGTAGGCAGTCGGCCTTCCGTCGGCATCGTCTCTTGCTTCTGGCTGCTTCTGTGCCTTGGGACATCCTGAGCCAGGGTTGCAGATTTGTGGTTAATAACCCTTGCAGGATTTTAAAATATATATATTTTTAGTGTAGTTGTGTAATTGGTTTTGATCTCATTTATTGTTTTGACAGCTAGACTGTCCCGTGACTATGCGTTTCAGTCTGCTGTGTGAAATGTTTGTTTTAATTATGTTATCTCAGATAATTTTATCCCATATTCCCTGCTTCTAGAAGGAAAGCATTGTAGAAGAAACGAGTATTTCCTCCCTTCTTTGTGCCATTTGTTATGTTATAGGCCACTATCACATCTGCCCTCGGTGATCTCTTTTCCAGGAGACTGAGGCCCAGTGCACAGAGTCTCTTTTCACAGGGAAACTATTTCTTTCCTTTCATCATTCCTGATTTTTTTTACTTCTGTTTTATCCTTTTAGAGTGATGAGCATCACATAACGATGTTTCCTCTTTGGTTTCCTGTCCCTACACCCAAATCCTCTATTTGCCTTTTTTTTAAAAAAAAAAAAACTATTGTGATCTTTGGGTTGAATTATGCAAAATAGCACCACAAGCTTATTCCCGACTGTTACTAGCCAATTTAAAATCTGTTCTTGAATACGCACCATTTGGGGTGTCTTTCCAATTGTGCATTATTTGTATTTACCAATGCCAAATTCCAGCTGCCAACTTACCGGCCCATCACGGAGTGTCGAGGACTCTGTCAGCCACTTCTCACAGTTGGTTTTGCTTTTACTGCTTTGACTCAGTGAACTGCTGTTCACCTCCGATTCCTTCAAATCCTGAAAGCTTTGGGAGGGGGTACTGGTTGTCTATTTAAGTCGGTCACTTTTACCTCAGTTTAATTAAAGCAATGCAAACACATGGGGTAGCCAAACGGCCAAAAAAGGAACCACACGTTAGACCAAGTGGCTGGGCAAGGTATTACTCGACATGTGCAGTCCCTGTGCGTTCCAAAATTCTCCAAGACATTCAGAAACTTTAGCAGGGCATGTTGAAAAGCAGTTTGAATTGGTTCATTACGACGTACATTATTCAAAATTCAGTCCAGCAAAGCTTACTTCTGCATATTTCCTTGATGAAATTTCTACAGCTGCCCAAGACTTAACTGTGTGGAGATGTCAATTATTGTGAGCATTAAAATGAGAGTTATTTGCCCCTCCTAGCTGTGAATTGACCTGTCCTTTGCCTCCCAGCCACCCGTGAGCACCCCTGTTGGTGGCACTGGTGTCTTTGTGCTCCTCGTGCCGCGTTCTCAGCGAGGGCTGTTTGGTTTTGGGCTGCAGCAGGCACAGCCAGGTGGGAAGTGCCTGCACCTGGGGAGGAGCNCCCCTTGCAGCTGGGCAGCACAGCTGGATCCCCCAGCAATCAGGGCCAGCAGCCAATTTAAGAGAGGTGGCGGGCAGCAAGGCCCTTTCCATGGACTGCGGGCACCAGCTCTCTGAATTTCTACCTGGAGGTACGCAACAAACGTTTTTTTTTCTTAAGCTGGTGGTATTTGTCTGTTTATTACTGCTTGCTTTGCTAAGCGGTGAGTTTTGAAGTCTTACTTGCTATTATTTCTGCAGTCTTTTCCTGCGTTATGACTTTTTCCACAAAGTTTTGCTGGGTGGAATCAAATGGAGCATCAGGATGTCTGGCTCCTTGGAAGTTGAGTTGTACCTTCTTGTTACGTTGGGAAACTGTGATGAAATCTTATGAAAAGCCAGCTGGAGTTAGGGTTCCCATACCTGCTGCTTAGGTGGGTTCAGAAGTTGTGTAAAAGAAAGCTTTCTTATGGTGTTTGGGCACTCTACTTTCAGTTCTCAGCTGGTGAAAAGGAGGGCTAGGGTACAAAATAAAATCTTTGGCTTGCACCCTACTCCACTTAAAGCATCTATAAAGTTTTTGGCTATGAGTTGCTTTCCCTGTAGGTATGGGTTTTGGTTGGGTTAGCTGGGCATGCGATTTGTACCTTTTATTAAAAAAAAAAGGCAGTGGGGGAGGGCAGGGGGGAGGAAGTCAATGAGTACTGCATTTTTATTTAGCTACGTTCATGGCACAGAAGCGAAGTCTCCAAAGAATGCCTAGGCTTGCTGCTGCCTCTGTGGTCTCCTCGTTGGCCCCAGAGCCGTGTCCCTGGGCAGGGTTTTTAAAGAGGGGTGGCTGACGGTGCTCTGCTCACCTGGGCTGCAACTCGGGGAGGCTCTAACCCTTTGTGAATGTGGTTGTCTCAGCTTCAGTTTTGGCCCTGTGGAAAAAGACCCAATAAATATTGACTGAGGTAGGTGTTTCTCAGTGCGTTCCCTTACTAAAACTGCCTGTAGTTTGTAAAAGGATTGCGAGAGGTACTTATTTATGTTGTTTGAATGAGGTTTGCGGCGTTGGTAGTCTGTATTAAGACCAATTTTCTGGCTTTTGTTATTGTCTCAAGTGTTTTTGAGATTGGGATGGTGAGGAAGAGCGATTGCATTGCTGTCAGTGAAACAGAAGTGCTGGGTGAGCACGTGTGGGTCCAACAGCTAGTGTTATCCAGACAGGAGTTGGCAAATGACTTGTTTCTCTGAGTTGGGGAGGTGAATACTAGAAGAAAGCAATGCTGAATGTTGTATTCTGCTTTTTCAGTATCACAAACTAATTATGTATTATGTGCTTCTCAGGAGAAAGGATTTTATATGTTCTTCCAGTTAGGAGGTTCCTTTAGTTCTTGGTTTCTTAGTTCTTAGTGGAAAGACCTGATGGTTAGCATTCAGCCCTCAGTGTTTCAGGTCCCTCTCTTTGGCATTGGCATGTTTTCTGTGTATATCCTTCTGCAGAGGGATGTGGAGAAGGAAGGAGCTGTTTTAACTTATTTGACTTGTGTTATACAAGTTATATATAAATCATTGTGTGAACGATCCATGTATGGGAGCCCTGAGCAAGACTATACAAGTGTAACATAATGAGCGTTTGTTCTTCCTAGTTTGGGATTTAAGGTCTAGCTCACATGCCTGTTAATGTACTGGGAGGATCTGAGATGGGGGCTTTTGATGTGATGTGACTAACATTAAAAATAGTGACCTTGGTGTACTGTTTAAATTGTTTTTCCATGAAGAATAATGAAACAGCTTTTTATTTCAAAGTATCAATGTTATATGAAAGGCCTGTTATAAAATCCCCGTTCCTTTTCTTTGGCTCATCTGTTACACGCGGGGTGTTGCATTGTCTCTTGACCTCATTCACGTAGAGCAGGAAGGCGAAGCACTTGGCAATGAAAAATGAGGCAGAAGTAGTTTGATCGTTTTTGTTGATGCCATGTTGTTTGTGTTAGTTTAGTTTTGTTTTAAATATGAAAAAGTAGTTTCTTTGAGGAATCATAGAAAATGTGGTAATAGGGAGCTAGAACTCTGCAATTGGTCTACTCGGTGTTTTTTCTGATCTTGGTGGAGCACTGAATCTGAGGTGTTGGTGTTTGGGGAGTCCCCAGTTCCTCTGGTGGAAAGCTTGGCTTTGTGGCTCGTGTTTGCTATGGGAACAATACTATTAGCAAGCTTTATATTGAAGATCAGTATATTTTATTTTTTCAAACAGTAATTTACCAACTAGCTCTGAATATGTGCCTTTCTATGGAGCTCAGCTAGGAGCATGTCTTGCATCATTTGATGAAGTAGTCACTTTTTTCTGAGGCTTCGTAATTGCATGACTCCTTGGCCAACCTCTTCCCCCTACATGCATGTGCGTATGTTCTTGCTCTGTCTCATGCAGACTGAATGAGAAGAGCATTCCAACCTTCCCAGAAACCAGGCTTGCTATGTAATACAAATACCGTGATAGAGAGCTCCAAATATCAACTATGTACCACGCTGCTAGTGATGATCAGGCTTAGAAAATCTCTGTGCTGGTGTATCTATTAAAAATCTCGTGTTTCTTTTAAATGAAGGGGATATCTCGTGTTAGAGGCAGGATAACTAAAGTCTAAAATTAATTTCATGATGACCTTATTTTAACTTCCAATCATAACAGTATTGGCAGTCTCAATAGGAAAATTGCTTGCCGTTGAACTTTGATTGGGGATGCAAGATGAGCATTGCTAATAAGCAATGAGCATTTAGCAGGTCTAGTTCTTGTCAACTTCTAGTGTTCACAAGGAATGAATTAGATCCCATCTCCTAAATTTTAAGTGATATAGCTTAATGACTTTGAAAAATTATGAGTGTTATTTTCCATTGTAGCACCTTTCTGGCACCTAAGCTTTCCTATCCAACTCTTTAAGGATAGAAGTGTATTTTGATTATAGGAGGTTTCTCCTTCAGAAGAAATGCTGGATGATACCAGTGTGTTAAAAAGCCAAGAGCCAGCACAGTTAACCCAAGTTGTTCCACCAGCAGAGCAGACTTTGGCTGAAGCTCTGTCCCTCAGGGTGTGACCTGGCTTGTTGCAGATCAGACCCAGCTGCGGTGGAGAAACTTGTCTTTGCAGGGTCTGGGTCATGGTTATGCTGGGCCAGCCTGTACCCAGGGACCCAACGCAGCTGGTAGTAAAACTTCAAGGGAAGGAACTCTCAAGAAAACCATACCACTCTCTTGCTGGGTTTTTTTTGCAGTACTTTAATACAGCATTAAAATGCTAGAATACTAGAAGAAAGCTGTATACTATCCAGCAAATAAGGCACATGTCGGAATGCCATTTTATGGACAATCCACAACAGAGGTTTTACAGTCTCTTCAGCGACACAGCCACCAGACGAGCAAGCTGTCATCTTGACTGCAGATGCAGAACTGGTACCTCTGAGGCCTTTGTCCATAGTTTTGTTTGTTTTAGCTGTACAAGCTTATTAACAGTTACAGAAAAAGAAATTATACAAATCGTCAACTGAATCTGACAAGGTCAGTGGGTACAGCTAAACAAATGTAATAATAATTAGGTTAATTTTTTTTAAAGCTGAAGAAATTCATAAGATACAGTGTTAGTTTTAGCACTAGTACACAACGCAGTGAGTGCTTTACTAAATAACCTTTTAAAGGAAACAAGAATCCAGTACAGGGTTGGGCAGACCTCCCACTTTAGCATGGTAAAATATCAAACTAAAAACCCAATCCTTCATAATATAATCAAACTACATGAAATGTAAAGTGTAAAAATGCTTCAAATACGTGCACATGCATATTCTATATTGCTATGAGTTCTAATTAAAATAAACAAAAACCCCTACAATAATCTACTTCAAACCTTTTCTCTTACGTCCTTTGATTGACATTATTGCTGTAGCCGATACTGCATAGCTGAGCTCACAGTCTGCAAAGAGTTGTGAAAGTCAAGTTGTCAAACAGCGTCCCAACCAACTCTCGTCCCTGCTGGTTATGGGAAAGGAAAGAACCACCATTTGAAACCCAGTGATGCTTGTGCTTCCGAGTTTCTGAAAGCCGAGTCTCCGCGGCGCTTTCAGCATCTTCTGTGTCTCTCACAAGGCCATAAAGTGACAGTATACTGTTATTTGCTCCTCACTTGCTATATGTCTAGTGATAGCTTTTTCTAGCAATCCTTCCCCAAATACACATAAATAAACTGTATAAGCATTTTCATATAAGTCTAAGCACTTGAATAATATATTGGTTACTTAATACTGATATTTTTCATCCAAGGATAATAAAAAAACAATATGGCTTAAAGAATTGCAAGGTTTTTTGTCAGAATTATGTACCAACTTTCATATAATATTTTATGTAGACAATATTTCCTTCTTAATGTAGTTCTGTTGCATACTTTATACAGACAAAAGCATTGTAAAAAAAAAAGTAAATTACTTCCATAAATATTTTCTTGAGGATACATCCTTAGTTCTGCAAAATACTTAAGAAAACTCTTACCTCTGTTAGTATCCTAGTTGAGAGGAAGGCCCTTCCGAAAGCTTCCAAATTGTAAAAACTTTTCCCCAAAAAACAAACAATACTTTTTTAAAAAGGCCCTCAAATATATACAAAAAAGTTACTGCAAAGAGTTTCCAGATAACAATTCAGTATTACACGAAATATTTGTAACCATTCAAAAATTTTAACATCTAAAAAGGTTTCCAAAATACACACATAGTATTAAAAAAAAAAAATTGAAAGAAACTCTATGTCAAGTATAACTCAAGATAAATACACATCTGCAAGTAAAACTGTGAAATACTTCATACAGGGGTAAACATTTATATCAATCATCTATAGCTAGTAACTGCACACGATTGTCCCTTTGAAATTCATCCTAGAAACACAAACCATCATCCCTACATCTAAGATCTCAAACAGCCCTCTGAGCACTTCAGTATAGCAAACTGAACGGACAGCAGTGGTTTTGCAGATAGGAAAGAGATACGGGTTGAAGCCCAATCAGGAGTGGAGTCATATCTTATAGAATGATATATTATTATTTTTTTGTATGGGGATAGTTCCGTCTTGTATTAAAATTTGTTGGCAAAGGCAAGTGGAAAATGTGTGTCAATTCACTTAACTGGAAAAACACATGTTGATGATTTATTGCATACTGTTCAGTGGACAACTCCTAGGATCCGTACTAGGAAAAAAAATATTCTCCGTGACTGCAGGACAAAGAGAACTGATCTATGAAGTCTGACACTTCCAAAAGCTTTTAACTTTCAATGTTTTAAGTAGTTTTATTTTTGGAATAACTGCTAGAGCATCACAGGTATGCAATCCACGTATAATCTAAATTTCACTTATACAAAAAGGTAAACTATAGAGAATACTTCTCGGTATAAGGCTTCTCTCAGGCATACGTAACTTCACATTTTTAGTTTACAAACTAAGTCCCATATAATGGGGAACTTCAAAATACACCTATTTTCAGAAATAATATATACTCTTGTGTATTTATCTGAAATTAAAAAGCAACTTTGAGACAAAAAGGCCTCAAACTTTGCTTGTGTGGCATCATTTTATGTCTGTGGTAGCAGCAGTAGAAACTGGCTAAAACGGGGCCATCCTTTAAACTATAGGGATTTTTCTTCATCACCATTAAATGAAGTATTTGTAACAACTTCATTGGAGCCGCATCAGGTTAAAGCAGCTAAAAACCTAACACCACGCGTTTCAAATCACCGATACTTTTCTCCGGAGCAGTGCCAATGCCAAGGACAAATGCTGTGTGAAATGTTCTGACCAACTGAGGAAACAAATTGCATTTATGTTTCTTTTTTAAGAAATAAATGAAAGCTTAAAAATCTCCAAGGAGGAGAAAAAGAACGGGGGGTGGGGGGTGGGGGGGCAGAAACCCCCAGTCCAGTGTGTGCTGGATGGATTGGTAGGCAGGTAACAGGAAGCATCTGAAGTTAAAAATCAAGTTTGCCAAATAAATGCACAGACCCAAATTTCTCTCAGGTGCACACCCAAAGAGTACTCCATTTAGGGGGACTGCATTGATTTAAACCTATTTTTACTGACGGCTGCTTCTCTTCTGGCAAGGCTGCCTAAAAACGCGCTCAAGGATCACTAGCTGATGTTCTACATGTAAAGCTGGTCAAAGAGAACACCACAAAGCATGCAGAAAATTCTAAGAGGTAAAGCAACTCATCATCTTTCCAGTCAAAAGTATGAATTTTTAAGGTCTTTTCAGTTTGGAAAGAGTTAGTTAGGTCTACAGGTGAATTACCTTTGGGGGTGGGAGGGAAGAGAAGATATTTACATTTTGTAGTTAATTTTTTAAAAATCAAAATCCAGAAATTTCCCTCTGTGCCATTAACTAAAAGCCGGTGGTCGTAAGCTATTGTACATGACTTCTGCGGATGTGTTTTTTCCAGCAACCCACAAACTACACGCAGGCAAGTGCGGAGTGAGCGCCCCGGGCTGAATGCCACAATCCCACAAGCAAACCTCGCACAGAGGAGGACAGAGGAGTGTGAGCCGGGGGCTGCAGCCTTCCCCGGGCACCAGCTCGTTAGGGTAAGGAGGCTTCAGCCCTCTGCAGCAAGGAGAGAAAACAAGGGGGTACCCGCCAGGGCTGGGGGGAAGCTGGGGTTCAGTCCCCCGGCTGCAGGGGAGGGAGGGTTGTGGCCGTTCCCTAGGGATCTCTGGTCACGCGCCATCCCCACCCCACTTTTGGCTGGGATGGAAGGCAAAGCAGGCTGCTTCCAGCGCCTCATCGCAACCGCATCCCGCACCAGGGCGGCTTTGCCGTCTCCCAGTTAGGCAGTACAAACCACGGCAGTGTTGCGGCTTGCTTTTCTGTGCATTTTGTTCTTGATCTCCTTTTCCCCAACACAAGAGCAGGGGAAAATCTGTTCTCCTCTTCATTTCAAATACGCTAAATATGACTTAAATGCTTTATATGTCTGCTGCCTAGGAAAATATCAGTGATATAAATATTGAACTTTCATAAGTATGCTCTTAAGAATTATTATTCCACACCTATAGACATTAATTGTGTTAAAGTTGATCACGTGTATTTTTAGTACAACCTAAAAATCCATAAGCTAAAGGCATTGCCATGCAGTGTTGAATCTGGATAAACAATTTTTAACAGGGCACTGTCATGAAAACAGCAACAATTGCATATAAAGGTGTCTTTTGGTTGGCCTTTGTTCAGGACCTGGTGGTGTGCTGTATATTGGTGTAGCTGTATCAAGGGATGTGCTATTCTACTGATCTAGTGGTTATCATAAGATGGAAATTATTTCAACAGAGGAAAAAATGGTTGATAGCAACATCTTAGTTTCAGGGAGATAAGAAAATAACATTTCCCCTTGTCTTCATTTAACAGGGTTTCTCTAGATGTCCTTTAGCTGGATGTAAAAACATCGATGCGATTTTTCGTTCATGTGCTATTAAGTGCTCAGGAGAAAAAAATAGATCTGGCTTAGTATGCGGCTCTTTCGATATTACTTGTGCTTGAAACAAAATACTAAGATCAGTACTAGAGGTCAGACTTTGAAAATCCATCCCTAGGTTTGCCTGTGCATTTTCTTATTATTTGTATAGCGGATTAGTATCTTTGTTTAGAGAATTTTTCTCTAAGGTATTTTCTGAGTCTGTGCAAAAGAATGTTTCCATTTGAAAATGCTAAAGCTGCGTATCTTCACTGAGGCAACTGAACTGTTATTAGTGCTAACTTTCAATAATATTATTTTCAGCTATTTTAGTTGATGGAATTGCCAACGAGGCAAAACAAGTTTCGAAGTGACTAATTTAGTTAATACTATTTTAGCATCACATAGCACTTTTCATCCAGTGATGTCAAAGCACTTGTAGATATTAAGTAAGCCTCACAACTCTCCTGTGAGGTAGGTATATTGAAGTATTATTGTCCCCATTTTGCAGTTGGGGAAACTGAGGTCCAGAAGAATCTTTTGACTTGCCCAAAATCAGGGAGCTAATGGAAGAGCTGTGGTCAGAAGCCAGCAGTCCCAGTGTTTATCCATTGCTTTGACCAGTAGGCTGGGTCACTGGGGCTACCCATAAATAAAGAAGTGGGAGATATATACATGACACTATGACCAGAAAAAGCAGAAACAATTTTACCCTGCTTATAGCAAAGCAGGGAAATGGCAAAAGTTTCACCCCTAGAGCAAACTTGTAAAGAGCTTCACATTTCCTATACGAATGCTCGCTGTAAGTTTTCAATTTGCTTTACAAAAGCTTGACCGTACATACTGCTAACATCCTGCTATAACTTGGCATAAAACCCCCTCTGTCTTAGTGTTATGGAATTAATCCTCAAAACAAATTTAATTCACATCAAGTAATTTAGGATTTAAAGTATTTCCGCTAAGTATCATTCACACAAATCAATGTCTTTAAAGGAAACTTCAGAAAAATAGAAATTGCTGATTTAAAAACCCAAACAAACAAACATTATCCCTTTTTTTAGTGAATAATGCAAGTGAATTGCTTATTGTGCCCTTTTGCCAATGTACTTTTATGTAGACATACAAACAGGATACTGTCTCGAGGTACTTTCAGTTCATGCTACTTCCCAGTCCCTGATGAGATACTTCTTTGTAGCAGGATGCTCCTGCACAAAGTTTTACCTGAAATGGGACAATGCAATATAACTCCTACATTTCTCCTCAGGTACGTAGGTGTTTCAGGAAGACATAAAGAGGGAAGGCTATATAGAGTGTTCTCCATGCCTCAAAACACCCCTATGGCTAACAAGTTTTATAACAAATTTGTACAGTAGAAAACAGGACATAAAAATATTTCCAGAAAGTGGCTTTAAAACTATTATAAATAGTAAGTTTGGCTAATCTTTCAATTAAGGGTTTTGGGGACAGTTTTAAGTTTTCTTATCCCCCCCTTATTCACAGTAAATTTAGTGTGCTTGTGGCCTAATGAACAGCCCATACACATACTGTTTTGGCAGGATTATATGACAAGAGAAGGATCTGTTAGTCACACAAGCAAGCCAATTATGTCTTCTCCAAAAACCTCTTGGAATCCTTCCTGATGCTCTGGGTCCCATTATGGCATTCCCTTTCTACCCAACCCACACCCTCAAACAATTATTCACTTTTTTTTTGCCACATCCTGCAAAAATGATTTTGCCGAAGCCCTGCCCAAGCAATAGTAACAAATAGAAAAAGTCCAAGAAAGCAGCAGCATAAAACTCTCAGACTTTCTAAAACTGGGATAAAAAAAAATTCCTTCTTTTAAGCTGTGGCTTGTTTCATCTTCCTTTGTCTTGTCATATAATAGGAATAACGTTCATGTTGTGGGTGAGCGCTTACAGTTAGCAGCCCCACAGTTATTTAACCTCTGCAAAAGCCATACATATAACATATATTCCCTGTGAATATTATACCTTGCCTATTCAATAGCACTTCATTTCACCTGGCCATGATATAGGGTCTGTGTAAACAATCAGCAGAACCTGCAACCATGGTTCTGTTGTGAACACTGTCAATAACACTTTATATATGAGTTGTACATATATATAAATTTATATATATGTATGCATACAAATCAGTCCTGTAAATACCTGTTGCATGCGGGTGCATGCACAGGAGAAATGTTACATTCTATTAATGGTAAGGCATATTATTAGATAGGCAATATTGGCAATTATTTTAGCTTTTATCTTGATTTGTTGTGTTGCTGTTGATCACATGCTGCCAGAGGATCATTAAGGATGATGGGGACGGGAAGAGGCCACTTTGAAGGTTTATTGCACACGGCGGCAGTAGTAGCCCAAAACTTTGCACTTCTCACACAGATGCTGGGGATGTTCTTTGCTCTGATCCGAAACATCCAGGCCGTCCGGCTTTTCCAGGGGTCTCTGCAAGGAAAGGGAGAAATATCAGATTAGATCCAAGGTTTTGTCATGCTTCTTTACTAGGCGTGTGAAGCCCACCTTTCTGCTTAACTGAGCTTTCTCCTGGTAATTATAAAGGTACCGTATGCCTTTCCTGAAGGGATGAAATACCTTTTCAGCTCTACATTGCTTCGGAATGGCCTCCCAACTTAATGTCGTTCCTCTTCACAAAGGTGGTGGTAACTTTGTTGTAGACAAACTGCTAAAAGGCTGAATTGGGGACTGTATTTATAAAAGCAGCAACGCAGAGGAGTTTATTCTCTTGGCTCCAGTGACTGAGATGTCCCAAAGGCATTAACACCTCAAGCATGGCAATCCCGTTACCCAGCAATCCCAGCAGGGGATACCAATAGTAGGATTAGCTGCTACGACAAGAAACTATCTTAACCATGCACAGATATTACATAGCTAAATGTTTTCCCAGTACTCAGTCCCATATTTCCAAAGCTAAATTTTCTGAAGGAGGGCAGCTGCCATAATATTAATAAAAACCCCAAACCCTGAAAACCTAACAGAAAAAAGCACCAAAAAACCCAACCTCGCAACACAACACTTTGCCCTGAACTTGAGTGATAAATTGATTATGTATTTTTAATAATATTTGTGAAATCACAGGCTAGAGGTATGTTCAGCTAAACAAGGGAATGAAACTGCTTTGGTTTTAGTGGATCTTTGGTCTTTAATTTTCCATGATATGTAAAGGGTTTCACAATCATTCTGAAAATAAAATACCCATGTTAAATATTGCGAGAAGTTTAAGTGTTTGGAAAGTCTAATAGTCAGAGAGGTGATAGACGTGTGAGGTAGAACATCATAAAGCGCAGCATTTGTTTGAAAAAACAAACAAAATTCCCTAACTGCCAATTTCCCTTTTTTTGTGAAATGTACCTGAAAGACTATTTCATTGCCGAGTGCCTTCCCCTGAAGACAGTGGTTCTTCTATGGGACTGTGGTAGAGATGGCATGTGGTGTGAATTCTGAAAACAAGCCGTAAACTTCTAACTGTTCTCACAGGGATACTAGACTCTTGCTTATCTCTTCAAAATGTGATTCTTGGAGCAGGGGGTGGATAAATATAAACTGAAAAATTATCTTTTAAAACATTTTATCTTTTTGCACCCTTCCTTTAGCTGTAAAATCTTAAAGTACACCTGATCATCTAAGTTTTGATTTGCAAGTTCTTCATTCCAAAGCCACCCACCTGAGACCCTGTGGATAGGAAGAAAAGATACATTCAAAGCTTGCTTTTTTTGGCTATGTAACACTTCAAGAACAGCTCAATCCAGAGAATAGAAAAGTTTCTCAGCTCTCCGAGTAGCTAAAATGAGATAAAATATATTCTATTATCCTGAACAAGGGATGTCTGCAAATTCTTTCATGGCTGTATTGGATAATAAGTGCAACAATCTTATTACATTGCGTGGCTGGTAAAAACAATGTATGGGAGTAATTCAGTGGTGATTGCCAATGGCTTGTACTGATTCAGTGCTCTTACACATGATATTGCCTGAAGTTTTGTCTGTCCTGGGCCACCTATTACATGTCCCTGAGAGTAACTTCATTTACAATTTAATTGCAAATTGGATTTCCTGTATCGGGTAGGGCATAAGGAGGGTAGATGGACCCCTCATCTCCTCTGAATCCTTTAACCTCCCCCTGCAACCCCACTGAGCTTTGAATGACTTGTTGGAAGCCGGTATGTTAAGATTTGAGATCAGAACCAGCAATCCTGTTTCTAGGCTTACAACCCAACCACTGCCACAACGCAGGCAAGTTAAATAAGTTTATTTGGTCCAAAAAACTGCCCTTCTGCCTCTTCTACCACTTATTCCACCAACATCTGCCAGCAAATTTTCTTCAAGAATTTGCACTACATAAACGTAGTCAAAGATGATGCTCATGTTCAGGAATCCCAGGAGTTAATTTATGCTCCTCAACAGAAAACTTGAGAGTTTTGAAATGCTACACTTAAAACAGGCTATTTGACTCGGCTCTGATTGCTTCTACATGCTAGCTGTGCTCTGATTAAAGAGAAAAAATACAGCAGTTATCATGTTTATTGATATAAGCCAGATTTTTTTTTTAATACGCAAGGCCTTGGGAATAATTTTTCCTGGAAATAGTGCAAAGGACATTGGGAATGCCTTGAAGTGCCAAGAGTTTTTGGATGGTTTTCAGAAACAATAGCTCTCCACGGTTTGCTTTCCCCCTGCGTTGATTGAGCTCAGCTTTTTGGCCCGCAAAGCATTTCGATTTCAGCAATGTTATTGTTACCAGCGTGTTATGACACAGAGGCTGGGGAGAGAGGGGTTACAAATGCAGGAAAGCAGGTTGCCAGGGGCCAGCTGGAAGAAGAGGAGCTGAGTAGAGCCCAGGCTACGTTTCTGGTGAGGTGGTGGAGGGCTGAGATTTCGGAACTGGTACTGTGCTTCCACGGTTTGTGTCACAAAAACAACTTCAGCCCAACTTTTGCATAAAATGAGGTACCAGCTTATCTGCATTTGCTGTTTTCACTTCATGAGTAAGGCAAAAAAAAGCCCTTCAAACACTCTGAGAAGCAACTGTTCTTGCCCTGCTGCTATTTGCCTGCTACAAATTGTGGAGGGCTTTAAAGTAATAACTTTTCACCCTTGCAGCCTTTCTTACACCATGCTACGAGGGTAGGACATGAGACAGCCAGAGAGCTGTGCGTCCATCAAGGTTGGACTTCCTTGGCACATGATGACCTTGGACAATTCTCACCAGCTTTGGTGTGGTGGAAGCAGAGGGGAAGGAGAAGATGCTGGCGCAGGAGTGGTGTAGCAGGGTCGGGCTGCCCCACGCTGCGTATTAGTTTTGGGGATTGTCTAAATTATGCAGAAGATTGGAATATTTGAGGAGGCTGCAAGAGTTCTGTGCTGCTGCTGAGAGGCTGGTAGCGTGAAAACTCAGCCGTGCATTTAGAGAGGGTGTGGAGAAGGGGACAGGCTGTTTGGCTGAAAAAATAATTCCTTTCCTTAGAAAGAGGTGAAATGGAGCTTGTAAAACAACAGAAAATTCTGCTATGTTTCTCTGGGAAAGTACGCTTTTTTCCATTAAATGGAGAGTTTAAATATAATACCTCAATTTTCATCGTCTTTTTGTAAATGCAAGCACTGAGGATTTGGCAGTCTTTATTTTCAGTAAAAACTACAGGGATGGGCACTCTTACATTCTTCATTTTTGTGCGTCTCTCTTTAATTTTTCTCCTGGTAGTTGCTGGGTGGAAATAACCTTGTGCAGCTCCACTAGGAAGGCATTTGGTGGTAGTGACTGAAGCTGTTGCCTCAGGGGAATGAAGCTGAAATAAATTTAAATTTATATAGCAATTCCTGTCCTGTAAATTAACTTTCGATTGTGAACTATTGCCATCCCAATCTACATGTACTGAATGAACTCTGCATTCCCCACAAGTCAGTTAAAACCCAAAAGCCCTCGAAACAAAAAGCTCACCGTTATGAAGCGTTAGGTGTCAGAGAAAATGTCACTAGGACACCCTTGAGGAAAATTGCTTCCAGTAAGAAGCAGAACGGAATAATATGGCTACTTACGTTTGTATTTAGAAGACTGAATATTTTTTTTGCTGTAAAATGGAACAATTTGATTCTACTACTGATGGATAAATGATTGCATCAAAATTGAAATGTAAGAAAACATTTACAAATAATTTTTGGACTGATTTCCTCCAGTCTTAAAGGAGCAAATGAGATGATTAAATGACAGATTATGTATGTGAATAGAAATGGATTCTACAACTATAGCTGGCTGGATAATTGTTAGGTTAACCATCTTAAGGAGCCATAGCTAGCTATGCTTCCCTCAAGACATGTGCTATCATGAATTTGTAAATGTTTAGTCCAATAAAAAATTATGCACCGGGGAAAAAGGATGAAATGCAATGTGCATGCTTGAGAAGCAGACCCTCTGCTTTTCTGTCTGCCTGGGGGGGGGACAGGGACATTAACAAGGCCCTCAGTTGTCACTGTGGACCTGAGAGGCAGTGATAAGAAGGCTGCAGATCAGAAGCACGATGCTTTGAGAGAGCAAGCAGCCTCTGTCAGCAGCACCCCTCTGGGACGGGCCAGCTAGGAATGAATGATAACTGCATGAGCTAAATGGTGAAAATCTCTTCTTAGAGTTCAGAGAAGCAACAGTCGGGGGTGATCTGTATTCCCACTGCTGGAGCACGCAACGATGGGCATGCTGGGGAGGGTTTATCAAATCTAAAGACCCCAAAGATCATACTTGTAGGCCTGAAACGGTTGAAAAGTTTATTGAGCTTCAGACCCATTTCCAGATCAGACCCATTCCTCGCCATATTGAGAGAAAAGAGGTGGCTGTGGATGCGTCTGGGTATGGGAATTGTGATGGGACCACTGCATTGCCCATGGAAGTTATAGCTAGGATATCACGAAGACTGTATTTACATACTGAATTATTTCCAGTCCAACAGTAAATTCCTGACAGCTGGAAGAAAATAGTGTCCAAGAGGACAAGTCGGTCACCAGATGGCTGGTTCTGCACCAGTGCAACAGCTGTCATCACAAACAGCACTGGAGTTAGCCACAAAGTCAGAGAAGAAGCCTTGATAAGAGGCCAGCCAGGAAGCAACCACAGGCGCAGATGTTGCCGCTATAGCGGGCAGGCAAAAAGAAAATGAGAATTCAGAGCTTGGCATCTGGGCTGTTACGGTGCCAGGAATGACGGTGAATGGCTGTGAGGGCTGGCTCCGTTGCTGGAGCAGGGTAAGAAGGAGCATAAACAACTACAAATGCCTTGGAAGGATAAGAGGTAGGTTTAAGTCCCATCTGAGACTTCTCTTTATGTTTAGAGTAGCTGAAGTAAGCACTCAAAAAATGGCTTTTTGGAATAGCCATTGAGCAGCTTTGTCAGGGTAGTTCTTCGGTCTCCTCTTCCTCAATGAGGCCTGAGCTCAACTGGCCTCAAAGTTTTGCCCCGTGTCCTGTGAATTCCTGTAAGCGCTGCCACAGGGAGGTTTACGGCTTGAGGGATGTGGTGGAAATGCGAAAGGAGGAACGTGGTGGTGCAGTTCAGTCACGAAAACAAAAATGTGTGCAGAGCTTTCTCGGGACAAGGAGCAGTTTTGCTGCTCAGGTGTAAGAGCCACCTGATTCCCTGCTCCGTGGATAAGTTGGGGAATGAATGGCAGCAGCTTTCCTGTCAGACTTGTGTGTTATTTCTCGTAATACACGCTCCGCCATCTCTCTTAAATGCAGAGATTTAGAGCTGTATTTATAGAGCACTCTGAAGTATATACACAGCTGTAAAATTGCTGAGAAGACTTTTCCTGCCCCAGAGAGATTAAAAGCTCATTCTCACAGATAGGGTACGTGGAGTAAGAGCACAGGGCTGAACCGAGACATTCCTTGTGGGGAATTGGCACAGGATCATTTCCTGGAGTGAAATGAGCCTCCGGGAACAAAGAGCAGGTGGCAGGGAAGTGTGGCTGCTCTCCTCTCCAGGGACCCACTAACGAAAGGTATGCATAGGAAATCAAGATTTGAGCATAGCTGCACAAGCCATTCGCAGCCCCAGCACGTGTGCTTGAACGGCTATCCGGAGCGGAGATTATCATCTTCACTACTCGGATATTAGTGCCTGAGCCACTTACATGGGAGTACTCAGACGTGAACCATCCCTTGTGAGGCAACGTGGACAAGCCCTACAAGACCAAAAAGTCCACAGATGGAGGAAAGTAACTGGGGAAGATGAAAGCTGGAGATGAGGACTGGCAAAAAGGGCGAGCCTGGGAATTGAGAATAAGCTCCCAATTCACTGCAATGAACGTCAAGCAATCCTGAATAGAAGGATTTCATTTCTCTCTCCCAAATTGGACAAAAGCATCCTAGTCTCCAGTATTCAGGATGGTGTAGCAAAGCTTGGTGGCCCGTGTGGTTATATTTCAGCTGTTGAAGAGGTGCTACAGAGGCTTTGGTGAGAAGCTGGGGAGATGCAGAGATAATTACTTAGCGATACCAGAGGGTGGAAAAGCATCCTCAGAGGTGGTTGCTGTGTCTTGTCCCATATGCACACCTTCCTGTAAGTGTCCCCTACTGCCCAGAATCAGATATGGAATAGGGGAGTGTGATGTGATCTGGTACGAGTTTTCATTCTGTATGCGCTATTGAGAATACAGACTTTTACAATATGCTCTCACCAGGAAAACGTGGCACCTGACAGGTTTTAGATGTGGTCCGAGTTGTTTACAGTTAAGTAATTTGTGTAGTTTTGGAGGCTCTGGTAACTTGACATAAGGCTAGTTAATGTTGAGGAACCAACAGTGCTTTGCACCTGCTCATAAAATGATCATTAATTTTTTAAATCAAGTTTGAAATAACCTCATTGTCTGTTAGGCTGCAATGATATGTCTACTAATCGGTAGGGCAAGGAGTAAGAAAAGGAGGTAATTAATTTCCAACACATTGAAGAGAAGAAATACTGACAAAATTGTTTTGAAGTAGAAATAATTTATTTCACTGAAGTAAATAGTGTCTGAGCTTGAATGGAGGTTGAATTTCTGTCTGGCTAGTTCATCTGGGCTTTGTTAAATCAAAAGTGATTGCTAAAAATTTCTAGAAGTGCAGAGGAACTCCAGTGTGAATGAGGGCTCTCCTATAATAGGTGCCCCAAACTAATAAAAATCTAAAGAATAAGTAGGAAATGTATACAGAAAATGTTAAGGTGGTGTAGCGGTGCTAATTAAAAACACTACTAAAACGATCTTATGTGCACAATAAGATTTTTTGCCCTTTAACTCTCAAACTAGAAATACTAGACTTTTATTAAATATCTTTCACTGTGCTTTTGCAAAATACAGCCATTACTGTAAGAGTACTAGTGTCTGGGTAGACCACATTTGCAGAATATGATGCAGAGTAACACACCGCACAGATAAACGTTTAGAGAGGGTCTGGTGTGGAGCTGGATGCTTGGACAAAAAAAATGTACGGGTTGGCAAACACTAGGCTCTGTCAAGAAGCAGCGCTGACCTCCTGCAGCCCAAGTTAGCTCTGCTTTGCTGCTGGCTCTGTGCATGAACTGATGCTGTTTTCTGTACAGTCTGGCTATTGCTGGTGTGTTTAATCAGAAAGAGTACAAGGCACCTCTGGAAGAATGCAAAAGAATAGAAAAGAATGATGATACTAACAATTAGAAATAGAAGCTGATGGAGGTGAGGCAGAGGGAACAGGATGTATAATTTTTAAACTTAAAGTGGTAAGTTCAAATTTTGGAAAAGAGCACTACTGACTGGCTGCGAGCTATTTATGAAGCCTAGTGGAAATGCACTTTTGTCTTGAAGATCCCAAATGGCTGCAGTACCTACTGGTGGGACATGAACACATAGATAAGAGCAAAGCTCTTCCACATCCTGAGTTATGGTGTACTTAGGGAATGATGTGGGTCAGCTGTGGGAACCTGCACTGTACCTGCTGTGATTATTCCCTGAAAAACTCAGAGTATAAGGTTCCAAGGCAAGCACAGCTTACAAAAGCACTGTTGACTGAAACCCTTCCACACTATGTCTTTGACTTTAGTGCCACTATGCAGGTTAGACTCCTCTAGCTCTTCCAGGAAAGGCAACTCTGCCCAAGGGACTACTTGCAAACCTTCTTTGCTACAAAATAATACGTATTCCCAAGTCTATAATGCCTCCTGTACAGTGTGGATGGGATACCTCTTGAGCGATTTCTTGTGACCCTTTGAACAGTAACATAAATAATGGAAAGTATTTATAAGAGTAAGGTAAATATTTATAAACTTGTATTATAAATCAGTGGTTTTGCAATTTCTCTCACCCTCAAGACTGTACTTTCATGCATGTGATAAATGACTTCATTGCTCAGCCTAGATTTTGGTGCAGTTGTCTACACAATCTGTCTAAACAGAGGCAAGGAACCAGAGACCTTGCTTTGAGATTCTCATGTAAGTTACTGAAAGAAAATTGCTTAATTTTCCTTCCATATATATATGCTTCCACAAAAAAAGATGTCTTTGCTTTTTCTCACTTGCAATATAGTTTCCAGTCACAGTTTTGTCAAGGAAATTAGACTGCAGCTTGTAAAGATGACTTCGTCTTTTCAGGTTTGGAATCAGAGTGACATTAGCCCAGAGAAAGGGGAATGGATCACATCATCTCAATTGGCCAACAGGAAAAAAAAGATACTCCCTGGCTCAGCCAGGGAATTGTACAAGCTCATTGTAAAGTAGGAAAACTTTCACGGTAGAAAGAAGGCATGACTGTAGTGAAGTATGTAAAGTTTAAACTAAGACTGCCACAAGCATGGCAGTCGTTGAACACTACTTTTTAACTGCAATTCACATTGCTTCAAGGTACTAGCAATTCTACATCAATATTCTGGCTGCACATTGGAATGAAATGTTGCCCTACAGACCGAGCCAAATCTTGCCCTTAGAATTAGATGAATATGCATATTGTGTACAAGAGGAGGAAATACAGTTGATTTGATATTCCTGAGTTGGGATAAGGCTTAATAAACTTATTTGTATCTCCTTTTCATGCTTGTTGCAATGAATTTCAAGATTCCTCTGTCTTTTCATCATAATAAAGTCACAGTATCCTCCTTTAGGATTTTTTTTTCCTGACACCTTCCTCTCCAAAAATCTCATGAAATGGTATGAAGTGTTCCTTATGAGCCCATGGAAAGAGCTTTTTATAGGAATTTTGCAAGCACTTAGGTAACTAATGAGACACCTAAGGCTCCTGATGGAATTTCCTTCGCACCTATTGCAAGTACATCCAAATGATCTGTCTATGGTTTGCACAGTCTGAGTGGGCAGCAGGTAACTTGACACATGCACAGCTCTATTTATTACTGCGATTCAGTTAAGATGAATTATACCTGAGGCAAATCACACCTCCCACACTTTTAAATGAATTCTCACCTTTTCCAGACACAATTTTCTGCAATAGTGCAAAATCCCCCTCAAATTTTTCCATGATGGCCAAATTTGTTCTTCATGGAGCTGTCAAAAGTGACCTTCTACATGAAAATTCAGCTTTGAAAGCTAGTCTGTAGCCTGGTTAGTCAGGGAAACAAGGGGTATGAGCTCATGCAGTTGGTCTGTCTGCCTCCCACTGAGGACCACTGAACTGGTTGACTGCTTTCAACTTTCCCATTGTGAGCTGGAAATGCAGGAAATTCCCTCAAGGCATACATGCAACTGCAATCTGCAGGGAGGAGGAAGGCAGGCTGCGTGTGCCACATCAGCTACGGCTGACCGGATGGCAGATACAGCTTTCCTAGCAGAGCTACTTCTTAAACTTCACCCTTTCAGCTTAATAAAAGGCTTTTGCTTGAAGTTCTTTGTTTGGGCATTGCTTGGTATTATGGAAACTGAGAAACCTCCCTTTAATCAGGGATGCTTTACTCTCATTAACCAAGGAATTCTGTAGGCAGGAGTCATCTTAGTATTTTTCTCTTTTATCACTCATCTTTACAAATACACATAGACCCTCGACCAAATCCAATCATTTCAACAGGTGAAAATAGTAGTGCATGTGGAATAACTCTGCTGACACCAGTGGAATGAAATATTAAATTGGTATAAATACAAAGAGAATCAGAACTAGGAGGACCATTGCTACTGCTGAACTTGTTTTACTCCATCTCGGATTATAAGGCCCCACAGACTGTTTCTTTAATAAAGGCAGGTAAAGATTTTTGGTTTGGAGGTAATTATACTGAATGATAAGACATTCAAATTTTGCACTCTGATGTCACTGGTCCAGATTTCCAGGACTGAGAACAGCAGCTCATCTGGGGAACAATTTTTTTGCGGTGTGTTGTAGACCACATCAAGTCCTGTTGAGTCTTACCCATACTTTACAAAGTCAAGAGCATTCCTAGTTCTGAGCCTGTATGCCTGCAAGTCTGTCCTCCTCCTACCTGTTTGTGAGGATAAACATTAATGTGGCACTTGATACATTCTTGTCCCATGTTAGCCCAGGAGTTTCCACTCATCCATTTTCTCTTGCATTTAGGGCACTTATATTCACCAAAGCAGCGTTTCTTGCCCTGGTATGGAGTCAGACCTTCTCCTTTTGGACGAGCCTACAAAACAAAGAGAAGTAGCGATGAAATAACCAAAAAGGAGTGTAGGGGAGTAGTAGAAAAGTAAGGGGGTTTTTAATTAGTAAATTTTGGGCAAAGGATACTGGAGGCAGACATGAAGGTCATATCCCCTTAACAAAGAGTTTGTATGTTGAAGCTAGAGTTTAGCAGTTCTTAGAGTTACCTCTGAGAAGCAGTCAAAAGTGCAAGGAGATTTGTAACACTCGTAAGTGACACTGAAGACAGAAATATTCCCATGTGCTTTTTACAATGAACAGTTTTAATATCCATTTCATTACGATAAGATCATCTCTATTGAGGCCATATTGCTGATGATATAGCATCTAGAGAAGTAGCTCGCAAGTACTGTATTTCTTATCTAGATCCTTATCTATTCCCCATTAGAACCTGTCATGAAGAAAGCTTTTTCAAATTCAGCTTCGCACAGCCTCTAAACAATGAAATACTGGCAATTCATTAGCTATGTGGATACTTCTTATATGCACAAACTGGGACTGAGTATGGTGGAAAGACATGTTTTGGTTAGTGGAAATCATTAATTTCATGAACTTGGTTTCTTGCTCTTGGTAAACGGTTTCACTGATTTCTACTTTTTGAAGGAAATGGGAAGGGATTCTCAACTGGAATGTTGTGATGGCTAAATGTTAAATATCTACTAAAGAAAGCCTTTTTATCAAGGAAAGTTAGTACAGTATACCATGACATTATGCAAATACCGATTATATTTTTTTCTAAGTATGCTCACTAAAACTGTGTGTTGTACCTAACAAAAGTATAGTGAGGTAGACAGTATGTTACTATGTTATGGTGAAGATGAGAGTGCTGCATACAGCTGCCCTGAAGATAGCTGTAAAGATGATGTCACTTTCCAAGAGTCTCTAGCAGGTGTTGAAATACTGCCCATGTATTCACTGTATTTTTTTTATTGTTGCCTAGAGGGAGATACTTTGCCTGTATAGTGGTGGAATGGTATGATCACCTATCAAAGGATTCTTTGTCACTTATTTATATGCCATGTCCCTGTGACTTTAATGTTCCCAGATGAAGTTTACAAAAGTTGAATGACCCATCATGCTGGGAAAGGGTTTGTTTTTGTTTCGGGAGCTTGTACGATTTCTCAGTGTGTAAGTCCAAATTGCTTTCTATGTGAAAACATTGGTTGAAAAAGCAGGTGGTTGGCAGAAGACCTGAGCTTGGCAGGAGCTCTGAGACTAAAGCTCCCATGGCTGATGGAGATGGCGTACGCTGCGTTACCTCCAGGGCCGCGTGTGGGAAAGGAACATTGAGTGCACCCTGCCCTGCATGCTGGTGGGCGGAAGAGGATCAGAAGGATCCCAAACCTGCTCTGGCTTCTCTCTCTCTTGTTTTTTTTTTTTTTTCCCTTTAGTGTCAGTAAACAACATTCTCTATTTTTCATGCTTATTCCTCAGCATAGCAATATTCTTCTTTAAAAGATCCGATGTAGGAGCAACCTCTGTTACAAACAGGCAAACACTTATAATATTCTTCATGGCACTCAATCTGACAAGCCACTGTAAATATTCTGGCCCAGAGCAAAGTTCAAGCTGACACTAGGACATACGTATTTACAGAAGTATTGCAGTGAAGAGAAAAAAAGTGTTCATTGGCATAATGAGAAACATTTGGAATTCCATTACTAAATGAGTGCTGGCAGGCACCCAGAGTGTAATCTTCTGATCCATGGTGTCCCTTGATAAGGATGGGAGATTGTAATTGAATGTAGGGCAGGAAAATGTCAATTTATGGAGACATCCTTATTTTGCACACTTAATTTGGCTGTGCCTCCGAGGAATTTGTCGCACAACTCAAGTCAGTGTAAGAAGGAGCCACATGCTCTCTTAATTTAGAAATCTTCATGGAATTGAATAGGAACCCTGTGTACAGAGAGCTCCCATGGTTAAGGGACATTGCCCCTCTTGAGATGTCACAGATTGCATTATTTGTATTTTCGACTGGGGCTATGTTATTGAACAGAATAAAAGAGTTATTGCTGATTCTCAGTTTCAGTGGCACTCTGCTTAAACTCCTGCAGACCTGGAAATGCAGCTTCATTACCCCTACTCAGAAGCAATCCTTTAAGAAAATGTGCAGGTCACAGAGTGCCTTATTTCCAACAGTAACAGTACTGACTTTGGAGACAGAGCGTGTTTGAGAAGTCTCTTAAATGTTTACAAATAGTATTTAAACATAACACTCCCACTGCAAAATATTGTGCCAACCATAAAGATCATTTAAACATCAGACTCCCACAGCGATACGTTGAGCTAGCCACAATTCACAGACAGGGAAACTTTTGGAGATGGCTGCTTTGAGCAGGCTGGTAACTGTAGGTTTCTCCAGGTCAGGTAGCTGACTTCAGAGACGCCAATGCCCCGACATGCTCTGCCCTGCCAAATGCATAGGAGGGCACTGAAGATGCTAGTCGGTGATATTCTTTGTATGTACAGCTGGGCATCACAAATGGAGGCTTTCCAAATTAGAAGCTACATTTAAAATTTGGCTTCTGCAACTTGCTCAGTAAATCAGAAGCAGAACCAGGAAAAGAACGTAGGAGCCCTGACTCCGGTGGTAATTTCCTGTTATAATTGCTAGACTAAACTTCTGATTTATTTTTATTTTAACTTTTCAGCTGTCACAGCTCCCTCCTCATTCAGTGACTTTAATTAGTTTGCTGGCAAAGCTACAACATCCCCTGTAGGTGTTTCACTATTCTGCTTTATGGATGTTTATACTTTGCCCTAACAGATATTATTTTCCTTCCCATATCTTCAGTTTCCCAAGCTGTGCCCCACAGGGAATTAGGATTCTCTAACAAACAAGCTCATTTTCTCTAGTGAGAAACATCATTAGGAAGCACTGACAGCAGAGAAGGCAACTCTCCAACTCCCTCCACCCTTCAGGTCCAAACAAAACAGAAATTTGACAGTATTTGGTAGAAGGCAAAACCTGACTGAGATACAGTAATGGCCCGAGAGATCTGAGGCTGGATGTTTTCTTTTTTTTTTTTTTAGTGTCTGTGGCTTCAGCATCAGCACAGTTGAATGGCATAAACATTTCCAAGAAACAGCCTGCTCCTTGGCGCAGAAGCAGCCAGCCCTGCCCAGCAGGGTGCTCGAGCACCCAGTCGTTCTGCGGCAGAGGTATCTCAGTGCTCATCCAGCTGGAGGGCAAGAACTGTTTTCACCAAAGATTTTTCTTAACTAAGTGCCAAAAAAAGAGCAAGAAGACACATTTTGTCTTTTGGTATTAACCTAACAACTCTTATTTTATGAAATGTAGCATTTACCTTGTTTAAACCACTAACCTATTCCCTCCCCACTCCAGCTTGATTTTAATGGTGTTTAATAGTAAACTTTGCTTGGTGTTTAGGTCCTGCAGTTTCCTCCCTGAGCATTACCTTTTCTTACTCTTTCTGCAGATAGGGATTTATTTATGTTTTGAGTTAACCTGGCAAAGTTATGCCCCTATTCATAATGGCAAAATATTTTGTTGTTACCATGTTAACGTATGTTGTCCCGTTTCCTTTAGGCACAGGTAGTCTTTCACCTGTTTTTGACCCTTGGCTGCAAAAGCTTGGTGGAACTTCTGTCTTACCATGTTTGAAGTAATATTCAAATTAGGTTACAAACTGTAATCTGAACAAGGTGTTTACGTTTTCAGCATTCTTTTAGTCTGGGGAGTTGACAATTTTATGCTTCAAATGCTGATTTGACAGGCTTACGCCGTAAAACCAAAGTGCCCAGCATTTGTATGGCTCTCCGACAGCTCTGTGTATCTTCATTTAGACATTTCAAAGATTATTTAACGTTGCCAGGACAGGTAGACCTTTGGGAATGACCAAAACCAAGAAGATTTTTTTGAGAAGGACCAGAAACTAGCAATTACTTTAAGTACGTCTCAATGTCCTGATCGAGTCCTACGTAACAGATTCTTTGCGGGGCTTTGACTTTGGAAATCAGCAGGGGATTTGCAGAAGGGCGGGTACTCGTTCCCGAGGGTGGGAACTGTGGCGGCCCAGAGCCCCTTCCCTCGTTGTTGCCCTCAGGCAGAAATTGGAGCCAGTCTTGGATGGGTGGTGGTAGTGCTGAGGCTGAAGGAGGACCCTTGAATTTGGGAAGCAGCATGGATTCTCCAAAAACCCCTTGCCGGGCTCTCTGTCCACTAGCAGTTAGCCCAATGAAAGGTCCTTGCCCTCTGGCTGCTGAGACAGTGAAACATCACCTTGGTCTTCCAGACAAATGCTACGACAAATGAAATAATCCTTGCAGGCTTACCTAGCCAGTGCACGTGTTTGCCTTAGCGAGACCCAACGTGCACACGAAGCCAGCGGTTTTTTGTGCGGTACAGCAACAAAAATGACATTGGTATTTCCATCCTTCACTGACACCCAGCTGCCTCTATTTTTCATCCTCTTCCTTTCTTCAGCACAAACCATAAATTGGCCATAATAAGATTTTAGAAGCGTTTAAGTTGAGCTTTTCTGCTGGTAACGGGCCAGCCGAGTGCTCGCACAGCCTATCGGATCGTGCATCTCACGGAGGAATCTGCCAAATCACTTGGCGGCGAGGGACATAATATTAAGGACTCTTTGCTTTCCCCAGACAATTCGCTCAAAGTATCAGATTGCAGAGTCAGCAAAAACAAAACAAAACCCCCCACATGCCCTGCTTAAAACTAGATTCACTATAAACAACCATGGGTAGAGAGTTTGCTCGAAGTGAAATGCAGAGACAATGTATTTAACACTCTTCTTCCCCTCATCTTCTCCTGAGTTAGTGTTACACGGCTGAAAGGCGTACAGCACAGGGGGAAGATGAAGTTAGTATGGCGCTGGTAGGTGCCTCCTCTTCCTAGAAGAACCCTCTAAGGGTCTGCTTATAAGGATGCTTCATTAAACAAAGCAGAAAAGCAATAATAGCAAGAACAGCTTGATGCGTTGACTGGCTCCCAACTGATTTGCAGGAGTGGGAGGGCCGAAGCTTTATTTTGAAATGTGAGCCCTCCGACATCCTCAATTTTAAGTCAGCACAACCAGGAGATGGCATTAAAAAACCTAGTGCTTTTATTTTGCGCTACTCTACATGCATAGTTGTGAGAAAGATGAAAAGATGAAGCGTACCAAAAATGCTCAGTTAGAATAGGAAAAAAAAAAAAGTCTCAGGACTGATTTGCTGTACTGGGTGTCCTGGAATTCTAATCCTGACTCTGCAGCAAGTTGTAGAGTGTTGGGAAATTCACTGAAGCCTTCTGACCTTTCTCAGCTCTGCGTAGGCTGTGTGGAGAATAAGGACACACTCGCACGCTTATGTCAAAGTGGCACATAAAAGGGAATCCTTAGATTGGTCAACTTTTTTTCTTTGTGCTTCCTGACTTTTGTATTCATTTAAATCTGAGTAACAAGAGAATACATAGGCAGATATGGAGAGCGTATGTTTAGAAAACGAATTCTAATATAGGTGGTGTATTTTTCCTTGCTGCGTGTAGTCCATTATACTGGTGTATGATATTGCTGATGTATGACACTGGAGACTTCTGAGGTATTTAAATAAACTGTCGCAAAGTTTTTAATTAGTACTTGCAGTGTAGGAAGAGCATCTAGGGGATACGGAAACTAAATTAATACTTTTGTTTCAGCCTTCTTGTCTCTAGCATGATTTGTGTATTAGTGATGTGACAAGAAGTCTTACCTGATATGGGTCAGTTAAAGGAAAAGGGGATAACTGTCAGAAAACAGACTCTTCATTACAGTGTTACTATTTTAAATAAAAACTTATTTTCTTTACTGAACAACAGATATTATGGAATTTCTAGATGTATTGTATATTCCAGACTAAGGATCTATCACAAATAACATTATATCTGAGCAAGACAATGCTGGAAAATTAAAGAAAATTTGAAAACTTCTTAGTGTATCTTCAGAGAGGAAGCCAGTATGTGTTTTATTTGACTGGGATTTTCTTAGGGGTCTTGTCTGTCACAAGGCTACTTCATCCTCTGATGGGGGGGGGGGTCTCCTGTATGGCTTCTATTGTCACTGGAAGTATCAGGAATTATATATAAATATATAATATATAAATATAGTCTCCTACTTTCTTGGCCCTGCGGTCAGTGTCTTCCTAGCAGGGTGGTGCTCAGAATGGAATACAATTTGCCAGGAGCAGAGCATTAAACAAAAGATGTGACTATGTGTAGTGCACAATCAAAAATAACAGTCTCTTTATTTGGCTTGAACAAATACCATATTTCTGCTGTTACAAGCATTTTCGTTCCCCAAGTCTTACTCTTTGGGAAGCATGTAAAAGTGCATCGATTAAGCTGTCAATGAACCTTTATAGGTAAATTTTGAAATGGCAGAAGATCAGCTTTGTTTGTCATCTCAATATATGAGTGTGTATCTCTTGGTTGTTCTGAAAAATCATTGTTGTCAACATATTGTACGGTAACTGCAATTTTTGATCTCGTTTCCACAATGGTAAACCAAGAGTAAGATTTGTTACTAATAAACATGCACATGGTTTCTGATGATGATTAAAGCAATAGGCATGGTTGTCATGGACATTCTGATCAAAGTCTAGAAATCCAAGAAGCTAGCTTGGCAAACATTCTAACGTTTAAATCAAAATCTGGTTTTGCAGATTTTTCAGAATCCTAGCCGTGCTTTTTGGAACAAAGGCTTTTCTTCTGCTACAAAATGCCTACTTGAGCTGATCATTAGAACCATTCTTGGGCCAAAGATATTTAATACTCATTTCTGTGCTCAGTCAATTTGAAGCATAATGTTTGCAGAATTGCCAAATATTAGTTACTATCTGATGTGTCAATTACTAAACACTGAATGGTCTGAGAAGTTGATAGTTTGTGTTTCCTTATTTACAAATCCTAATCATCACTCCACAGCTAGTATAGAAATGGAAAACATGTAAAAGCTCAGTACCATACAGTCTGAGAGAACAACTGTAGTGATAAACAGTAAACTGTCTTAATAATTAAATTAATTAATAGGCTTCTGTATTAATAAAAAAAGACTTGGAGGTACTCACACAAGCAAGCAGTGTAACAGAAAAATAATTGGGAAGAATGGTAATGTGGTGACACGACTAGCGTTGGAGTTCCACACCTGGATTGAGTATGTAGCCCTAGCAGATTTCCTGTCTGATCTTGGTTAGATCACGTAATCAGATGTAATCAGGTAAATTATTTTTTTTCTGAACGTTCACGTGAATTTTCCAGGTTTTAAAATTTCAAACAGTGTGCTTGTGTATTCAGTTATATCACATGTTATATACAGGGCAACAGGCAATGATCAAGTCTATAATGTGTTTGATAGACTTTGATAGCCACAGAGCTCAATTAACCCCACCTGAATTTCTTTTAAGGAAAGCTGCAAATAATTATCTTGGTCAACTGTACTTCAAGGACTTATTTTTACCTGTGCATGTGACTCTCTGTTTGCTGAATGACTTTGAAAGAGCTCCCAAACTATCTATACTTGCAGCTAATCACAGCTTTTAATGTTTGTTCCTGTAGGACTTTGAAAACAATGGAGTTACTTGAGCATATAAATAGCTGCCTAATGAATCTTCATTTGAAAGTATTGCATAACTCGGCATAACCCAGAACCTAAAATTTCAAGAACAGGGAAAGAATAGGTCTCTGGTCCTTATGCATGTGAAGACAACTGTCAAAATGTGAACCAAATGTTGATTCTCACAATGAAGCAAATGTACTGAAAAAAATTTTCTCAGGGAGTTGTGCAGCAAAAACTGTTTCCAATGTATTATTTAATGAAATATGAAGTAAAAACAGGGTGGGGCTAGCAAGTGAGGATAGGTAGTGCCTAAATGAACCGGGGTCTTTGCTGTATAATTTTAGTATTGTGTGTCACACAGAAAATAGAGATTTGCATATCAAATTAGGCATGTGGAAGAGTTAAAATTACACTCGCCTGCTGGGATGCAGCGAGGCACTTCTTTTCAGTGTTACAAGATCATATTCTTCCAAACAGCTTGAGATAAAAGGAAGTGGTTGAAATCTTTCTTTCCCCTTCTCTGATACAAAATTGGCCATGCTGAATTAATTATGAAGAAACTAGGAATGTATTCATTTTAATAGTTTCCTGATGTGTGGACTCTTTTGTCCCTCTTCATCCATTGCTTGAAAACATACAATGGCAATACCCTCCTCCTCTCTTCCCTCCCCCTTGTCTTCTGGTAGCACACCATATTGAATATGTTGGCATTTTTTCAGTAGTTGGAATCAGAATTTTGGAGCAGTGAGGGGTCGCACCCTTGCTATAATCAGGCGTCACCTCTTCTGAGCTGAGGTCAAGACTCATGTTTTTGGACCTGTTTCATTGGTCCACCTCAGATGGCTTCATGTGGGCTTCAGATTTCTCCTAAGGCTAATGTAGCACAGCTGGGACACTGCTCTAGTGATGAGCTGGCAAGTATAAAGATGATGATCATCTGTCCTTTCAAAAGTAGTGGAGTAACTCTGGTAGCCCCCTTGCCTCCCCGTATGTCATGGGACCCTTCCAGAGGCAAAACAGATAGGAAGGCAGAAAAATATCACTGGAGGTCATTTTATTCCAAATCTAAGTGAGTGGCAGGTGCTTTTGAAGACCCATTCAAAATGTGGGATGTTGCCTTCTGCTTCATTGCTGTTCTGAGATGTGCTTCTGCAAAGTCTCCACCTAAAAAGACTGAATTATGATGTTGAAATACAGCTGCCAGTTTCCAGTAGATCCTGTGATGGTATTCTTTCCTTAATAAGTGTCCAGGTAGAGAAACTGCATGAGAAGGCTCTGCCCAGACTAGATTGGGTGTGCTGCTATTTGGTCAAAGCAAAGTTTCAAAAGAGGCATTAGATCAGGGAGTTTTCCAATTTATGTGGTGACCATAGAGCTTGCATTGCTTGGTTATATGCTTCAGCTGAGAATTCGAGGCATTTTTCACATCCAACTGCGTGCAGAATAATAACGTTGCCTCTACTATTTGAACTGTTTGTGAAAGCTGCATAGGAACTTTAACTGCAGACATGGCAACTTGCAAAACTTCTAGTACTTACTCTTCATGAACTACTGTAGTTTAATCTTATACTTGGGTGCGGCTTGATGTACCTTTGGTGTGAATTTACAGAGGGGAGTAGAGAAAAGGCCTGTATTAAATATGAAGAGGACAGTAGCTGGTGATGGGAGGTAACTTCCCTGCTTGAGTGGCTTTGTAAAATCCTGCTGTACGACTATACATATCTTTTGGTGCCTTTATCCTTTTGTGAATCTGGACCTGTTGCGGCTTTCCTCCATGCCAGATATCTGCTGGGCTACACTTGCTGAAATTACTTTGGGAGGGATTTTAACACCACAGTGGTCTTAAGAAGAAGCCTCAACTTGGGAATCTGCTACTTTTGTATGTTCACTAGAAATAAAGTCTGTTGATCTCCAGGGATGTCCGGAAAGACCACTGTTTTATGCTAAGGTATCTTTTTTCCTCTGAGGCAGAGTGGTTTGTAGGACTGATATGACATTAATGAGGCACTTACAATAAATAAATAATGATTTTATTTCAATTAGAAGCTTCGACATCATTCATATATCTAAAAATAGCATTAATTTCTTTGCCCAGTTTCCAAACGAAACTGCGTCATTCCCAAAGCATTATCTGTTTTTCTTCTACCCTAACAATTTGTGGCCCACAGCAAGGTCAACTTGATATAGCAGATATTTTAACATCATTAAGAAAGAAATTTTTAAGAAGCATATCAAGTTCTTATGCAGTTTCTTGAATAGTCTCTCCTGGGCTCTGATGGGGGCCAAAAGATGAGCGCTTTTCTCTTTGCAGGCTGGGCAAGGGAGTATGCAGAGGAAGGTTCTGAACATAAGGAGGAACTTCCTTACTTTGAGGAAAAATGTGACTTTAGCAGTTACCGCTCAGGAAATGGCTTTTTTTGCTCTGATTTGACTTTATGCTGCTTGTTGCACCGTCTGGACTGACACGCTCTTTTCTTGGTCCCCTCATAGGTGTCTAAATCATAATCGTGATGGATTTCTTTTAGGCTGAATCAGAAATGTTTTTGCATTTGTAGAGGTTTTATCTCTTCAAAACAACTCTTGGAAAGCAAAGGAAATATTGTTAAGACGATAAGGACGAGTTTCAGGGGAAAGGATGTTTCTAGAAGAACTCAGCCTTCTTCCTTCCTTCTGCTCTGAAAGGGACAGGATCTCTTTCAACTATCCACTAAATCCTTAAGGATTAAAGATCTGGTTCATGGCATATCCTTGCACTGCATACGAATAGGTATAACTGCTGTCAGAAAGATCCGAGAGGAGAGTGCACATCAGGAGGAGAAGAATGTGCTCTTGTGGTTATGGCACCAGACTGGCGCTCCGCCAGCCTGGGCTTCGTTTCTGGTTTGACTGCAACCTCTCTCTGTGTGCTCGTGGACAAATTACTCGATCTCTCTGTGCTTCAATTTTTCATCTGGAGTATGGGCAGTACTAGCGTACTTCACGTTCTGGGAGTGTAATTAATCTTTGCTACTATAAAAGTGAAGCAGTATGCATGAATCTTGAGTCTCAGATAAGGTTTTGAACAAGGACTGATATAGACCTGTCACTGGTGAACCTGACCTCGCCTCTTGAGCCAATTTTTTAAAAGACTCTGCTAAACAGATGTTTTATCTTTCATACATTTCATGTTTTCCCTACAACCTAGTCCGTTAGTGAGAAACGTCATTTTCCATTAACTGCTTGTGACAATCTCCACCGATACATTATTAAAGAAGTAAACAAAAAAACACATGGCAGAAGGTAAGGCAAGGACATGTGCAGTTGTTATAAGGGTTTCTAGCTAAAAATTCTTCACGCAATAGATAAAGCACGGTCCCTCTTCAGGAATCTTCCTACTGTAAGAAAAACAGGGCAAGGACTGCCCACACCCCCTCTAGCCTCCCCACCCCAAAGCGGCGTAGTGGTGGAGGCTCCCAGGACACTAGCACACAGAGCAGGCTGTGGCCTGTCCTCCTCCAAGATGAAATACCACAGCAAGAGTGTCATTGCTTCTAGCTGGAATGGGCCCTTTGCTTGAACTATTAAGAAACAGGGTAAGGAAATAAAGACCAGATGAGCAGCCACCCTCCCTTTCTCCACCTCAGCCTCCTTCCCTCCACCTCCCCCCACCACCACGTTGTCTCCAAGATGACATGCAAAAAACACCAATTGAGTCAGTCAGCCTGCTTTAAATTACAGCATTCTTTCTGAGCCTGGAAAAAGACATGCTATGCATAGCCCAAAAATGAAACATGACTTCAGCTGCTGATATCTAAACTGTGTAAATGTTTATTACGTTTAATAATGTGAAAGAGACTTTTTTTTCTGGTCCCAGTATTCTTTCCTCTAGAAATAATTCTGCTGGGTTACATGAGGAGCGTGATGTATAGAAGAAAGTCTTGGTGATTCACCTTTTCTGCCCACAGCAGCCATGCCTAAGCCTGTTCCCCTCAAGAGCCCTGAAATCCCAGCTATCTGATCTAGTTCATGTGCCTGATATCAGCTGAGAGGTCCTCACTTGGTTTGGATCCCAGTGCATGTGCAGGTGTCTGGGAGGAACCCTTGGCTAGAGTTTTCTTCTACTGTAGGCTGAGCCTCTCTGTTATGAAAGACCAGGTTTTTAACATCTCTACTGAAGTGCATCAGAAAGGTCTCACCGTTTTAAACAGCACCACTGGTTTGCAATGAAAACTTAGGCATATACACCTGTACTTTAGATGACCCAAAGATGACCATCCTCTGGTGTGAGGCTTGTGATAATACAGTATGAATCTGCACCTCTGCTCTCGTCCATCCTTGCCTCCCTCCCTTCCCACTCCATGCTGTTCTTGCAGTTGTATTTACATTTTCTACTGGGCTCCTTCGCTGCTTTTTTTTTATACTATGTGCAAAGCTAGCTTGAATCATCTAAAGAATCACTTGTGTCATGCTACCAAACAGCATCAGCAGCTGCCAAACTTCAAGCGTTCTGTGACATACGTGGTTGATGTTCGTAGTGTTACAAGAACTTTGAGCATTTTACTGAAACTTTTACAAAAAAGAAACTGAGGGAAACTCATTCCCTCTATAATATCTTTCTTGATCACATGCAGAAGTATGCAGTGCCTTGAAGGTGAGAAAGGGTGGGCTGCAATCAGTAAGTACAGAGCGAGAATGCTAATAGGTATCTGAAGGGTGGGAGCAGAACATAGTCAAATCCTTGGGTGAAGAGGACTTCTCACATGAGAGTTCTGGCTAGACTGAAGGGAGAGAAGTGGCACCTAGGAGATGATTGATGTATAGAAAAGATACAGAATAAAATTTACAGCCTTTTCAGTGATTCAGATTCTGCCAAAAAGTTAGTCAACAGACTGTCTCTTCACTACTAATTATTTTGTTCTTCTGATCTGTCACAAAACAAGTCAGGAGAATGACTGTTATCTGAAACTTTTTAGAAATCAGAAAGGTCACAGGTTGAATCAGGCCATGAATGTTGTGTGTCTTGGTCCGTAACTGTGGCTTTTGAGAGAAATAAAATCTCTTCAGTGTTGAAATAGGAAACTCATGTCTGACTCATCAGGCTGCCTGGCTGTACTGTAAGAAATTAAGTCTTTTGGACACCTATGCTTTAGGCTTGTTCTCTGCAGCTGTGTAGCAGGAATTTTAAGATAATCATTGCTGTTAAAAATTTGGAATGGAAATTTTGTTTTGACCAAAATATGGTCAGGAAAGTAAAACAAAACGGTAACTGTCTAAACAAGTGAGTCGTAATCACCATTTCCTTTAATGCAAGTAGATGACATTTCTATTCCAGTTTTTTTTTTTCATTACCTCTTTGCCTGTTCCTTCTTTAAGAAGCAAAACTATCCAACCGTTTGCAACCTTCACAATGTGTTTGTACAGCGGCCCCAGACAGCATTTACTATATTTAAGCATTTTATTGTCAAAGACACTCACACGCAGCATTTCCTGATCATGGATGCTTAAAATCTCACTTCCTGAAAGTCACTGTTTTCCTGCCTGTGTGGAGAGAAGTAGCTGGTGCTATAGGGGTCTCAGACTGGGCTGCTCTGAGCATGTCATGTTTACAGCCTCTTGGATCTGTTGCTGGCTGCCGACCCAAAAAGGGGGAGGTAGCCTGAGGCCAAGTGGTAGTTCCATTTTCTTTGACATATACTGGCACAAAGCAAAATCAGAGATAAACAATCTTTCTCCCCAAAGGGAGATTTTTTTTTTTTTGCAAGAAAAAAATCCAACACCAAAACCCACTGCCAATTAAGGGATCTCTTACTGGTAAAGAACATGCTGCAGCCAGAAAGCACCTGTGAAGGACAGCTGTGGTGTTCAGCTACTGCATGTGTTCAGAGCTTTTTTTTTTTCCCCTAGGGTGCTAGTTCCATTTTAAAGAATATCCACATCACCCTTTTCAGAATATCTGATTCCACTTTTGTCCTAGCAGACAGTTTTAATACCCACAGGCAAGTAAAGTGAAGAGCTCATTATCAAACAATACAAAGGGTGAATACATGTTCTAATAGAAACCTCATGAGAGCAAAGGATCTACCAAGGGGGCTGTAGGGCACAGAAGGCATGACAGGGCTTTGTGCTATGTTCAGTACTTTTCATGGGAACATGTTTGTGACCGAGGCCATCTTCAACTTCTCTAAAGTATAAGTCACTCTTCCTGACACAGACAGTGAACAGGCCACTGCAAAATGTCTTTACTACATGATGTCTGTCTCTGTTGTTTGCTCAAGGCTAAGAAACTATTCATTTTTTTAGAGGGTATTGTGCAAGAAGCATCGGATATAAAATGCTTGCCGTAGTACTTGCTGCAGAAGGTGGCTGAAGAGGTGGGAGGAAGATTTGGGGAAGGGAGGTTTGCAATGCTTTATCCCTTTTGGTACTGTTTCTCCTTTCCTGTTCCACCCTGGTACTCTTTCCATTGAGAGATGTTAAGTCTAAGGACGGGCTGATGCCTGCTCTGCTTGCAGAGATGCTGCAGGAGTGAGTTTGCCTTCATCTCGGAGGGGAAGAAAAAATTCCAAACCACTGAGAAAACTTTATCAGGAGTCCTTGATTTTGTTTTTCATATTAAGGTACTCCTGTCTGTTGCATGGGGCTTTTTCAGCAGTGTTACTGATTTTTAAGGAAAAAAAAATAAATCAATACGGAATGATAAAATAGAAGATGAAGAGAAACAAGCGTATCCCACCTGACTTAACTGCTATAAGGTCTCTGAGTCTAAGGGTCTTATTTTCCCAAATCAAGGAGTACTGTCAAGGCTGTGCTGTTCTGGTAAGCCATGGATTCAAACTCTTGTGCAAAGATTGGCACAGCAGCAAATGTCTTCCAGCTCCTTGATTTATTTATTCGCCCCTGCTAGTCTTTCCAGGGACCAGTTAACTTTATCTGCTGTGTGTTTCAGGGGGATGTGCAGTTCAGTGTGTGCCTGCTGAGAGAGGCTCATTATCCTCCGCGGGCTCAACACAAACCCTCCATTTTTAAAAAAGGGGACAAAAGAGGTGGCGGGTCCCGGTTTCCGGTCTCCCCGGCCAAGCCAGCGCGGCGAGCTCCTCGTCCTCGGCGCAGCTGCCTCTTTGTGTGCCCAGGCATAACGAGGAGGGCCAAGGAGGAAGCCGACACAGGTGTGCCGCGGGGCCGGGGACTTGGCCGGGGACGCCGCCGCAGCGCGCACGCACGTCTCCCCACACACGGGTCTTGTGTTCGCTCTTGGCCGTGGCCTTCAAGGGCCTCCTTGTCGCGGCACGCACAATGGCGTCGCGCAGCCTCCCTTCTGTGCTGCCTCCCGGCCGGCGCTGGCCGGAATAATCCCCTTTCTCAGCCCTAATACCGCAGCAGAAATGTCATCCTTATTCTGCAACACTGGCATTTGTCAACTCGGTGGGAACAAAGAGAGCATTCATTGAGCGGGAGACAGGCGGAGGGTCTCAGGAAAAGCCCTTTGAGGGGACAGAAAATGTTCTTCTGTCAAACTGTGAACGCCACCGGAGCTGCCGTTTGTCTTCAGGTCTGACCAGACTGGAGAGGGAGGGCTGCCTTATGCTGACCACGTCTTCAGCTGGGTTCACAGGGCAAATTCAGGTTTATTATTATTTACCTGAAAGGAGGTTGTAGCCAGGTGGGGGTCAGTCTCTTCTCCCAAGTGACAAGCGACAGGACAAGAGGAAATGGCCTCAAGTTGTGCCAGGGGAGGTTTAGGTTGGATATTAGGAAAAACTTCTTTACCGAAAGGGTTATCGGGCATTGGAACAGGCTGCCCAGGGAGGGGGTGGAATCGCCGTCCCTGCAGGTATTTAAAAGACGGGCGGACGTGGTGCTGAGGGACATGGGTTAGGGGTGGTTTTGGCAGTGTAGGTTTATGGTTGGACTCGATGATCTTGAAGGTCTCTTCCAACCCAAGTGATTCTATGATTCTATTCTATGATTTTTTTTTTTTTATTTAGGACAGCTGAATCGCGACCAAATGGCCTTTCTTCTGGGGCAGCCCCATCTTTAATAATTGTAGAGCTCTACTGCTCAGCTGGGTTTGCTCTTCCTTGGCAAAATTAAACCTATAAGAAATGGATTTATCTTCACGCTTACTTTATACATGGGTGCAGTTATTCTAATATGAGAGACCCGTATCTCCTGTCCAACACCCAGCAGCGAGGGACAGCTTGAGCTCTATCAAAGGTACCAGTGAGAGGCAGCAAGATGAAGCAGGGCCAGCCTGCTCTTCCTTGGACACCCTAGTAAGCCCTGCAGGATGCTGAGGGACAGTAGACATGTCCACTGGAGAGAGACAAGTATGTTAACAACAACCTATGGAAGAGATTGAGCCCTTGTGACAGTTTGCTTAATGAGTCAGCAGACCTCTCCTCACAAACAGTGTTGGCTCCTCTTGCTGTTGAATTAAAGTAGATGACTCAGGATAGCACCCTGTAACCAAGAATATTCCGCTTTATTGAAAGCAGATCCAGCGGTTTTCTAAATATCGCATTACCTACTGGCTGAGCACAAGCACTGAGCTCATGTAGAAATCTCTCTGCTTGGAGAGGTGAGCAGAGGTGGTTCACCCTGGGGTACTTCCATTATGAAAACTGTCGTAATGGAGATCTGGGAAGGCTTAATAATTTCAGCCAATCTTAGCTTTCTGTTTTAAACGGTCCTCTAATGAAGCTGTGTTAAAGTATTATCAAAGCTCGCTGCAGAGGTCCCTGTGTTTTCGTGAAAAGTTAAATGAATTTTGTGGGCCATACTCTGGGTTATTTCCCACTTACTCCCATTCCAGGGCACTCACCAAATTGTACAGAGTAGATATACTCTGGTATGGAAATGTGGCTACCTTTGGGGTGGAGAGCAGTACCAGTCTGTGCTTTGCATTTTGCTAACTCTTCACAGTAATAAATCTTTTTTGTAAAGATGCTGGGGCATGCTCAGTATGTATGGCCTTCAGGAAGAGAAGCTCTTTCTAAAAGCTATCAAGTGTGAGGCCGTATTAATGACAATGGGATTTGAATCAGTCTTGAAAAGCTGAAACATTTTTATCATAATATATAATTACTCTAAATGTAAGATTAATAACAGCAGCAATAAGAAAAAGATACAGAAAGGTAAGAATGTACTCATTTAAGCATTTAACTTCCATGCATAAATGCAAACAAAAGAAGAGTATGTGTATGTATATTCAGTGTGAAGTATACAATTCACTCAGCAAATGCAGGGTGTTTTCCTTAAAATGGTGAATGTTAAGAGTTCAATTTGCTAGAACATTTTTGGTGGATGGATTATGAGTGAAGCTGTAGTTAAATAGCTCCATATGAAATTTTGAGAGCTGACGGAAACGGACAGAGAAAACTCTGAGACAGTGGGATAGTGCTTCAGGTGACCCCTTCCTAAAGGCTGGCGTAGCCAAGACAGCTCAGGAAGAGGAATTGTGTTCTAAGCCATTCCTTCTTGGAGACAAAAGGAAGAAATATATGTCAATTAATTTCTGTTAATTTCTTCTGATGGTTGTCAGAGTGCTTTGGTTGTACAAGATGCTACAGCTGTCGGACTGGCCTGTGGGCAGCACACTCCGCGTTGCCAGAATGCATCCAGGGAAACACATACAAGAAATCATTTTGGAGACTGTCCATCACCCGCTTCTTTTTAAGGACATGGTTCTGCATGTGAAATCAGGATATAATCAGGAAAGCCCCCCTCCTTTATCTTGTTATCTACATATGCAGTAGAAGGGGAACCCAGAGTATCTTTCCTTCTCTAAAGCATCCACAGTTAAGTGCCTTATTCCTAAACCATCATTTAGGACTTGGGTTTAAATAGCATGAACTGAAGTCACATCCTCAACATCAGACAAAGAAGTACTTAAAAAAAATCCCTTCCCTTGCCTGTCCTGTATTCCCCACTGGATATAATACAGTAGAATAGATATTTTCCTTTTCCGCTTAGAAATATATGGAGAGCAAGTAAGGAGAACTCTTCAAAATGCTTGGACAGGGAATTTAAAGGCTATTAGCATAATGTGTAGTGAAGTCAATAGAAAGAGCAGATTAAAATGAAACATAACGTGTTATTAAGGAGAGAGATGAAAGAAAAAAGTGTGGAATCACATATTCATTGTAACTTGCAGTGTAGCAAGGAAGTGGAGTGCCAATACCAAACAAACTTGCACAGAGATAGATGTGCCCGTTGGTCACAAGTCCATACCCGTGCTCTCTCTCCTGCTTTCCTGAAGAGCTTTCCTGCTCTTTCACTGATTTCCAC
>VZSF01002844.1:1748027-1764462 GCA_013398295.1 Chionis minor | reverse complement strand
CCCCCCCCCCCCCCCCAGTGGGGTCTATTTTAAAATATTTCATATTAAAATAGTGCTCTTCTCTAGAAGGGGCGTGGGATGACGACTGTCCCGTGTTTTAAAGTGAAAGCAGTAGTTGCAATGTCTATGTATGTAGTTTTAATTCTCGGCTTTTTCCACGCTTCCGTTTGATTTGTGAAATGGCAAAAATTTCACTGTTCTGTATCATGTGATATTAGCAATCTTAAATGCATTAAACCTTCTGAAAAGCTTTAAGAACAGCCTCCAGAGTTTACTTCACTTGCCATCATTCATAATATAGCCATCAGTTTTTCCTTCCTGTGAATGTCTGAAAATATCCCAGGGCCATAAAAAGCAGTGAATCCTTGTTACTCTAGGTTTATGATCTAATAACTTACTCGGCATAGAATAGATGTGTATGAACTGGGATGGGATGGAGCTCATTTCTTACTATGCCTGTCTTTGTGTGGTTTTTCTCAGGCTTTATCCAGGTTAGTTAATGCATTGTCTTTTATATAAAACTTGTAAAGCTCAAAACAGCGGTGAGCGGGTGAAGCTTAAAACTTGGGTGAGCGGCCGCGTGGTTCTTTGTGCCGGCTGAGGCCAAACCACGACACAGCTAAATGTTTTCTGTAAGTGGGGGTAGGGAGGGAACTACAAAAGAACTTACCCCAAATGTTTAATAAAAAATTGAATCTCTGATCAAGTTGGGATTGTGAGTGATCTGTTATGACCAAATTTGTAAAAACAGAGGTGTTTAAAAAGAGCTTTTGATGCCAGAAGACTGTAACCACACGAGGACTATCTTTTAATTGTCTCAGGAAAAAGATGTTTCATTACTTCATATATAGGAAACAGAGATTAGCTGGTTATCCTCACAGGCTGGGATGACTGGGAGAAGTGCTGTAGAAATGCACAGTTAGACTTGGGAAAGGGACAGTGGTGAATAACCAGCTTGGAGTGGTACTTGGCAAGAAGGTTGTGATGGCAGTATATTTTTGAAGGCAGTGTGAAACAAAGCGTTCCGAAAAAGGACATATGCACACCAAATTCCAGGGCAGGAGAACAGCTGCAAAAGTATTTTCTGACTTTGATCTCTGATTTTTAAACTGAACTGCTTTGTTTTCACAGTGCGTGGAAACAACCGGAGCATTTCTAAAGCCACTACTCATACCTGTTTGTAGAAAAGTTGGCGCTATTTGCAGCCATCTTGGTGTGTAGATGGATCTGCATTCGACAGGACTTTGTTAACCAAGGAGGAGAGGTATTTAAAATGGTTAATTCAGATTTTAGAGTTTGTGACCTCTGCGGGCTGCACAGTCACCGTTGGTGGGCAGCGCCGTTTTGCAGGGAGGGTGCAGAAAGTCTCACCAAGGCTGGGTGTCATTCTGCCTGCTGCGAAAGGCAGCATGGAGGACACAAGATTAGGAGTGCTCCTGCTTGGTTTCCATATGCATCTGTCACTGGGCTAACTTGCAGGCACCTGTCTGCCTAGACTGCAGCTCCTGTCGCGTCTGGATAAGCACCCCTTGTTACACATGGGGGAGCAGACAGCCCTGCCTCGGTGCTGATGTCCTGCGGCCAGGCCAGGCGTGCACGCTTGGGACGCAGATGTCTGCAGCTTCTGCTCAGGTGGCTGGGGTGCGCCGTGGCAGCCCTCAAGTGCCATCAGAAAAGCTGGGTGGTCTGTCCCAGCGAACGTGTGCGCAGCTTGGCAGCTTTTTTGCATAGGATGCTTCTTTGGAAAAACGTTCTCTCTGTCTGCGTTCACTGGAAACTGGTTTGGGACTTTGTTGAAGGATACACTCAACGCTGTATAAGGAGATTTGTGCTGAAAATTTAAGGCAGCTCTGTTGCAGCAAAGTCAGCTCTGTAAACTTCCAAAAGAAATTGCTTTCAACCACAATTTTAGTTAATAGTCTGAAGCGTGGGGGGCCAATTTAGGATTTGCATTCCCCCCTCTCAAACAATTAGCTCAGCTAAAAGTGGGTTATNGGGGGGTGGAGTCTCTTCTGCTAACCCACATTATGGATTAACATAGAACAGAAGTAAAATTGCACATGAAGCTCCTGCCTGGCAGTGAGAGCTTTTCAAACTACAGTTTAAAACTCGTCCCTAGAAAAGTAGTGATGGAGTTTGCCTGGATTTGAGCCTGCAGTGCCTGTGTTGTGCACAGGAACAGCTGCTGGCCCCTGGCTGGGAGAGGACTGGCAGAGGGATGAGGACAGTGCGAGGCTTCCTGCAGCTGGGAGTAAGGTCATTTTGGTATTTGCATTGGTGAACAGGAAGGACAGAAAGAAAGATTTGGACCTGGTCAGTAAAAGACCGTATAAATAAGGATAGAGAATTTTTCTTCTGTCCAGGAGACAGAGACTAACTGTTCACAAACATGTTTACTACAATAAATAAATAAAAGCTTTAGAGCACAGAGTTTTGCAGTCATTTGAATGTGGTAATTGTCTTGAAGCCGTTCAGATAGAGATTAATATCCCCACAAGCAAAGGATATTTTCATTGCCTTAAATGGTGAGAGCCAAACAGCCCCTTACACTGAAGACAAGAGAGAGTTTGCAGAAGGAATTGAGCACCCAAGGCACGCTCATTTCCTACCGGTGCCTTGAAATCCCTGGACTAGTGATGTACTGCCACAGCAAGGTATGTAATGGGAGGAAAGGGCCTGTGACAATTTTGGCCAGTGTGCAGATGAACTTCCCTTTGCAGCATCTGCACTGTTTGCACATTTGCTTTCCATAAGCCAAGTGCTTAGTCATGTAAACATGTTTCTGAAAACAAACAAGCCCAGATGCTAGCTGAACCGGAGTTAAATGAAGGTCATTCAGGTGGCAGTGTTTAAACCAAGGCCCTAAATCCCAGTATATTCTGGTATCTGACTACAGAAGCAGCAAACTGAACGCTGTTTTCTCCCGTATTATATGCAATGTGTTATTTCCCCTTTCTTTCTTTGTTCCTTTCTTAGCAGAAATTGCAGCGTGTAGTATCGCATTTTGAAGGGAATATTCTGAAACCTTGCATCGCAGACCAAATGTCACAAACCAGACCCAAAAAGTACACTTGTGGTAGTTGGTGGGCAATTCGGTCAGTTAAATGGAAATAAAAAAGTTTATGTATTACATCTGAGGAAGAAACCCAGTTGTCCAAAATGCTGACTAACGTTAATGGCAGGTATGACTTTGGTGCCCCTGTCTCCCCTCAGCAGAAACTGTGAGCGATACAATCGGTTCTTTCAGTCTCGCCTACACGCACATCCTTCTTGATGATCAGCTGCCTGAAATCTGTTCTCTTCCAGAAAACAGAAGAGTAAATGAGGTGAAATGACCATCAGATAGTCAGTGCTTAGTAGGAGTTATTTAAGAGAGTTCTCTACTCATGTTTTTTTCTTTCCTGCTATGACTTTCATGCTCTGCCTTATTCTTTTCATCTTTCCTTCTTTTTTCAGGATCAGCGCTCTTAATGTTTAAAAACTTCAACAGTGAAGGGGGATTAAAAAGTATGCATAAAATCTCCTCTACGTCATTCTTCTCTGCAGAAAAGCAGTGCTCTGTGTCATCCACAAATGAAGCTTTCTTTCCAGTTACACCTCTCCCCCTTCAGCACTGTTCTCCACCCTGACTACTTGCTCCTTTCATTCACATTATGATAAACAGACTTCTCTCTGTGGGGCTCGATGGTTAGTAATAACTCAGCCCCATGAGCCAGAAATATAACTTTATAGTCTACGTAATCTGTTAGAAGTGGTGATATGTAGGACTGTACTGTAAGTAGTTGCAGGAAACGCAACTTCTGGACCTATTTATTAAAATCTATTGTAGAAACAGACACAAACTGTAGCAGTTAATGAAAAAAAGTCACAGAAATCTGACTCTGTACAACTCAGATTATTTTTAAACACAAAATTGCACCAATTTCAATTAATGATTTACCAGTTCCATTTAAAATTGAGCAGAAGATCCCAGCTGAGTGTAGAAACTGTGGTAGATGGAAAAATATTGCACATTGGCTTTGGGTTCTTCTGCATTTCAAACCAAAAAGGAGTGTAGATGATGGTTTTGTTTATAATACCAACAACATGCTGGGACCTGGAAAATTTTTACCTCTCTTACAACATCCGAATTGCAATCACTTTCCCAGACTTGGCTGGGGAAAAAATGCTCCCAACTGATGGCAAAAGAGGTTCTCTCAAACAGGGAGTAATCACAGATAAACATTAACTCATCTTAAACATATTACTAATACGTTTACCACAGGAGCTGAAGTGTTGTGCATGCCCTGCTGATTCAAAACAAGCAAGAAGATACGCACCCTTTAGATGCAAAGAAAGATGGAAGAAAATATCCTAGAAAGCTTGTTATCCCAGGATAATCAGCATCAAGACCAAAGCACTTTGATGCAGTACATTAAGTCATAACATCATTTGGCAATTTCTCCCACCCTTCTTTGGTGCAGTGGAAATCTTGCTCAAGACAGGACTTTCAATTTTAAAATATATTGTAGATATACATACTTTGATACGTATTTACTTGAAGGCAAGCTCCATATGTGCACACCTTGTACGCAGGAAGGCTTGTGGTAATCCTTAATTCCCGAGTGCTCTTGTTCCTCAAGTTAACACTGCCCCACTAAAAAGGTTGCTGCCCTTGGGGACAAGTGCTAATGAAATTGTTGGTGATCCTAATAAGAGAACTGTACATATGCTTAGGTAATATGGCCCAGTTCATAAAACAGCTCGAGGATGAGGATTTTTATGGCTCACATAGTCACAGATATTCAGAATATACCATGAACTGAGTGAAAGTGTCTGTAAGATGTGATCCAGCCTGTACTTCTGTTTCGTGGAAAGCTGCAAAAGACAAGCGGACTCTTGAATTACTAGGGGCATGTTGAGCTATTTTTGAATACCCTTCGCTTCCTAAGAGCTATAGGCATCGCATTTGAGTACACAGTATTGCACTTGAGAGGTAAGAATGTGCTGGTTTTGGCTGGGTTAGGGTTAGTTTTCTTCATAGTAGCTACTGTGGGGCTATGTTTCGGATTTGTGCTGGGAAAATGTTGATAACACAAAGATGTCCTAGTTATTGCTGAGCAGTGCTTACATAGAGGCAAATCCTTTTCTGCTCCTCACACTGTCCTGACAGTGAGTACACAGGTATGGAAAAAACCAAACAGGGAGGAGACACAGTCAGGGTGTCTGACCCCAACTGGCCAAAGGGATGTTCCATGCCATGTGATGTCATGATCAGCATATAAAGCTGACAGAAGAAGGAAGAGGGGAACGATTGGAGTTAAGGTGTTTTGTCTTCCTAAGTAACCGTTATGCATGATGGAGCCCTGCTTTCCTGGAGATGGCTGAACACCTGCCTGCCAATGGGAAGCTTGTGCAGCTTTTGCTTTACTCTTTAAACTGTCTTTATCTCAACCCATCATTTTTCTCACTTCCACTCTTCTGATTCTCTCTCCCATCCCGCTGCGGGGAGGATGACCCGGCGGCTGTGTGGTGCATAGTTGCCAGCTGGGGTTAAACTGTGTCAGAAGAAGATGCGAGTAAAGCAGGCTAGGTAATTTCCTGCAAAGAGGGGCTAAACTGCAGTATTTGGAGAGGGAAAGAAAAATGTTGCTTGATAATTATGACAAGTTAATTCTCAGAGAGTAACACTATAACAGTCCTAACAGAGTTGACTAAATTTGACCGACCTTGAGATTGCACTAGTCCTAAAACATTTCCAAAAGCTCTCTCCCCTGGCTGCCAGCATCATCTCTTGTTCAGCTTCAAGCAGCTGTTTTTCATCCATAAATTCAATTCACCTCACTGAACCATGTGCTCATGTAGAAGCGATATGGTTGGAAGCAGTGAAAACTAGCTAGTGCTATGTGTGTGTCACATATATAAATATTGCTGGCATTTAAATGCAACCACACAGATACCGTAAGAGACCAGAGGGAAAACTGATTCTTGTGGGATGCCACAAAACAGAGCCAAAGAAGGGAGACAACTATTGGAAGCGCTGTTCCTGTTGAAGAAGACTGAAGCCATCTTAACACATCACTCTGGTTGTCTGCCACCTCTTCTTCGTGCAGCAGCTGTATCTCGTGGCCAGTAGTGGCAAATGCGAAAGAGGTGCAGGATGAAGAGAATGGACGTGTTCTCTCTTCATTGCCAGAGCGAGGTCATCCATCAGTGCCATTACAGTGGTTTCATTTGTGTCCTGGCTTGCATCCAAACTGTGCCGGGACTGCTTCAGTTAGCTAAGGCAGGCTCCCTTAACTCTTGTAAGACATATATTTCTTGCCACAGTCCTTCAAAGAACTGTGTTTTTATCTATACTTTTGTGAATATCTGTCAGCCAGACAAGAAGCTGTCCAAGATGTTCACATAGGGAAGTAGTAGAATGATTTGAACTTGTGCCATACAAGTAACCAACCTTTTCGTAAATATTAAAAGATTAAGTTGCTACTGCATTGCCTTAACCCTCCCCTTCCCCCTACCTGCTTCCACCCTTTCAGTATCATGCTAATCAGTTCTGCAGACATTTGGGATCAAAAACCACTGGCAGAAAAGGGGGAAAATTTTCCCTGGTATTACTGCTGAGCTATAGGCTGGATCTGGGATTTTTTTAAAAAATATATTTATACTACTGACCACAAAATGGCTTAATGCCTAGATCCTGCAGTAGAAGTTTCTCCAACAAACTCATTTAATGATTCATCTTCATCTCTCGTAAAAGTAATAGAACTATAAAATTGTACGCAAAATATATATTGCACTTCACTAAAAAGGGAGGAACAAGATTCCACCAATTCCAGGCATCCATCTCATTAGTCTTAGGCTTAGCAGTGTATCTTTAACAAGCTTGCAGGTAAGGTTTTAAAGAATTCTCTGCTTATTCAGCCTACCCAAGCGGTCTCCTGGTTTGTTTGTCTAAGTTTAAACTTGTCAACTTTTGTGATTATGGTTGGTGCCTGCAGCTCACAGCAAATAGTGGTGTATTATTGTTTTGTTTCATTTTGTTTGTATTAGCTGGGTTGTGTTTTAATGTGAGGTCATTACAGTGAAAAAGTCTTATGTATAAATCCAAAGAGGGTGGGGGGAAAAAAAAATCTCCACTACTTGTTGGAAATAGAAATAAATTGATAGGGTCCGAAGTCTCTACAGATTTCTGTGACATAGTCCTTTCACATTGGGATGCAGATTTGATCCAAATAGCTAGCACTGTGAATCCAGTTGCATCTCTGGGCGCACTGCTAGCTGCAAGGATCCAACTGCATGGCATGTCCTTGTTTTATTCCTGTCTTCTAGCTGTAATGTTACGTATGTACCTATCTTTCTCCCAGAAATAACGTAGGAAATCTGGGCGCATGTATAATTCAGCGTGTGCTAGGAATGTTCAGCAACTTTAAAGATGACATAAAGGTGAAGCCCTAAAACTCTCACGAGTCCCCTTCCCTTCAGCATCCCCACTCTTTGGAGGAAGTTAATGAAAGTAAAGCACGCGGAATAAGACGATGCATCTAAATGTAGTATAGAAGTTTTGGCTTGTGTGCGGTCAGCAACACTAGACTTTCACACAGTTCAAAGATTGTCTTTTGAAACACAAGCCTGGAAAGAAGGAGGACCTGTCAGCACCACACACACCCCCCCTCCGCACCACCGCCACCACCAGCTTCAGTCCTAGAGCTGGCATGGTTAATTCAGGGCAAAGTACATTTCCCAGCACTGAAAGGGGCAGGCTGCCTCAACAGTCTTTGGTTTGGAGATGACTTTAGCTCTTTGCAGTTGCCAATATAGCACCTGCACTAGGAACAAATGTGAAAAAGTAGGTCACAACTGCACATGCAATTATTGATTGCACAAAACAGGCAGGCTATAAAAGTGTCCTGGCGTATCTGCTTTAAGTGCTGGCACGCAATGTCAGGAAACCCAGAAAACACAGGACCACCTGTGGAGTCCTCGTTGCGGTACGATCCTGTTAAGTTAATACTCTCAAGCCTCTCTGCTGACTAATACAGGCAAACATTACAGCCAGCCAGGATTTTAATAAGCGGGACACTTTTACCTACGGCACATGCCAACCCTAAGCTTGCTGTGGAAAGCAAGCACAAAAGTAAGCAAGAGGTTAAAAAAGAAAACGTCTGGCTTTTTCAGCAGCTGGGTTCCATTGTGAAAGGGTCATGTGGTGCCAAGGAAAACAGAAAATAGGAAGGCACACAGATTTGTTAGTTTGAAGTAATTGACCACATGGTGTCCAATGGTTTGTGTTCTCATGTTCTCCAGAGCGAGGTCCCACGGGAGCTGAGGCAGGGGTTCCAGTTCCTAGCACTCTATTGTTTACCCTGATGGTTTCCAGATGCTGGAGACAAGGACAGTGAAATCTTTGGGATGCTGCCAAAGAATGAAAAAGACTAAAGAAAACACTGAGGGTATTTTTTTCATTTTATTTTTAAAGAGACAGCACTACTTTTCAGTAAGATCACCTTCATTTACAGTTCCCCTGCTCTCTCAAATATACACGCACATGCTGCTCTCCCTTTCTCTGCACCCCTCCCCACCCCGTTTCTCTGTCTTTTTGTATTCAAACAGCTCTGTAATGCAACCAACCAGGGGAAAAAGCAATGTAGGGTGGTTTTGGTTTTTTTTTTTTCTCCCTGGCATCCGTAGCTGATTTAGCTGTAACACAGTGGATGTGCAAAAATGGTCAGAAAACCCCAGCAAAAACTTCATAGCAGGCAGATCACCAAGAGAGTGTCAGCAGTGATGGGAAAGCCTCGGAAGCCTGTGAGTTCAAGTTTGCTTTGGCATGGCTGGAAGAAGTTTGCAGAATTCTACAAAGCATTTCCACACATCTGAGTCACGGAAATGAGGGAAGGGGAGCAAGAACAGGAGAGCAGTAGGCACTTTCACTGGTAAAGCCAGAAAGCAGTGGAAAGGAAGGGAATGTAAAATAGTGGGGTGAAAAAAACCCACCCCAAAACCTCCTGGTAATTAATTCTCAGCTTCCACAAGGATGAGGTCTAAGAGCAAGACTTCAGCGTTTGGAGATGTGTATTCTAGTCAAGCTTAGCTGTGAACACTCTTGAGTCAGAGCAAGTTTCTGCATTGCACCTACATGTATATATGTACTTGGGGTTAGGAAAAGACTGTGGAAATCCACAAAAGAGTTACTTCAAAATGTGGAGGATGAAATAGCTGTCCTGTTCGCACATTAGAAATACCAGGTTATGACTTTCCTTTTGTTTTAACGAAGGGTATCTGCTATAGTCATGCATTTGCTGCAGTCTTCCCATCTCCTGAGAGAGGTGGTTAAGTGCATGGGAATGGGTGTTTTGCAGAAAAAAAACCTGCCCAAAAGTAGTCTTTGTAGAGAGTTTAATTTGCTAACATAAAGCTTTAGCAAAAACTTCCATCTGGAATGAAAAAGTTTTGAAACTATCTACAAGCTTGATTCTAGATTTACTAGTAAGTGTAAAAATCCACTCACGTGGTTGTTCAAACCACATCTATACTCAAAATATTAGACAAACTGCTGACCACGTTTCAGACCCCCTGATACTACCATCCTCTGCTTATTCAATTTCTTCCAAAAAACCTCTTACAAACCCCAAAGATGCTGAAATCTGATGTTCTGGGCCTAGGGTACAATAAAAGGGCACAAGCGCTTTGCCTTTTTCTCCTTCCTGTCTCCTGGAGAGGCTGAAAGGGCCCTCACATCTCTTCCCTCCTCCAACGAAATGCATCGTTGAGAGACGAGTCTGGGTTTGTTTCTAGTGTACGTTTCACAGATTTTTTATGTTAAATGTACTCCTTTCTTTCTCTTACTGTATGTTTTAACATTAACACAGAGGAGCTGAATCCCAACAGCAGGGAAATCAAAAAGGGTTTACGAAAGCGACTCCTCAGCAGATGCTGTGAACAGGACTTTTCAGTGAGAGCCGGCGCTTCAGAAAGCGCGAGCAGGCGACGTTTGTCCATCGACCTGTACGTGCTCGCTCCTGCCTGTGTCAGACACGTGAAGGACTGCGCTGACACCCACCTCAATGCAGACAGTTGGTAAATCCATTCAGAAACGTATTGAGAGGCGCATGATGAATAAGTTTATGCATCTGTTTGACAGCATGCTAAAAACATTAACATTTTGTCGAAGAACTGTGCTACTTTCCAACTCTAAAAACAGATCAGACCATGATAGAATGCTAAAACGGTGCAGCCTTTTTTTTCACCCTGATGTGGCGAAGTACGGTCTCACCTTCATTTTTCCCCTTAAAAAAAAGAATCTAAACTGTACTTGAAAATAAAGCCTCACTATGATTTTATAATTAATGTCTTTCCTTGCTCCCAAATAATAATGAGCTGCAAGCTTATTTCCCTGTCCACAAAGCGTAAAGAATTTCTAAGGTTGTTATTACCTAGTATTTCAACCACATCTTGAGTGGTGCCTGTTATCAACAAGCAGTCAGGTAGTTCCGTGTCAAGATTTTGTTTTACAGTATAGCATGCCTAATACTTTTTTTTTTTTTGGTTAATATAGATCTAACGGTAGCTATGGTAACTGTATCAGCTTTTCCGGAGTTTGACCTTTTTTATTTTTATTGTAACTAAAGGCAGTTATTTCCTTCATTAAATAGCTTCATTTTGTACAGGCGCATACATGTCAGAGTTGCTGTACTGGGCCAGACAAAGGTGCTAGTCCAGTCCCTGGCAGGGCCAGCACTGGACGTCGGAGGACAGTACAAAGCCAAGCTGAGCATAAAACACTATTTATCCCAGTATGATTTCCCAGCCTCTGCCAATCTGTAACTCAGGGATGCCCTGAGCCCAGAGGCGGTATTTTTTTCCAAACTCCATTCTGATTTTGCTTCTGAAAAATATAATCTGAGAGTACTGTACCCGATAGAGCACAGCTGAAAAAAGAACAAATGAATAACTATATTGTGAATGTGCTAACCAAGTGGCAGCGTCAGGTCATAATTCACTTCCACTGACAAAATCACAAGTGACTAAACCGCCGTATTTCTTGTTTTGGGTAGAGATAACGAATGCGACTGCCAAATGCTACGTGAAAATCCTTATGTTCCCCACGCTCCGCCTTCTAACTTGAAAGATGCAGGTAGAATCAAAACGACTTACAGTCAGCATAGAAAAGAGTTTTGTTTTCAGACTTGCACTTTCTGGCGGCTCAAGTGCTATCAAGTAGATTAGCAAGAATGTTTTTATAAAAGGCTCCATTTTCTTGGTTGAGGTGCTTTGGTTTAAACATGCTGCTTGCGTCGGTGACTTATCACGACTGTGCTTTTCAGTCCAGTTCCTGAAAGACACAGTCCCGCAGACAAAAGCCACTGCTAGAGCTCACTCTCTTCCTGTGCACTGACCTTAGAGGGGCAAAGAGAGGACTGCAGGCACGGCCGGGCAGCCTGTGCTCACCCGTGGGGTGATACCACCAGAGATGGCACCGTCTCTGCAGCCAAGCAGAAGAGCTTTCCCTGGGGGCTATCAAACGAAAGCTTAAACCTCAGTCAAATATTGATCTTGTTACTATGACATAAACAGAATAAAGTATTGGGAAAACGCTTTGAAATAGAAAACATAACTCTTGTTTAAAGTAATGCGCTAAATTTATTAGTTTTATTATTGTTTAAGAGTTTGTTTACTGCAAAAGCATAGAGACAGACAATCCCGTAGAGAGACTGCTTCAGTTTTTGAGTGGACCTTGCCTCCTTAATGTTTGCTGTCTTAGCAGACTTGAAATGAATAGGTGCATAACTGAAATTAGTTCTTCGTATTCATGGAAAGAATAAAGTGTATTGGGTGACAGAGATAAAGTGGGCAGAGCTTAAAAAGGCATTTAATAGATGACGGGTTTTCCTCTTTATTTTCTTAACACTAGATTTGGTGAAGATGGTTGAGGAATGATCCTTAGTTAGTCTAAACAGATACAAATGGGTAAATGTGGCTTGATGGTTCTATATAGTGGCTGTGAATCTAGCTCATAGCAGTTCCCTCTTTATTAGAGAGATGAACTGTATGGGAGGATATTTACTGCAATCCTCTAAATACGGCTACTGCAATTTTGGCTGGCATTTAGGTGCTCCCTGAGGGGTATGTTACCAATTCCCTTGTACCTTCTGCTTTTGCAGGCACCTGAATGAGAGTTTCAAAAGCTTGCCAGAAATTAGTACACTTGGGGCTGCAGGTCTTTGCCAAAGCAGTACGAATATCTAACACAACTGTGTTAAAGCTTAGCGGCAAGATGGAAACCTTTCAATTCCATTACACTTTCAACCATTGCCAACCTGGCACTCCAGCATGCAAGTTTTGAATCAAGCCTGGTGTATTTTTTTCCAGGCAGATTTTTTCCTTACTGTAAAAAGTGACTGCTCTATTTTAGAATAACCTTTCGTTTATGGTATGTAAAAGGTGGCTTGAAGGAGCTCTAGGACAAGTCTTTGGTGGCTAAGAAAGAAGAAATAATTTCTTACTAAATGTGTTTTTCCTCTTCATCTGAATATACATTTTTGTTATTGGAGAGATGATTATGAATTCTGGGTATTGATTTGCTTTTTTCTTACACGGCCTACTACAACAACTGAAATGTTTTGAATAATGAATATAAGAAGGGATGAATAAGGAATATAAGAAGGGACACCAAATGCTTCATAAACAGCTAGTACTTTGGAGAATCTCTTGATTTGGATGTTCCGTTTCAGACATCAAGAAGGGGGTTTGTTTTCCCAAAGTACAGCTCATCAGTCTGTTCTTCAGGTGTTCGACACACTAAATTAGTATTATATTTTTTGGTGTGTTGGTCTTCTATGATTTTTTGGGAATAGAGCACAGAGCAAATTTAGTACCTAGTGCCAGAAGTGAAGGTAGTATTTAGTCTTGTAACTTTTTTCTTCCAATTCAAATATTTAAGAGTTTGAACTCAACCTAATGCTCTGCATCGACATTGGAGAAAGACACTGATCAAGACAAGAAATTTTACATGGGATACATGGATATAAGTATTTTTAGAGAGACAAAGAAAGAGAGCAACACCTCAAACGTTTGACTGTGACTCCAGTGTGCTAATAACGTGCTTGCGGCAAGCAGCTGATTCTCTTCAAGTACATCTGACCTAGCAGATGTCTTAAAGCTAGGGAGCTATGACCTCAAGCACTGGCTTATGGAGAGGTTGGCTCCCAAAGAGGAGCTCCCAGAGAGACAGTCAGAGAGAGAAAATAAGAAAGGAAAATGGTTTTATTTGTTGCATCCGGTTAACCGGTAACAAAACAAACAGAAAAACATACACAATTATATCCTGGATTTCAAGAGCTTCAATTCCAAACTTTGTTTGACCCGGTTACTCTGGGCTGGCTTTAGAAAATGAAATGCTGTCTTTCCTCCTAGGCTTGAAAACTGTTTCCTGCCTGGGATTTATGACTAGTGGTGGACCTCAAAGGACTGCATAATGTTCAGTATCATAGGAAGTGAAGTAGATTTAGCTGCGAACACAAACCAAAAAGAGGATTATCAGCAGATTTCTGCAGCGCTTTTGTCTATCACGTGTAGCAGACTCCAAGGAGTTTTCTCCCCTCTTCTTTTGTCTTGTTTATACTCAGTAAATTGCATGTCTGAGGATTGTATGCTGTGGTCAAAATGTCATCAGTTAAAATGTGAGCAGTTTTAAACTGGTTACATTACTCTAAAATATTCTCCATCAAGATACTATCTTGTTCCCATCCAAAATATAGATGTTGGCTATTTCTGTTGCAGTTGTTTAAAGCTGGTGGGGTCTTTGGTTTGTGTGCCTTTTTTTTTTTTTTTTTGAGGTTTAGACCTAAAATACTGGTTTATGTTATATGCCTTTTGAGCTGTGCGTTTTCTTGTCAGAATGCATGAACAGATTACAGCACAGGCAAACCATGCTGCTAATAACCCCTGGGGAAATCAGACAGCAGAGCACCGAATGACGTGTGTGGTTTCAAATTGGGCTTTACTGATGGCAGCAGCAGTTGTGCTGTAGAAGTCAGTTGGGACTAAGATGCAGCTCCCATAGGGATGAACTTAAATAGAGGTGCAGTAACATTTTATCATTTGCAAGCAGTATCTGGTTTGAGAAGAATTAAGGTGCCTAAGACATTAGGAGGTTTAAAACTTCGCCTCGTGAGAGCCTCGTAAGTCATGCAGAATTTAGGACTACCAGTAATATTTTGCATTTGTTGTTATTGTGCTTTCCTTTAAGCACTATGAAAGTATCATTTTGAATTCCCAATTCTTCTGTGCACTCTACTTAGTTGCTTTTGGCTTAACAGGAATGTGGTAAGGCAAAGTTAATAATTTTAGACTCTTCTTGGAGCAACATAGCTCAAACAGAATAAAAAGAGTTTAAGAATACAAATAAGAGGAAGAATGGATGAACTTCTGTTACTGAATAAACAAAGCTCTCTTTGAACTTAAGGATTAAGGACTGCAGGATATGGTAAAATAGTGCAGAATGTAAAGGCTGTGTCTTTGGCACTTGATACCTAAAGGTGTAGGCATAAGAGCTGAGATCTAGGTGTCTGTGTCTATCTTCTGTCACAAGCCGAACCACCCAAGTAAGTTCTTAATTTCGTATTTCGCTTTGAAAGCACATGAAAAATTATACTGAAATCAGGTAAATTTATGGATTTGCTGGATCATGGTGCTATGACTCAAATAGAAAACTTGAATTGAGAGAAAAAAATAATTCTTATCTCAACCCAGTTTCATTCCTCTGTGAGTCGTGCATGTGGGGAAAAGTTCAGTGTTTGTTACTCTCCTAACACTCAGACTATTTTAGAGCAGACAAAAGAGAAAAGAACCATTGCTGAATGAGACTCTGTTTCCATTGCTTAAGATGGCTCTCATCTTGCTGTAGAAATACGTGTGAAAGCAAAAGAGACAGCTGCACCAAAGAGCCCAGTAACCCAGAAATTTCCTGTCCCATTCTTTCCTATGGAGAATGCGGGGATTTGGGAGCTCTCAAGACAAACATGCATCTATATTCCCATATAAGACAACAGTACAGCTGCCAAGATTGCAAGATGCCACAGAGTCCATAATTGTTTCTGAGGCAAACTGTGCTAGGAATGGATAATCCTGCCTTTTATTTCTACATAAAAATGTGTTTTAAAAAAATTCCCTGTTAGGTTATCCGTTAAAGTCAATTGGATGCTAGGGTAAACAGACATCAAAATGGTTCATTCCTAGGCTCCATGACTTGTGGCTCCACAGACATTGTGACTGAGATTTTGTGACAGTTTTTGCTGTAGTGCTTTATAATGCTTGCTCACGTGCACCAGAAACACCATGAGAAATGACTGATTGGTGAGGGTGGGTGTCACCTTTTTCTTCTTGTGATGCACACACAGAGTTACATAAAACTGGAAGTAAACAGTTGTCCACTAAGGACAAAGATGTTTTCCTGCTGAGTTCACTTCAGATGCGATTAAAATCAGAGCTGTGACACTGACTGGGATGAACAGTCGGAGACGACCTACAATATTACTGATGTAACGCAGACTTTCCCGGCAGCTGCGGAAGCTAGAGACTGTATACCTATGGCTTGCTTGGATTCAGTTTGAGAACTGGCAGGCATCCCATTTTTTGCCTGCACAGCACCCTGGTGCCAACTGTGGGTTGTCCTCTGCTGCAGCCGCTGCTTCTCCTTGGGAGCGTTGCTCTCCGGAAACAGTGCCTGTGCACAAACGGGCCAATTTACTTTTCCATTTTATCTTAGCTCTTAAGCTGTGAAAAGATAACAGCTAGTACAGAAAGCCTGTTTCAAAGTGACATTTCCCCTTTTACTGTGGAGCGCTAGGACATTGCTCGCTGGATCCTGACTAGAGATAAAACCTTATATGCACGATTGACCAGACAAGCTCTTTGTATGTGCCTGAATTGGATTAGCCAAGGAAATCCGTTGCCCCTTTCTCTTTCTTTCTCCTCCCCCTGCACCTTTTTCATTGTATGGCAGTGGCGGAAAGAAGGAAAGAGAAAGAAAGGAATAAAAATAAAAGATCAAGGAAGTGGGTATGATTAGACTAAGCTTTTTCCCATTGTATTTAAAATCCATGCATTAAAAAAATTTTGAAAGTGTAGGCCTGCAAACTTGCTTGCTGGCTGCATTGATGTAAACTGAGCTACTCTGTTGTGACTGGCTGCTGGTATTTCTGCATGAGAATACTCCATCACTAGCAGGGAGCAGTTCAGCAACCAGTTCTGATCAGAGAAAACAGTGGTTTAAATATCACCTTATTAATATCTTGTGCGTGTCCTTCATAGTTTTCTTTTTTTCCTTTCTTTTCTTGGCAATAGATCTGCAGTGTTCTGATTTCTGAAAACTTACATATTTTTGTTAGAGTACTCAGATTCTACAATGGAACTGCATTTTTTCTTTGAGAAGTTAAAACCAGTCAGGTAGGGT
>VZSF01002844.1:1681408-1747830 GCA_013398295.1 Chionis minor | reverse complement strand
GGGGGAGAGCGGAATCTTATGTTCCAGGCTTGCAAATGGATTTGTGCAGGATGACCTGTAGTACAGTTGGAAATTCCTCTGAAGTTTACGGAAAATCTTCATAGACGCAAGGATCTGACGGTAAATTCATGTCCTTGAAAACATGTATTTTGTCACTTACTGTAAGGCCAGAGCTGTAGCCACGTGTCTTGATATTTGAAAGGCAATGTATGAAAAATTCAGTCATTTTCCTTTAACGGAATATCTAATATTTGTTTACTTGGCATTAAACATCAGCCTTTCCTCATGTAAGTACTGAGGCAAACACATGTGGTCAGAAAGACCTGAGCTTCCAGTATGAGGCAAAAAGGATAAAGAAATTTGCTTTATATTGGCTTGGGAGCATTTGTATTAGTTGAAGTACAACAACAACAACACAAAATCCCTTCTACCATATCTCCAAGAACCAGGCATGAATCTGATAGAGCCATCTGTGACTGGAAAACGTGCTGCGTTCCGGCCAACTTGTCTCTGCAGCATGAAATATGGAGTAAGTGAAAGGACTGCCCTGGTAAAGCAAGTAGTAGTAAAGCTATACAGACGTGAGAGACGCTTCTCTTCTGCTTAGTGATACTTCCTGCCAATGCAGGCTGGTGGAAGAGAGAAGAGAAGAAACACTCATGGGCGAACAGAAAATAAGGAGGAGAGATAAGAAAATCAAGTGGCAAGTGAGGGACTGCAGAAAACACTACAAAAAACAAGACCAAAAATAATGTTTCTTCAGCATTGAGATTTTTTCTTACATTTCTCACTTATAACACATTACTAACTCACCCTGATATGTCAGCCAGCCAGTTAGTACTCTGTCCTGCAGTAAGCTAGCTGACAAAAAGGAGCATTTTAGGAATGGCTGAACCAAGCAGTATGCAAAACTATAAGGCCAGCTCCAAAGAGCTTGTTTAGTCTACAAGTTGAATGTAACTGATATTTTTTCAGATTTATGATCGTTTGAGTTGTCCAGCACGGATTTCCCTCTAATTTGGCAACATATTTCTGGCCAACTTCCCCTGAGAGGGCTAAAATCTGTAATGGTTATTCTGTTGTTGTAGATCAGGTCTGTAGAGACCCCGCTATCTTTTGATCTGGGCTGTGATGAGGCCAATAGGATGATGTGGGACCAGAGGAGGGCCACAAAGATTATTAGAGAGAGGGTTAGAGAACCTTTCCTATGAAGACAGGCTGAGAGAGTTGGGGTTGTTCAGCCTGGAGAAGAGAAGGCTCCAGGGAGACCTTATTGCAACCTTCCAGTATCTGAAGGGGCCTACAAGAAAGCTGGAGAGGGACTTTTTACAAGAGCACGTAGTGATAGGACGAGGGGTGATGGCTTCAAACTGGAAGTGGGTAGATTTAGATTACATCTCAGGAAGAAATTTTGTGCTCTGGGGGTGGTGAGACACTGGAACAGGTTGCCCAGGGAAGCTGTGGAGGCCCCATCCCTGGAAGTGTTCAAGGCCAGGTTGGATGAGGCTTTGAGCAACCTGGTCTAGTGGGAGGTGCCCCTGCCCGTAGCAGGTGGTTGGAACTAGATGATCTTTAAGGTCCCTTCCAATCTAAACCGTTCTCTGATCTGGGAAAATAAAGGCTGGTCAGCCTCCCTCTGGTTCCTGGCAAAACCATGGGGCACATCTCTTGAAAGCCACTTCTGGGTACATAAAGGAAGTCACTGGGACCACTCAGCATGGGTTTACCAAAGGTAAATCACACCTGATATCCTTCTATAATAAAATAACTGGATTTGTGGATAAGGAGAGAGCAGTTACTGTCCATAACTTGGCTTGAAGTGATCTGTAGACAGGTAACAATAAAGTGTAGAGATTCAGAAGACTGTTATGAAGGCCAAATAAACACTGGGACTGTTCAGACACAGTAAGTGAACGAGTATGTGACAGAAGTGCAGAGCACATAAACTGGAAGTTCTCCTAGTTCTTTTGTGGAGTAAGATGTTAAACTGAATTAGAAAATAACACACTGAAAAGGGAACTGAATTGGATTCAAAAGTGGAATCAGGGATTTATAAAGAATGAGAACAATGAGTTAGGCATGGCAAAAACTCTTCTGCAATTAGTAAAAAAAAATTATTCTGCAGGACGCATGGCAACTACAACTCATAAAGTGTCTCTTTGTCACATTGTTTTAAAATTTTACATCCACTAGAGGCTTTTTAAAAAATTCTTGAAGTAACTGTTCAGTCACTATTCACTAAGAGCGATCTCTCTTTGGAGGCTGTTCCTTTCTAATAGTTTGAGAAAAGGTGCTGGGTATCTCCAAGCTTTTTGCAGCTTTGGCAGAACATACACAGCAGTTGGGAATCTGATGGTGGAAGATGACGACTATGGAAAGGGTTGGAAGCACAAGTCAAGCCACACAGAGTGCGGGTGCCACGAGAGTATAGTTGCAAGCAAAAACGGGGCTGTGGAGAACTTAGTGAAAACACAGATGCTCATAGGAAGAGGACAGTGACAAAGATGCTAGTGTTGGGGGAGGGACAGAAGAGGATGTAATCAGAATAATAGAGAGATCTGAATTTAACTAAAGTGGCATGGAGCTGCAGGCATGCTGCTATTTTAGTCTGTCTCCTGGAACTGCAGGGTTATTTACTGGAAATCTAGCCTGAAAATGCATTCTTTGTGTAATGCTCTAAGCAGGAAGCCACCCCAAGGGATGCGAATTACCAAATACTGTGATGCTTTAGTGTAGAACATAAACCCAAACAAACCAGGACTCTCAAAGGCCTATAGCTAAATATTTATTTCAGAGTCGATTTAAAAACAGAATTTTCATCCAGCAAGAGCACACAGTAGTCCTGCAGGTCGAACTTGGCTCCACTACTTGCTCACGCTGCGTGCCCAGCCTGAACAGATTTTAATGTTCAAAGACTTGGGGTCTGCAGTAGGGTCAGTCCTGTCTGTGTCAGGTAACAGAAAGGGCACTTCTCGCACTACTTCACAGTACAACACCTATTCAACACACGTTATATGGAAACTAATAGTAACTATAACCCAAGTCTCTTAGAAAAATGACGTGGAACAGACAGGATTTATGATTTACACCAGATTAACATAGATGTTTATTAATTAAAATACCATTTCATTCATCAACCCGCCTCAAATTAAGATTTCCTGGAATTCATCCAGTAATAATCCAGATAAAAACTTACCTTTCATGAATTTGAAAGGGACTTCTGCCATAAATTAACCTGTTACTGACAAACAAATTCTTAAACGTTTGGATTTCTTTCAGGAAGTTTGCGAATGTTCATTCCACTTACTGCATTTTTCAGTCATGAATGACCACAAGGATGCAAATGCAATTATTTTTTGAGTATGTGGTCCTCCTGAATGAATTAGAAGTCTCATAGTTTATCTTCATCTGTGGGCACCTATGAAACTGTGGTCTCTCCGTTATTTTTTTTTTACTCTGTGTGTTAGATGAAATGCTATGATAGCCTAAGAGCTGAATTAAATTCTTCAGGTACCAAAATACTAAACAGTAGCACACACTTCTATTTGTGTAAGTTGGTATTTTACACATGCAGCATTTTTTTGCTATAAAAGGCTGATCTTTTTTGGCACAGCAGTTCAAGGATGAGCAGATTTTATGAATTTAACTGTGGAAGTCTGGTATCAATTTTCTACATTAAATAAAAAATAAAAGGAAGGAATAGGATCACAGTGTGTTCCCCAAGACTGGCTATGGTCACATGCTTAATGTGTTTAACGGGTTGCCAGAGAAAGTCAACTGTAGGCGACACGGCAGGTTTTGATAGTTTTGATTCTAAAGAAAGGCTTTAAAAAGGTATGGCTGATAGGATAGTGCACAGAAAAGGGGTTTTGATTAGTTGTCTTATAATGAGCTTACACAGACCCAGAGGCAGCTTACAGAGGTGAATGTCATGATCCCCATTTTACAGAGGATGGGGCATGGATGGCTGAAAAAAACGTGTGGGGCAGGAGCAGGGCTGGGAGGAGAACCCAGGTGTCCTGGCTCTGGGCTCAGCTCCTGATTTCTGGCATTGTATGTTTCCTTTTAACAGACAGACGTGCAAATGCCTGTCCTGACAAATTGCTGCTTATGCATATGTTGTCATTATTAACGCACCCCTGAGGCAGGCCAATTTAGTGCAAAACCCGATGTTTCTCCAAGTCCTCTAGATTTGGGGCCTGATTTATTCTCTGTGAAGCAATCACTTTTGTCTTCCTGTTAGGACTGCTGCCACGCGGCCCCTGACACTGCTGAATCATCCCCTCGCGCTCATACACACTGGTAATATTTATTAAATGAAACACTTATGTCAACAATCAATGCTTGGCAGTGGAGAAAACATGACAGGAAATATCTTTAGTATCAAAAGGGTTGTTACACAGCAGGATACATGCACTGCTTGAAAGCAGAAGTTTATGGCTGTTTAGCTGGGTCTCTACTGATATGCATCTAGAGAAAAGACCTAGATTATAGATAAGGGGCCAATTGGTGTGTTAACACCCCAATCTACCCTATGTCTTTAAAGCTCTGCAGCTTGTTCTAATACTCTCTGGAACTACAAGGTTTAGATATAAAATCAGCAACAACTGCAAAAACACACGTACCGTTTTGCTTGCTTGATAAGTATTAGGGCAGTACAAGAAAATGGAGACGTATTGCTTGAACACAAAGAATAAGACACAGATGTGTGTGCCTATAAACCAAAAGAATTACAAGCTGAAAGCAAGACAACAGTTGTGGGAAACAGTGGGACCTGAGTGACCAGTTCCCCGTGGTTCCTTTGGAAAGTTTAGCGAAGTATGGGAAGTTTATTGCATGTAGCATTATTCTGAGACCCAGGATCTCTTGGAAGCTTTGTGGGGAAGAAGAAGTGCTAAGATGTCTGAAAACTTAAGAGCTACAGGATTTAGATCAGGATCCGGTTTTCAGCCTTGGTCTCTAGGGAAAAAAGAAAGGGCGACGAACCACCTCATTACAAACCTTAAAAATGGTTGTAAGTGAATTTTCCTCTAGAAGCTCTGCCCTGTGCCGTTAACCAACATGACTGCCTCCTCAAAAATCCTTCCTTCCAAGAAGCCACAAAGCAGAGACTAACAGGAGAGAGAAAAGGCTGTTTTAGCTAATTTCGGGCCTGGGTTTCCACTAGGGAAGTGGACTTCCCCAGAGAAATGCTTTGTTTGAAGGGAAAAAAAAAAACCCCGACTCATTCGGCACCTCACCCCTTGGACACAAAGTCCTTCTGTTCCCATCCTGTCATGCTAACCTTCAGTTTCTGTTTTGCAGTCCTCGAGTCACCAAGTGACTAGACTGAAAGCTCTTCCACACACACTCCCGTATTCTTCTGCTCTGTTTGCCTCCCCCTTTATTCCACTGGGATAAAGAATTATTATTTTGCTGAGAGGGAAGAATGTCAACGATTACGTGCAAGATGAATTCGGAACCTGCTTACTGGTGGTGCACACCTTAAAGATAAACATCCTGTAATTGTAAATTCCTTGCGCTTGGAATTTGTGGAAGAAATCTCTGGGTTCTCTGATCCAGACTCACTACTCAGGGCTTTGCTTAGTAAGCATTGGAAATGTTTAATGGCATCCAAACAGTATAAGTGAGCAAACATGAGGAAAAACCTAAACCAAAAGATTCAGAGATGTCTTGTATAAGTAATTAGGAGCAGGGTCAGGATAAAAAAAAAATAATAATTGAATCCAAAAATATTGAATGCCCAGGAGCTTATGAGCATCCAGATCCATGGTTTGGATTCTGTCCTTTTTATAACTGCAGATCCAGAGTTGGGATGGGCTCAGACACCGAACAGTTTGCACAGGCAAGTTCAAAGATTCTCTGGTCTGGAGCTGGGGATCCAAATTATTTCCAAGAATAACTTACATTTTTTCCTCTTGTCGTCCAAGGGCCTAACTATATTGCTCTTGGCTTATGGAACCTGCATGGACACCAAAGGGGATCTTCTATAGTACGACAATGTGTATCAGACCCTACACAAAACCAAAGAAGAAAGTCCTTTATATGTTTTGAAATTATGAACTAAATTTTAGCGTGAATTCTGTGGGTGTCACAGTCTGGTGCTGCTTGCTGCTCCATGCTGCAGTGAAGCAGTGAATGAATATTGGGTTATGTTATCCCTACCCTCATTTACCATTTTTCTTGGGTTTCAAACGCTATTTCATGAAGCTAGAAATCTAGCAGAAAAGATGGGACAAAATCCAGAAACAACAGTGAAGTTATCAGCCAGGGCTTTCTATTAATATACTTATATTACTTTGTTCTTTATTCTAACTTTCAGCTCAGCTAGGCTGAGGTGATAGTGGTGAAGTGTAGTGAGACCGCAAAATTATTTTTCTTAGCTGCTAAGATATGGTGGATATGTGTTAGGCAGAATATATATTCTTCCAGGCATGTCTCAAAGGCCTGCTTGTAGAAGTGTTCACGTGGAAACCACAACTCCCTGGGGAAAACAAAATTAGGGAGGGAAATTTCTGTTCACTTGCTAGAATTTACTATAACCTCTGGCACCAGATTGTGTTCTAAAAAGAGCGGATTTTTTTTAAAAATGATACATTAGAAGTTGGGAAAAGCCATGCGTTGATAGTCCTGTGCTAACTAGGTTTTCAGCTCGACTGCAGGAGGAGAGTGTTGTTTTGTTGGAATATATCCAACATATCTGTACTCAGTTTGGAGTACATCGAACTGAAAGAAGATACATAATGGAAGGATAAAAAGAAATACTCCTGTGAAGATGCATTTTAGCCAAAGATGCCAGCCACCCCGCTGACATAAGTCGGGGCTACGTAGCTGCTGAGTGTGGTTTGCTTAGGTGTCTTTGCACAAGGGAGACCTGAAAAGTTATCCATCCCAGTTGGTATTTTTTTTTCATGCTTGGAAAGTAAGGAAAAAAGAGAGGAAATATCTTTTCCTTTTTTCCTCTGTCTCTAGATGATGTCTGTGGGATGAAACAGGAAGCAGTCGGAAAGCATAGGCAGAAGCAGATGTTCCTGGGAAGTTCCTGGATTTTAGGGAAGTGGAAAGGCCTGGGGAATCTACTGCCTCCCCATCCCTACTAGTGAAATGGCCAGAAGAGGAAATAAGAGATTGAGCAAAGCTGTGTACTGGTAGAACAACGCTGGCGTGGTGGCAGTGATAGTAATTTTAAATAGTTAATGAGCATCAACTGGCTTGACTGCAGTTACAGGAGGGTCACGCACACTGTAACAGCTGGCATTTTGGAACGTGGCCTACAAAACAAACGAAAATGGTATTTCAGTCGGACATTTTACGTGTCTGTGTGCATCCATGGCAGGTTGTTTGCCGTCTCCCATTTCCGCCTCTGCTACAAAAACAGAGCCCAGCTCAATTTACCTTAGTAATAAATTGACATACTTCCACATCAAAAGTGATGGAAAAAGGCTAATAGTCTACCATAAGAACAGAACTAAACTGAGATTTGCCTCCCAAGGTCCCAACGAACACGCTGTGAGCAGTACATCTCGCCGCCGCTTAGCCTGCTAATCTTCCAGGGCTCTGAAACCCAAGACTGGGGAAGCTACAGCGAGACTCAGAGCCTGCGCGTGGAACACAGCTTCGCGCCGGTGGAGTTAACCTGCTGTCCTGAAGCTGATTCTTTTCTCTGCTGGTTTTAACACATTTCCAGTTCTAATCACAATTAGAGCGCTCTTTTTCTTCCTGTCACATTCTTCCCCTTGACGCGCACAGTTTAGTTTTACTTCTTAAAGCTTGGGAATACACAGGCATATCTATACCTCTAGACAGATGGGAAAGACCCAAGTAATAAAACCCAAATCCAGCTTGAAAGCTCGATTTCAACCAAAACAGTGGTCTAGCCTTTTCTATTGAGACCCTTAAGTTAGAAAACTTAAATCAAGATGAGAGCTGTTGTTCCTATTTTGTAAGAACTTGTATAAATAACTTGAGGAAAGGTTCCATGCTTACAGATAGTTTTTAAAAAGCTTTCCAGATAGTATCCTTCCTTCAGGTCACGGCACAAAAGCTAAATGAGTCTAACCAAAATATTGGTAGGAGAGCAATCTTTAGAGGGAGAGGGATAAACTTGCGCTCAGCATGCAGAGCTGGGTCCTGATTCTTTATCTGGCTGCTAGAATCATTATAATGAAACAGAGAACCCAAAAAAACTTCTCATTATATGAAAGAAACATTGCAGAGTGCTGTTTCCTGGAGCTGGCTTTAAACCAGAATCTCTTGTGTGGGTGAGACTTTAAGAATTCTTTTAAACTTGAGTTGGATTGCGAGGCATCTGCAGAGCATTACTGCTCAGATCCCTGGACCACCATTTCTGCGTATGGATAGCTTCAGTGAATACATTGGCTTTTTGAGGGTTTTCTTTTCCCCTGATTTAATGTTGTACCATGCTCTCTTCACCAAGGGAGTGGTTTCCTCATTTGTGATGTGGTAGTTTTTGCCAGTTTTGGAAATTCCAGCTTGGAAAAAAAACCCCAAAAACGCATCAGCATCTACAGCATGTTGTTATAATTATGTCTGAACCAAAAGGCATGCAAACGACTTTTATATCTAGTCAGAGGGAAGTTCCTACTCTGATCTGCAGCTGAACTTTGCAACTCGAGTGGCCTGTTTTTTTGCATTGCTTTTTCATTTTAAGAGCCTCTAGGGGAAAATAACCAGCTACCTGACATGGGATAAATGTTGATGGAGCTAACTGCATGTAAATAGGTATTAGCAATTTTCAGATCTGACTCGGCCCCAGAAAAACGGGCCATTACGCTGCCCACACCACCATGTCCATCTGCATGTTTGCAAGCAGGCTTCCTTTCCCAGGGCGGCCACACAAGCTATGGAAAGAATTCCCTGGCTGGCAGCAGCCTGGAAGGCGGCAGGAAAACACAGAGCAGAGCCGCACGGCCCCTGCGAGGCCCGTTCCGCGCAGAGATAAAGTTCAGCGCCGCGCGGTTTCGCAACCGGGTTCACAGTGGGGACTGCTGTTGTTTACTTTAGGGGAAGATGTTGGCGTGCGAGGGAGAAGGGAGTCACTCCACCACGTGCTGCCAACTGCTCGACACCCCGCTGCAGCCCTGTTCCTAATGATTTATGCAGCTGCTGAATGGGGTCTGGTTTCAGGGGACGTGAGCTGCAGGAGCAGGTGGGACTCCCAGGCAAAGACTCCAGACCCGAGACAAAACAGAAAGAGAAATCTGTCCCCTTCCCAGGCTGGTGAGGGGGCTGACAAGGAAGTACTTTGTGAGCTTAACTCTCCCCCGTGACGCCAGCCCAAAAGATGACTGCAAAGCCACCTGCCGGGTAACAGGAGCCTGTGTAAAAATGCAGGAGCACTAGTCCAAAGTGTAAGAGCAAATGTTGTCGTGCTGCTCAACACCTAGGGTGATTACTCCAGTAATTTTTTTGTGCGCTAGAAGTTCTTTGTTTGGGTCTGTGCACACGCACATCCTTTCAACTCATCAACTCTGACATGCAGCACTTGCCAAGCTAGGATTTTGTATCGCCTCCCACATTAATTGTGGCATAAAGAGGGACAGGATGCTCTTTATTTATTGCCATTCTGGGGATTCTTCTCCTGGGCTTGCTATCGAGGCTTTTACAATTTAAAGTAATTTGTAATTTAAAGCCGCAATACCCAGGCCAACGGTAACAACAGTTCTCCTATTGAGCTCTGTGGAAGTTCACATCCTCCGTTTTGTATTCCCCCTCTCCCCTGCCTACACTTGATGTGTTTTGCCAGGAGGCTGATATCAGATGTAATTTTCAAGGAATAGAAGCTTCTGTGATACTCGTTTCAAACGCTGCTTTTACACTGAAGTGTGTGCATAGGGGAGATCGTTGTGAGGCAAAAGCTTTGTGGTTGAGGACTGGGCTGGAAAGGGCTGCCTTCCTGGGAGATGCCCAGGACTGAACCTTCTCAGTTCACATGTTATTCCTTTCTGTGCCACTTAATAATCTTTTGCGGGGGCGATGCGCTGCCCACCTCAGGCAGGGGCTGTGATGAAGGTTAAGGCAGATGGAAAGCCTTATGCCTCAGTTCAGTTGGAGTTAGTGGGACCCTAATGCATTTCGGGCTTTGTGACCCTAGGCTTATAATTAAAGATTTGTTGGTATCAAGTTAATCTCTTTAAAAAAAACCAAAAAACCAAACCAAAAAAAAATTATTCAGTTTCTAATTGGGCTACAGACCTTCATGTATGATATATTCCTTTAAACCTGGAGGTTTTGACTGTTTCTTTTGGAAGTTGAAATGTTATCGGAAGGAAGTCTGGGCTCAGAATGAGAAAGAGAGAACAAAAGCTTTTAGACCACAATTTCAACGTGACCTCATTAGCCCCTCTAAGTGAGCAGCTCTCCAAGTCATGGCAGTGATAGACCGTAGGACACTACTACGTGTCAGGCCTTCTCGGCCTCCTGCGTGCTGTATATATTTTTCCCATAGCTGCCTTTGCACTCTGGCCAGGCCAAGATTTGTGTTTGGGAAAAGTTCTCAGGACAATTGGAGTCTGCTTTAGTCCAGCTCTGAGCTCCTCTTTGGTCCGCTAGTTTTGCTGACGCAAATACTGGAGAAAAGCTGGCGTGATGCTTACTGAATGAAACTTGCGAAAGGAGCTGGGGACACTGAGCAATCTTCATCCGTGTATGAACAGAAGTTGTAGCTCATGCCTGCACTTAATGCTGAGGACATAGAGAAAACTGTCAGCTTTATGCATTCTATTTTTCTCACCTATATGCATAGGTACAGGTTGATTTTACTTGCTTCAAAGAACTGAAATTCTTTTTTTCTCAGGGGTGATGCATACCTGGTGGCTGGTCCCTATTGTTTAAGAACCGCAACAGAGCATTGAAAAGAGTTTACTGTGTGTATATGCTATTCTGTTCTATCACTCCCTGCTGGCACCCTGCTCTCTTAGCTGTTCTCTAGCAAAAGGGATGGGATGTTTCCAGCAGAGCCTGCAAAGCTGTGGACGGCCCTGAGTTGTCTGGAGGCATCTACATACCCCTGGCTGCACGTTTCCCTGTTGTCATGGTTTAACCCCAGCCAGCAACCAGGAACGTGCAGCCACTCGCTCACTCCCCTGGGCTGGGATATGGGAGAGAATCAGAAAAGTAAAAGTGAGAGAACTCATGGGTTGAGATGAAGACAGTTTAATAAGTAAAGCAAAAGCTGTGCAGGAAAGCAAAGCAAAAGAAGGAATTCATTCACTGCTTCCCATCAGCAGGCAGGTGTTCAGCCATCTCCAGGAAAGCAGAGTTCCATCACGTGTAACGGTTACTTGGGAAGACAGATGCCATAACTCTGAATGTCCCCCCCTTCCTTCTTCCCAGCTTTACGTACTGAGCATGACATCATATGGCATGGAATATCCCTTGGTCATTTGGGGTCAGCTGTTCTGGCTGTGTCCCCTCCCAACTTCTTATGCACCCCGAGCCTGCTCGCTGGCAGGGCAGTGTGAGGAGCAGAAAAGGCCCTGACTGCCTAGCAACAACCAAAAACATCAGTGCGCTATCATCACTGTTTCTCCTCCTAAATCCAAAACATAGCGCTACACCAGCTGCCAGCAAGAAAGTTAACTCCATCCCATCTGAAACCATGACGCCCGTTCAGATGGGGAAATAACTGGGACGTGGAGAGCTGAAAAACCATCCCTCTGCCTCCACATAGCTGACTTTTGCATCATATCGGCTTGTGAAAACTAAAAATCCCCTCTGCACTAGTTATTTTCAGGATTGCAACCTAAAAGATGGGATCTTCGGTTCCTTTTTATACAAGTGTACTGAACTCCTGCCTCTTCCAAGTGATACCTTAAAGAACATAGTGTCTCAGCAGACTCAGAGGGAGGTGTCTGGGCTTTGTCTTCCAAAATAAGAAAATCTTTTTGGAAATTTAGGTCTGCGTTTACACACATCCACATCATGACTTCTTACTCTTCACCATCCTTCTAGAGTCAGGCAATTCCACAATAAACAGAAAGCAGAAATTCTTTGCAGGCATCTCCTGTGTGATAGGTGATTGGGTTGACGGCTTTTGAATTGGTTCTTTGGATGCATCTGGATTTCCTAGTAGAATACTGATTTCCAGGTCTTGCATTTTTGGACGGGGATATATATCAACGGTCACTTAACAGTTATTTCAATGAGCTAAGCACCTAACTAACTAATGAAAATTTTAGCTATAGGGTGTATAAGTAAAGAGTTTTAGATGCTATTTGTAAACAGGCTCAGCAACACATAAATCTGGCTGCTGAAGTTGTTTTTGGTCTAGTTCAATGACCCTCGACAGCAGTTTTTGTTATACTAGTCTGTATGGTGATGAAGTTTTCCTCCTAATTTTGGAGTCCTTAGCATTCAGTTTGAAGAGGACAGAAATGGCTGTTTATAGGACAGACTCATCAAAACAGACATGAAAGGAAATAGAAGAGAGTCACAAATATCTGAAAGCTTTATGTACTTGCACCTTTCTCATGCCGTGTTCGATTCCCATTTCTAAATATGCCCCGTGGAAAATAAGGACTTGCTTTGTAGCTTCATTCCCTTTTAGCTTCCCTGGCAGGAAACAGGAAAATCTGTTTTGCCTGTTTACCAGGAAGAAACCAAAAGTCTAGTTCCTTACCTTTCTAGAAAATTCCTTACTCCTTATTTCCCTCCATGTAACATAGAGACTTTTGAACCCCTTTGATCAGTACGATAAAATACATCAAATGGTGCAGAGTACCATGAATTACTGGCTGTGTCAGTTTGGTGAGGCACCAACCTGGGCAAGCAGGAAATTATTACTGGAGGATAAAGCCGTATGTCTTTTTCTTTTGATTATTTTTTAGTATATTGAAAGTTAGGATTAATAAGGGTCTAATTCTCCCTTTTGCTATGCTCTGCATATAGCAGTGAACGTGTACCTTTCTGGTGATCTTTTCTGTCTCTTGACATATACTCGATCTCTGCAGTCAGATCATCTGCACATCTTCTCTTGACACCTCTTCATGCTAACTTTGTATATTTCAGGATTTTCTCAAAGAAAAAAGCAAAAAGCAAGGGACTGGTAGTCATGCTTCCTCTACGTATTTTAGTTCCGCAGTTAAAATTGTTCCCACCGTTACTTGCTTAGACCAAGATGAACAGCACAGCCGATATTTCTTGCTATAGCTGAAGCCAAAGTTTAGGCAGAATGAGTACTTCCAGGCTTCCTAAGGTTATGGTATAAGCAATATGACCAATCTGGTCATTTCCAAATGGGCTATTTCCTATTTTTATTGGGTTTTGGTATCTTCATTTCCCAACACAACAGAAATCTTGCTCTTGTTTGCTAGGCCAAGCTTCGAACAAATGCAGAGAAATAAAAATTAACTGAAATGTTTTTAACCCAACGCTCCCCTCTTGTTATTGTTGAGGAAAGTCCAACCGTGATGAAGAGAGTGTGCACTGGTGTGAGCAGGGGGACCAGAGCAGAGTATAGAGGCAGGCACTTGTCAACTAACACCACCATTTCCTTTACGTTTCCTTTGAAATTCAATGAGCGAGCATGTTGGGACACACAAACAATATGAATGTGAATACTACTACTAGCGGTAAACAACATACTGCATTTTAGCTGAGAACCAAATTCGAGTCGCACGTATGGCAGTGTCAAGCACAGCCTCGGAAGCATAAGCCAAGGTTCAGTAATAATGTCAGCCTGTAAAATGTCCTCACTCAGCCGACACTGCAGATCCAATTCTGAACTGAAAACATTTACCTCTGCTATTTATACACAAGCAATAAGGCTGACACATGTCAAGAGAAAAGGCTAGTACAGTTGTTCTTCACGGCACTGGCAAAAGAATATTTCAGTCTGGATCACCGAAACTCACAGGCTTCCGTAAGTGTTTTTAGGAAATGCGTATCATGGCTTTTTCAGCTCCTCAGAAATACACACAGGCAGTTTTGGGTACGTTTACGGGGAGAAACAGCGAGCAAGGCAGCTTCCACTTTATCTGCAGCTTTTATGCTTTATGCAAATTGATTTTATTTGCATAAAAACTAGTGTTAGACTCAGGGATGAATCAAGGTCAAACCATTCAAGGAAAAGGAAAATAATTCTAACCCACATCAAGCTCCTTAATTCCTTTTGACAATGGCAGCATAACCCTATATTCATCTAGCATCATCCAGTGAGTATAGTTGTTAAATAATATTATATAACATAACAGTAAGAAGTAAACTCTTCCTAAATTATTAAGCGTCGAAGATGTATTTATAGGAAGGACATTTCTCCCATCTTTCAGTAAGCTTTGTGGTGTGTCTGTGATGTCTGATCTGATCATTTACAGCATTCAAGCCTTGAGGATATTGGTTCTTTTTTAACGTGCGAGCACAGACGTGATTAATAGAAGAAATTTATTTTATGTACATAGTTTAGAGCATTTACACATAATATTTTTATTCTTGAAACATTGTCCATTAAAGTCTTACTGTATTATGAAGAGCAACTATCTAAAAACTCTATTGAGTAGGTCTCCTCCATCCAGGCTCATTTCAAAGCTTGCTGAAAGCCAATGGACTTTCCATTGCCTTCAGTCGGGGTTTAGATTATTTCTTACTGGTCATTTAGTGGAGTATGTGGCTACCTTTGTATGAGTGGTAAGAAGTAACCTCCGTGGGTGTTGTTTTTAATGATGAATCAACACATTTAGGATACGGGGATCTGAGTTACATCCTTGCTGGCAAATCAACAATGCCTATCCTGATTTACATGTTCCCTTGTAGTGGGTCTTTGGTTAAGACAAATAGTCTCAATGCTTCTAGGTGGCACATGGTAATTAAGTGCAATTTTCCTTTGCTCCCAGACAGCCTGATAGCTAACTCTTTCCTGCCCAACCTCAGTTGTGTACCGTTGGACTCCTGAGGCCCATTTGGGGCTACTGCAGGCGCATCTGGCAGCCTGTGCAATGCTGCCAGTGCTGACTGGGATGGTCTCTGGGTTTCTGCAGACGCAGCCTGTAACAAACCCCGAGACTCCGTCTTGTAGCTGCCTTCCCCCATAGAGACCCCTCCTGAGGGGCTCTCGCACGTGCTGAGCCAGCAAAGGCGGGTGGCCAGCCAACAGCCTTCTGTTTGTGCCAAAAGAAAATGGCGAAGCCTCTACACGTGCTTTCAGGTCACCCTTTTATGGCTTTCCAGATCGGTATCGGCAACTGAGAAAAGAGGGCTCAGATCTGTAATCGAGAGACCGTTGTTCTTAGAATCACAGAATCATAGAATCACTTGGGTTGGAAGAGACCTTCAAGATCATCGAGTCCAACCGTAACCTACACTACCAAAACCACCCCTAAACCATGTCCCCTCAACACCACGTCCACCCGTCTTTTAAATACCTCCAGGGATGGCGATTCTACCACCTCCCTTGGGCATACTTGTATACTACTAATACCATCCTCAAAGTGGAATTACAGCTAAGAGAGACAGGGGTGAAAGTAAAGATGCTCCAGCGAACTGTACCACTGTCTAATCATAAAAAATGGAAATTGCACGTTTCTTACAGACTCTAGTTTTCATTTGTGGTTTGTTCTGTTTATAAAGGAAAGAAGAAATATCTATACGTGATGCTGAGGCTTGCAGCGTCTGCATTCATGACTTAAGGACTTGCTTTGCCTGATCACGCTAGGAGAGGAAGCTTTCTCTTACTCTCTGGCTTTCTATTGTCACAAGCCACGTCGCTAGATTTAGGAGATAATTTGTTGAGCTATACGCAGGAAAGGACTATGATATAAGAACTCTACGAGCAGTTGCCTTGGGCTTCACGGTTTTGGGAGATCTGCAGCTTTGTGTGACAATGCAAGAGAGCCCGTCCAATTTGCTGGCAACAGCTCTCAGCAGAAGTAGCTGCTCCCCAGACCTCTAGCAAATTGAAGGGCCAGACTTAGCCATGCTGTTCCTTAAAAGTGACATAGCCACAGGAATGGATTTGTGACAAGATGGCAAAAGAACAAATCCCACCATAAAAGAACAACAATGAAAGGCTGTAAGGGGGCGGGGGGGGGGAATGAATTCCAGAGTGGGCTGATGTGCTTACGCAAGACAATTTACACAATCACAGCATTGTACAAAGAAACAAAGATATGGCCTTGGGGAAGCCGCTGCCATTTTGTAAGTAATAGTTAAAAAATGCTTGTGCTGACCGTACCAAGAAATGCCTGTAGAGGCAGGGGCCCTAATAAGGAGCAGCAGGCAGCACCCCAGTGGGGAAACAATAAGATGTGGCTCCCCAAGCAAAAGACCGGCCCCTTGTAAACACAAAAGGCTTTATGCGGAGTTGCATGCTCTGGCCCTATCTCCCAGCCGTGCAGCCTCCCAATGGCCTTTGCGTAAATACTTCTGGGCTGAAGATATTCTTAGAGATGCATGGGGACAAGAGGTTTCACAGCAAGAGCTTCCATCCTCACTTTATATTATTGTCTGCGTCTCCGGTGCGTTGGGAACTCGGCATGCTCAGCTGTGCTTTTAGAGCAAGTTCCTCCAGCATGGCTTCTTTGTTCCTGTTCTGCTCCAATCTGCTTGTATTTAGGCTTCCCCAGCAGGGTGGGAAAGCTCCACAAGCGTCAGTAAAATATTAGGTTTTGTTTTCTTCTTTCAAGCTAAGAATCTAACAAATGATAAAAACCACTTTGGCAATCAAGTGTTGTGGGAAAAAGGTGTTTTTGCAGCTAGGAATATAAATTATTGGTGACCAATTTGGGAATTTGGTAGCTGACGTTTAAAACAAGCAGCAGCTCCCCAAGTTCATCACAGCAGAATGCCTTGCTGGACAAGGTGGCTTTAGAGTACTGCACTGAGTTTCCAAAATACTGGTGATTAGCATTCCAGACCACAGGAATCCCAGTTTGATGAGGCAATTTATGGAAAGGTCTGTTGTTGCGCAGAATTTCTTTGCTTCCTGTCCTAGCACAGATAAGATAGAGGCAAAAAAGGATTTTTATAAAGTAACAAATAAAACCTGGGAAAATGATCCCTAAGATAAAGCAGTCACCCGGATTGTCTAAGGGAGCCTTAATGTATTAAGTACTTGACTTTGGGGAAGTGCAAGTAGGATTTGGTGGAAAAAATCCTAGTCTAGATGATGTTTTGCTAATTAATAAGTACATATTCTGTATATTTCAGAAGGAGAATGATACTTCTATAGCTATATCAAACACAAGTTCCAAGGGAGTAAAGAATTATTGTGGGGAGTTATAAGTGAAGAGTGTTAGGCTACTATAAAGTAAGTGGTGGTGGGTATTTTTTTATTATTATTTATTATTATTGTTGTTGTTGTTTAAATGCCTAAGAAGAAAATTCCTAATAGCAAGGTATAGCTGTCGGGGTAGGAAATGGAAGAACTGCCACTCTCAGCTATTTGAAGTCAGGTTGTGTAGAGCACATCAGAGTATGCTGCCTGAAATGCAGCTGCATCAGTTGCGGAAATGGCAAGGCAAACTCAACGGGCTATTCCATTTTGGGTTCTGATTGTCACTTCCACCAAGCCTCCAACAGTATCCTATCTCCATCCTGCTCAGACTTTCACCTACAGCTAGAACTGTGCAAATATTACTAGGGTGAAGTAGTGTGAAATTTCACGTGTGTGTCTCTTGTTTCCCCCTTTCTGATTTCCTAACTTCCTAGTCAGAAGAGGGGCAAAGCCTTGCCAGAGCTGAGATGGCAATCCTTCTCATGCCCTTAGTTGGACAAGATACACGTTATGCTTCAGTTGCCAAGTCAGTAGGCTCAGCATCAGAAAGCAGCAAACCATTTTGGCACAGATATGTATGTGCAGGTTAGGTGAGATTTAGGTCTATGTGACAACATATAAGGAACTATTACTATTATCTTAAGCAAAGAGCTTTGCTGGCATGGCGCACCACGTCAGAAGAGCGCTGCTCTCCTGGAGCTCCAGTCTCCATCATCTTCAGATTCTTCTGCGCTAACAGGATAACACTCTCTCTCAAATTCACAATGCAGCCAAAACCAAAACCTTGGATATGTTTCTTCCTCCCCACGGTGTTTTTTTAAAATAATTTGTTAGACAGATATTCCCGTATGCGGCTCTGTGAGATTATGCCCATTTGTTGCTAGCCTGCCTGATAAAGATACTGCAAGTTGTATTAGTGACCAGTGATTACACACGGTTGTTTTGTTTCATTTTGGTTTGCACTTGACTGTAAATCTTCTAGGATCAAAGGGCTCTATAATCAGAAAGAGGTTATGAAAGAAATGTTTCCATCTCTTCCTGCCATGTGCCTTAAGGCTACAAAAGCAGTTCTCTTTCAACCCTGAAAAGAAATAATAACAAAAAAGCAAACCATTAATTAGAATGTGGAATTAACTTCAGCGTGAGGACGATTCATTACCGAGTCATTTAAAATGGGACAGCAAGAGGGGGGGCAATCCTGCATTGGGGAAAGACTGCACTAACCTAAATGCCTGAGCTGGCGCTCTCTGGCAGGATTTCTAGGGGTCTGCTGCACAGCAGATCAGCAATAAACCCCGGAGGCTGTTGTACCAGCTGAAACATTAATGCGGATCGTGAATCTGTTGAAACAGATTGTCCTCTGAAAAGAGCCTTTTTGGGGGTTGCAATTGTTTACGTTTGTAATTCTGTAATGGGAATTTCAGGTTTGTGTATAAACAATGGGAAGAGTGAACTAAGCAGCGCAAGCTAATAGTTTACTTACTTTTGAGAAATCTTTTGTAAAACTTGATGTTTACATGACAGTTAGCACTGTACTCCTGCCAGAAGATATTGAAAAGAAAGGAAATGAACTGTGCTGTCATTTACACCCCATGAAAAGACATTTGATAGCTTAGAAAGATTTCTTGGTTTCTCTAGTGACTTGTTTCTAACGTAAGCTTGCTGTCTTTATATTCTGGTCACGTACAGAGCCAAGCACAACAGCAGCACTGAAAAGAAAAAAAAAAAAGGTAAACTGTAGGGCCAAATCCATTCTAATGTAGCTTCATCGCAGCCGGTGGAATTAAGCCAGGAGAGAATTTGTCCCAAAGACTTTGGAACAACAACAAAGTATTAAAATGAAGCCTAATAGAGCATTAGAGCTGACAGGAGTAACAAGAATTTATTTGCAATTAACTTTCACTCAGAATATAAAGAAAAATGGTAACAGGAAAACTTTCCAAAGCTGTAATGAGCATGCACAACCTCTATCTTCTCTGAAAAGGAAGCTGGTCTTTCCCATAGGTTTCCATAAAAGTATCTCCCTATAAATATGTACTGTTATCTCCTTGTTTTGATCAGCTTACTTGTCCAGTTAGGTCCATGCAAATGCTAACTTTTAAAGCTGAGTCCTTGCCAAAGTTGTCTGTGCTCTCAAAGTAAAACAAAACATTGCGCGTGTAAAGAAAAAAAAAAAAAAAGGCAAGCCTGTCGCTGATCAAGACAACAAGACAAGGATAGGAATGACCTACTAGGACAGATGCACACCACATCACATAATAAATATATCGTTACTGCATGTGGTACGACATCACAGATGTGCCTGAACACACTTGATGATTTAGCACCTTTTGCTGTGAGATAAAGCTGTGCCAGATAAAGGCAGAAAGCAATCCAGGCAGGCGAACTATGAAATGCTTTCACAAAGACCATAAGTAAATAATTTAATAAAGCATTCCGTTCTTTTCGATATTGCACGTTCAATACTAAAGGACGACAGGTGCTTCGTGATCAAAGATCTCCAGTTACAAAGATGTGTAGGATATAGAAGCAACACCCTGGGGGAGGAAGGGCTGTGGGATTTTTTTCCCTGATTTTCTTTTTTCTTGTGTATCCTATCCAGGGATTCTGGGCATTTAGTATAACTCCTTTCCACACAATCCCAGATTTTTGCTTTTCTAGAGTAATGATTCAAGATTTTTTTGTTTAAGCCCATCCGGGGCTAGTAGTTAACCTGATATTCTTCATTTTGATCTGGACTACGTGATTTCTCTTTTCTAATCCTGTATGATAATGGCAGAATTTGCAGAGATTCAGATAAACAGTCTCAGGTTTAGATTCCTGCCAAAAACTTTCTAGGCCTGCTAAAGTGAATTGGATATATCTAGATGAAAGACTTTTAGTATCACCTGTCACCTGCTTGTATGGAATAAATGGACAGTAACTTTTTGTGTACTACTCGGCATGCCTGTTCCCTGTCCCTCTGCAATTCAGCTTAGCAAAGGTCTATGAACATGCAACAGGATGAGGCAAAGCCAAATATCCATACTCTTTCAGAGCTCTGTAAAAGGTTAGCTGGAATCTGGTTCCATACAGACTTTTACAGATAGTAGTATTTTATATGATTCAATTAAATCAACTATTTATAATTCTTGATGAACATTCTGGCTCCTGTGACTGAAAACAGTAACCTCTTGCGCTGCGCCCACAGTCAGCACCTAAGGATGCACGAAAACAGCACAAGCTGTTGATTAGGTCACTAGTCAAGTTTGAGGCGCGTAACTGCAACATTAGGGCTGGTAGCCGGTCTCGTGTTCTTTCGTAAATTCTGATTGTTGCCGTTGTCCGGCACCACTCCAATGACCTCTTCAGAGAGTAACACCTATACTACTTAGAGATATTTGAGATCGAGTACAATATTGACACTAAACTAAAAGTCACCTAAAATCTCAGTTTTGACATCTTTTGAAGGTATTACGGCAGGGTTTCTAAAACAGTACAAAAAGTCTTGTAAGGATGACTTCTGTAGAAAGGAAATTCATCAGTACTGGAAGTAACAGGGCACTGTGCAGAGTATTTGCCTCTGTCTGCTCTGAGGGTAGATGATGTATGCATTCTTCAGACCGGGTTCATCACCCTCTGCCCAGGCTCACCACTCTTGTTACAGCACAAAGTTTGCTGGTACCAAACTACGGAACTTCCCTCCATGCTACGCCTTTCCAGTTCTTCCCATTATGAATCTGACTCTGAATGCGTGGAAGTTCTTTTGCTGTAGCTTGATAAATAATTTGAGGCACAGACCTTGAGAATACCACCACCTGGAACAGGATAGCGCAGTGGAAGGGACTGCTTTGGTGAGTCCATGTGAAGCCCGACACAGTGGACCCTGTTTTGTGGTAACTGCTGCTCAGGCTGATGCCAGACCTGATCCCAGCCCTTAACTCCTCCTTGTGTGTACTGACTGTGACGCAGAACTATGCGGTGCTATTTTGTGCTTGTCCCAGGGACAAGCAAGGATCAACTGTGGACTTCCCCTTGGGCTAATGGTTTTGTCATGGCATGTACCCTTCTTCTGTTAATACATACTTAACAAATTGAGGTACCGAGACAACTGCAGCGTCGTGTTCTACCAACTGTGAGTTGCAAACTCTAGGAAAGGCTCTAAAGAGGCTTGAAGGTTTGGAAAATAACTGCCTGTTCCTTGCTTGTTAATTTTCCCCTCCCTTTCCCCATAATTTTGCTAGAAAGAAAACTTTGTTTCACTCTTCCCTTAGCCTGGATCATATGGATCAGAACAGGATCTAGTTGTGCACGTTGTTTTAATCAAAATAGGCAGAGTTAGCACCAGCACAGGAGCCTATTTTTATCATCTGAGAAACAGCTGTAGTTGAAGCAAGAAATAAATTGCAGACTAAATGAAATTTCAGTGATCCAGAGTATGGTTATCACCTGTCTCCTGAACGCAGTCCGAGAACATATGTGATAGGTCCTAATATGCATACATGTGTTACAGGGTGAGAATGATTAGGTGAGGACAATTCTCTGTGCTACTCTGAAGAAAGACTGAAAGGCTCAGCCCATTCATCTCCTATTGTCTCTTACTCCCCACTCCAGGAAAAAAACACAAGGTTTCTTACTATAAATCCCCTAAACTTCAACTTTTGGTTTTGGCAGATGATTGCACCAAACGAGTGTTTGCAGATAAACAGGGTGAGAGAGAAATCAGGCAGGCATGCTGGCACAAATGTCACTGTATTTAGAGTTACGCTGCAAATAGCCATAAGCAGGTTAGATAAGAAGTTCATGGGAACAATGTCATCAGAAAAATTGGGGGGAGGGGAAGCGCGATCTTAACTTTTCTTTTTGATTGCTAGCCATAGTCAAGATCATCTCCCTTGTCTAAGGGAAAATGAAGAGACCCTCTGTTCATCTGAGTAGAAGCAAAGCTTCCTGGTAAGAGGAGCAGAGATCCTTTCCTATTAACCTTTGTGTGTTCCATGATTCTCTGCATTACATGGAGGGTAAAAGCTCCAAAAGAGAAAGGTCTGGTATTAGCATTATTGTTCCCTATTTGCAAGAAGCTGCCTGGTATGCTAGACCTGGTAGAAACTCACGGATAGAGCCAGTCCGTGCCCCAATGAGCTTATTCTCTAGATGATGACATAGACTGAGGATCGGAGAACCACGTAGCATTACTTTTGTTTTGAGGGTCCATGAAGTGTATGGTATTGGCCCTTGTAGGCTCGTTACTGACTACAGTGGCTACATCAAGTCCACACTCAAGTCGGCCAAGCTGTTCTGGCATCAAGTGGGGAAGTTCTGGGGTGAAGTAGATGGTGGTGTTAAGGTAGTTTCAGCGTTGGCTTTATGGACAGCACATTTTTCTCCTTAATTCAAATTCATCTCTTTTAAGATTGAGACTTCATTTTATGCTTTCAGTTTCTTCTTGAGATTTTGATGAAGGATTAAGCTCTATGTTGAGGCTGCACGTTTACAGCAGCAAAGGAAGGAGGCATGAGTTAAAAAACATTTAGATCTGCAAATAACAGCTGGGCATAGATAAAGTATGAGAAAGAACATGAATCTTTCAGGCCGTAGCTGAAGATCAAACACATTGAGAGAAGTTGCTTTTTCCATTAGTATTTTCACATGGCTCTGCCTCCAGGCTTCAGGCAAGACCAGAAGCAAAAGTGCCAAAATATCATGAGAAAAGCTGCTCTTGCAAAATTTCTGGCCTGACCAGAAGTAGGAAAATCTCATGAAAAGACTGTTCTCGTCTGCTTTCCAGCCCTGCTTGGCACGTCCAGGAGGCTAAACCAGGTTCCACTTGGAAGTTTTGAACCCTGTTTGAATTCTTCTTTGGTTTCCCATGCCTTTTGTAAATAGTACTCTGTAAACCTGTGGTATGTCAGCTGTGCTGACTTGATACACTGATCCCCAGACCTGTGCAGACCAGCAGTGATGAAGTGTTTTTCAGCCCTTGTCTAAAAATTATTTATCATTTAATACTAAACAGAGATCCTGAGTCTGTTGCTGTACGAGCTGTACAACATGACAGCAAAATGCTTTGGCCACAAGAGCTTAGACTCTAATAGGTAAGATGGGATTTTGCCGCAGTTCCTCATCTATAAAACCTGGATAGACAGTATCACTGACCTGAGTGCATACAACTGGTCAGCATTCAACCTAGATTTTTTGAATCCCAGACCAGAGCTTAAACCACAAGACCATTCTCTCACATCCAAATGAATGTGCTACACATTATAAGAAGTCTAAATGCATACAAAAATATCTGAAAAGCCTGTTGTGCAGGAAACTGGCTGGGATTCAGTCTGTCGCCTCGGTGAGTTCACAGTCAGCCTAATTCACTCTGACCACATAAGTTTGCATGTTCTATTGTTGTGCCTGTGGTAGACAGTAAGCAGAACTGATGTTAAAGTCAATACACACAATATCTGTGCTTATTAAATAAGACAGCAAAAGTCTGTCTCCCAGGTTCTGCAACTAGTAAAAGTGATGATGACCTGCAGAAGAAGAAGATATATTTTTGAGAATATGTGACTGCAAAGCTGAGTGCTAGACCTACCAAAGAAAGGGAAGAAAGTTGGAAGAGCTTGCTGACTCAGCGAGCCTCTATGGAAGTCAAGTTCTCGAGGAATTTCTCCATAACTTCAATGCCAGTTACTGAAAACCATGGGGTTTTGCTCACTTTAGAGCTCGTTATTTTAGTTGCTGTAATGTAATTGAAGTAGTAACGTGATTCCTATTGAACAACCCCCTTTCTCAATGCAAATAGCAATAACGATTGGCTTCAGTGAACTACAGACACATAGTCCAGTCACTCTCTATATTAAAGAAATAACACAAAACCCCCGTGCTGTTTCCAATCTATCTTTTATAGTTAGGACACGTAGCCAGTAGCAACATGCAAGACCGAAGTTTCAGGGACACACTCATTTACTAAGGAGGACCTTGGCTATGATTTTGAAAAGCATGAATTCCCCAGGGAGAATGTGTGGCGTACTGCAGTGCCTCAGGGCAAACTGGTAGAGCCAAGGAATATATCTCTGACTGTGCTAGGAAGATGCCCCATGCAAAGTCCATTAGGCAGAACAAACACAGCTCTGTTTTACGTGATACGAATGGATTCTAAGGGCACATTACCGCCTTCTTGTAAAAAAGGATCTTCTTTGTGACCGAAATTCCTTAGCATACTGCACACTGCAGCTAAACTGGGGAGGTCCGCACACAATCTCTCTCTTGTGTTTCTGTAGTGCATTTGTGGTGCTGCAGAAGACAATGGCAGATGGGACAGTCCTCACTGAACAGTGAACGGGATTATCTTTCTCTAGACTTATAATATTTTCATAGCTACTGAGCAATATGGAACCGTCAGGGCTCTAATACATGAGGCAGTTTCAAACAGCATCTTCTGGACCAAAAGCATTTAAAACTAGTCCACAATTTGGCCTAAAGATGCTGTGATGCAGCGCTCCACGCTGATGCAGAACAAAGGCAAAGCATCACTAGTGGAGCTTGTATACAGGATGCCATGAGAAAGACCAGATCCTGCCACAGAAAACCTGATATATTTTAGGAAGGTTTCGAACTTTTATTTTCTTTATTTCTTTTGTATAAAGGAATTGTCTCTTCTACTGTTGGTATTTCCCATCGCTGTGGGATTACGGACCTTTGCGAAGAACAATGCCTATCAGAGTGAATCCAAGACAAGTGACCATACTATAAATTACTAATACTCTTGCTCTTGTTCCACTTCTAGATAAAAGAGGACAGTGCCTGCAACTTTAAAAAAAAAAAAAAAAAAAAGTGTGATATCAGCCTTTGTTAGCTGACCAGTGTGTTCTTTAGGGTACTGCTGTGTTCTTTATTTCATATTGTTCTTGAGAATTACAGCTTTCCTTCAAAGAAGTAACAAGTAAGATGTAACTTTGATGGCAAAATAGCAAACCGTTGCCTTCTAGAATCTTTATTCTCTGTTCGTTAACCAGCCCCAAGTGCTTTAAGCACATATTCTCTAAACTACTAGGGTTCTGATTGAAGAATATTTTCCACAGACCCATCATAGTTATCTGCCAGCTGTGCTGGTTTTCTTTCCAGAACATCAAGTAAAATTACATGATCAGTACCAAAACAAATTACTATTTGAACACTTACTACCGTCCCAAAGAATGTAATCAATTCCTTAATGGGCAGGACTGCCACTAATTTGAATGTCACTGCATTTCAACACGAGATAGGGAGCTTCAGACTGATCTCTTATAAGGATGGGACAGCATTCATCTCCCATTTCAGCCTGCGACTACTCCACGTAAAAGCCCATCAAGCTATCAAAGGAACAGGCACACATGGGAATGATGTAGAAGGACTTAACTGGATTTAGTTGGCTGAGATTGATTAAATTCCAAAAAATTGTCAGGCATCTTCTGTTTGGATACATACAGAAACATACACAGCAGACTGCATCGTGCAGATAGCTTTTGCAATACACAGCTTTTAGGTTTCAAACCCCTGTCTTTAAGGACAGGAATGGTACGGTTTGTTACAGGCAAGGCTTTCTGCACGGCTCTGGCCCCACAGCACAAGGAAAGGCAACAAGTCTGAAAGCCACATCTTGGTTGAGCTAGAGTTATTTTGAGAGACTATACCTGTAGGCATATCGCACTCCATTTTGCGCACAGAGCATCTGTAGAAGAGCTGGTGGGGCACAGTGTTTTCTCCATTCTCTGCCCTTCTGCTGAAGGTGTGAATAATGGTGCTGCAGCCATTACAACAGCCTTTGCGTTATGGATGCTTGTCCACAAATAAATGGACCGATAGCACCCACATATATACATGAAAGGCCATCAGAGGAAATGCTTGAATGCTAGTGACCCTCTTTTAAACCCAAACAATAACTTTATAGCTTTTTCACGTCCACTAAGATTTTAAATGTTGTGTGTTAGTATTTTCTGATAAGATAGGCATTCATAGGAGTTCATTTTTGGCTGGCAAGTGACAGCAAAGGGAAGTTCTCTGTTAGATCAGCAAACACGAAGGAAGACTACATCCCTGTGCACAGCTCTGCGCAGCTGGCAGGAAGCCTCTCTCCTGCTCTTTACGTTGGATTTCCTTCTTGGGGAATTTGAGTGAGTGAGCTCTCTCTCCAAGCCTGCCTTTCCTCAGCCCTCCCTGTCCCCTCACAGCCAGCCACACACATACGCGTGTGTACACATACACACACGGTCTTTCTTTGGGTGTTGTCTTTTTTCCTAATTTAGATTTTAACCACTTTGGCCTGTCCATAGAAGTATGAACAGAGCTGGGCTGTAAGGCAGTGCATCCGGAGGTTAAAGTCAGATGTCACGCAGCACCTAAAGTTTGTGTTTACTTGAACCGTGACAGATCCTGATCCAACTAGTCAGAATCATACAAGATGTATGATGATTTGTGCTAAAGAGACAATTGTCTCTTCCTGGAGGTTACGTACTTCAAGGGAAGAGCACACTTTTTGTTGTTTCCGAGTAACAAAACATGTAATATATAATTTAAGGCAGGTAATTGGGGTATGATCTTCCTTTTTATTTTGTTTTCTTGTGAGAAGATAAGCATAATACTGATAGAATAGAAATTATAGTTGAATTTCAGCTCCAGATATGCCAAATGCTGTGAACTGCTACGTTATGCAGAGTACCAAAGATTAAAAGGAGAAAAACATGGCTAATGCAGCTGGTGAAAGTAATACTAAGATTCTTGCCTCCAGAGCCATAGTTCTTTGTTTCATCTCTCGGAGTTATGGGAGAATTCATGAGGACAAAGTCTGGTAACAGGGTACGCAGGGGTCTCTTCAATGATGTCGGAGGACCAGTGCCTATTTTTAAACTCCACCGATTCACTGATAACCCTATCAGACTTAGCACCCTAGTAACAGCAAATCAAAATAAGAAGTGAGGCATATCATACACAGAGGATTGTTTGCCAGGAGGAACACAGAGAGACGGTGCTTTAGAAAGATGGCTGATAAAGCCATTTAGCACCAAAAGTGAAAGTTGTCCTTGCAGCTTTTCAGTGTCCCGGTCGGGGGAGTAGAACAGAACCTGCTTCCACCTCCTCCTTTGTAGCAAGCCATTAAGGTATTTCAGACCACATTTCACTAGAGATATATAGTTGTTATCCTCCATGCAGGCAAGGTACTTTTGGTTTTTCTTGCTCCTCCATCTTCTTGTTCATTGAGAAGCATTATCTTGGCTCCTCCTTCTAGGAAGCATAAGATCCGTCACTTGCTATGTTTGCATGAGGTCACACTGCAGCCAGTGCTCCACACAAACAGAGCATGCATGCCTTGATCAGCTTGGTCTCAAGAAAATATCTAAGGAAAAAATACCACTTTCATGACATGTCCTTGTGGACAGGAGGAATTGAATAGGAACGTAAAATTATAAAAGAGGAAGATGTCTAGGGTGCCCAGCTTTGCATGATGTATCTGGCAAATGCTGTTTCAGTGTGGTAAAATGCAGGAGGTCGAGGTTTTGATGAGAAACAGAATTCAGATGTCCTCTTTGTTCATTCTTCAGCCAGCATCCTCTGCATGGCGTTGCTAAGATCATTGTGTATAACTAAGATGCAGTACAGAAAAATGGATTATGTGCTTCGCCAAATGTTAACATACCCTATTCATTTTCCAGAAAGATGGAAGGAACTCACCTAGGCTTCTGGGCAGAACCACATTGATGCCTGCTCTTTTGTTGACACACAGAGAGGATGCGGTTTGGTAATACGATATGCAAAAGGTGAATGACTATCTGGATGGGGGAAATGTAACTTTGACACTGACTAGCATCTCTAGGATGAAATTTTTCGTAAGCGGACTTGTATCTTGAGACTGGTATCTTTAGTGGCACTCCGGAGAATAATAATTCACAAGTGCACACTGGACTTTTCTGCTGAAGATACTCTCTCACTATTGGTGATTATGGTAGTTGATAGTGACTTCTAAAGAGAAGAGGAGAATCAGACTCATGGTAAAATATATGAAAGCTCCAAGACAACATTTTTCTACATAGACTAAAGCAAGGTTGTGAGGCTGACTTGAATGAGAAGTCCCAGGACCAAAAGGGCACCAGAAAGCAGTATTTATTCAGACTGCTGTTCAAAAGCACCTCCATCTGTAGCCTGTAATAGGTTTGTTCCACTCCTGCAGTCCATCAAGTTATTTGCTTTCCCTCAAACTTTGGCAGAACATTGGTGTATTTGCTACATGTTTAACTACTACTCTTTCTGAGGTAGCCTTCTCCAGAGCAAAAATGTTAGCTAAAGGTGAAGACAAGATAAAGACAAAAATATTCTCATAAATGGCTCTAGAAGGAATCACTACCCTGATGATGAATCACTCTCCCCAAAATGATAAGTGCCAAAAATATGGATGTTTAGTGTAACTGCTTCTTATTCCTTTCTGGTCCTTAGTTCCTTTATGTCTTGACTAGCTTAAGCCACAGCTCTTGAAAAGACAAAGTTGAAAGAGAAATCATAGTTGGCTTGATCTAATAGCGAGAGAGAAATTAGAACAGTGACAACAACTTTTGTTGGCATTTAGAAACCATTAGTTTGAGTGATGATATTTACTTACGGGTGTAAAAGGTGTTCAGGATTGATTTGTAGGACTTAAAAATGAGATCTTGGCCTTAGCATAAGCTCACAAAGTTTGACTGGAAGTGTAAAAAGCAAATGGGGAGGGAGAAAAAAGATGTCAGAGAAACTTCTCTACCAGAATAGCAAAAAGACTAACATCACAAATTCAAACATCATTGGGTGATGGTAACAGCCTGCGAAATAACTTTTCTCCAAAAGTATTTGAATAAAAAAAAACTGTTCGGAAAATATCCAAGTTTATTTCTAAATGATAATCTAATTGATTAGTTTGACGAAACAGAAACTATGTTGTTTCAACTCAAAGTTAGTTTTTTTAGTTTTGGTATTTTCATCAAAGCATAAAAATCCCATGATTTTTCATCAAATGCAACTTTGAAGTGCTTTTCATCTGAAACGTTCTTTTCAGAGGTTTCCTAAAATGTTTATTTATCAGTTTTCATAGTTAAACCTCTAAGACTTTGTATTACCTGCTTGTGATTATAAAATATTCCTACAGGACAAGGGACCATAATCAGAATTTTTAACTAATACAAACAATTGTATAGATATGGGTCAAAGCCAAACAATCAGAATTAGAAAGGCTTTTTTATATTTTGGGAAAATACTAGAACAACTTTGACTCATAGTGATGACTAGTAATTCAGTCTTGCAAATTCACCGTTCCCTGAATCATCCCCATAGCTGAATTGGTTGTAACAAGGTGCTTTTCACACTGTCAAAAGCAGTTCAGGGGTGAGCTGAATCTGAAAATAAAAATTCATCATTTTTAACACATGGATGCTGAAGCAACACCTTTCTTTTGTATCAGATTGATAATATTACGTTGAGTTGTAGCCAAAAAAAGAAACAAAGGTAAAATAAGGACTAATAAAACCTGCACAGGACAGTCTTTGGGGTGTGGTAAATAATTAAGAGGTAACGGATATAGTGATCTCAATCATTGGGTAAATTACATACACCATGTTTTAGTATGGCTAAATGTAAAATCAGAGGGGTACAACTTGCTTACCATAAATGCAGGTTTCTTCTCACGAATCTGATTCTGAAAATGACCTCAGACCACTGCCATTAATCAGCTAAACTTGAGTTTTCAGTGTGATGCTATGAAAAAAATGAGACTTTCTTCATCACTGATGATCTTGTGCACTACAACAGTGTTGTTTGGTTTTTAATCAAGACTAGTATTAAAAAAAACCCAAAAACAAACAGTACTCAGTTCTCTGAACAATTAGGTGAGCTGTGCAGAAACAAGCAGAAAGTTCACTACTTCCTAAGTGGACAGCAAAAAGCTGGGAGCAGAGCGTGCATCTGCCTCGGTCCAGCTCTGCAGCACTGCCAGTACATCCGGCCCAGGGGTCTCGGTGTCACCTGAGATGCAGGTAGTCAAAACTTGTGTCTCCAGCCTTGGATCAGAAAGAAGCAGACAGCTTTCTCATAAGGGGCATTGTACAGAATGAGAAATGTTTAGTTTATGTGGAAATGAGTAGAAAAGTACAAGGTACAATAAATGGTGGAGGGAGTTGCCTTGCTTCTTCTGGCTCAAGGTTCACATACCCGTTGTGCAATTTGAGTTCTTTCCGCCGTATAAACATGACAGCTAAATAAAGTCAGAATGCCACGCCGGCTGAAATTCTCAGCTAACAGTATTACCTGGCTTTTCCTGTTTGTTATTTTGGGCCAGATCATCCAATATTACAAACAGATGCATCCCCACAGACTTGAACAGAATCCCGCTCGTTTGTCCTTGAGCGCTGACCCTGTTGGGCTCGCCTGCCTTCAGCCGTGAGGTCTAAGACACAAAACACTGGTGAAAATTTAGGAAAGGTTGTGAGGCAAAACCCAACAAGAACAGAGAAGAGGGAGTAAAGATTTTGAAAATCCTCATTCTCTTTAAAATGGAGAACTAATTGCAAACTATCTACCTGCAACATAATACGTACAGTGCAAAGAACATTCTCTGTCAAGAAATTGATGAAAATTTCTTCTTCACTAAAGCCAGTGCAGACACTTTGACTTAAAATGGAGTTCTGGGTTTAGTTTCTCTTTCTTTCCCCTCTCTCCCATTCAGCTGGGACAGAGAAAGTGGAATTTTAGGTGGTGAAAATATTACTTGGGTCATTATTTCACCCTGGATCATTACTTCCCTATGTTTTAATCCAATGTATTCAGAGCTTCACTGTCCCCAGCAGCTGAAATGTACTGCCTGCCTGAAGAGAATTTTCCCTGTCAACTGTTTAGATGAGCAGAATTCTATCAAGTCATTGACTTGTCTGTTTTCTCAGAGAGAGTAGTCAGTATTTGAGAGAAGAAGCTGTCTTCTGCCTTGTACTCTGTCATGACTATACCTCTTCTTTTCTGCGTTACAAGACATGTAGGGTACGTTTGTGTCATGATAGCTCTGAAGGAGCTACTTCTAGAACTGGAAGTCATATGCTGTGATGCATGCAACCGTAATTCTCTATTTGGCAGCGCACTGTGTCATGTAAGGTGTAACTGTTTTGAGCCCAGACATGGTTTAGATCTAAGTGACTTCTAACATCCTATGAATCAGATGTTTTAGCATCAAGCCTGTTAGACTTTGGATCACAGTTGGCCAAAAGGTTCCACAATGGTCATCCTGGCTTCCCACACACCGAAAACCCGTTCAGCCTGACTAATACTTAATTCAAAAGGCTCCGCAGATTCTGCTTTATGTAGGTGGTCTATAGCATGGGAGAGATGAAAGAAGACAGAGCTAGACTCTTCTCAGTGGTATCCAATGGCAGAGGAGATGCGATCCAAAAGGCAATGGGCACAAACTCAAATACCAGAAATTCCCGTTACATACAAGAAAAGCTGTTTTACTGTGAGGGTGGACTGAGCACAGGTTGCACTCCATCCCTGGAGATACTGAACACCCAAGCGGTGTTGAGCAGGGGGTTGGACTAGCTGATCTCACCAGATCCAAGGCAGCCTCAGTAGTTTTGCTGATTCTGTGATTTAATATTCCAGAGTCACATGGAAGTTTTCCTGTAAAGTACCTGTGTTCTGAAGAGTAATGGGGGGGAATGAAAGTGGTATTTAGTATGAACAGTGGGGAAGTTTACAAATATCAGGGTTTTTTCAACTTTAAAAGTTTCATACGGATGTGCTGAAGACCCCATTTCTTGATTTATTTACGACTGCAAAAGTACATGAGACTAGATTTTGAAGAAGACTGAGTGCGTGACAAATTATCCTTTAAATATCTACTGATCTTTAGTGAATTGTCTTCAACCATCTTCACTTTTTACAAAAAATCAAGCAAACACATTTCCTGGTACAAGATTTCTGGAAAGCTAATATTGCTATTTCTGTTGTAAGGAACAATATCCTGTGAGTTTAGTAACCAGCCATAGTTAAGCAACAAAGCTGAATGATAGAATACTGCTAATGTAGCCGCATGCTGAAACTGTTTTAGACTGTTCAGCTTCAACTAAACCCAAACTACTTCCCCCCAAATTGATCATAAATTAAATCAAAATAGACTGATGTTCTGCGTTGTGTTCTGTAGGACAGTTGTCTAGTCCTACCTGTATGAAACAAGGCTACACTAGCAGAAAAGGCTTGGCTACACTAGCAGAAAAGGCTCAGCTACATGTGGTGGAAAACTAGTTGTGTATTCTGTGGGATGTTTCTCTGATCAGTCCGTGTAATTTACTCCAAAGTCAGGGAAGGCTTAAAATCAGCTCCAAGAAGCTTTGTCTTCTGGAGATGCACAGTATAGTACTTCTTACGGTGTCCAAATTCAGTTATTCATCCTGGCTAGAAATGCCTTAAGTGAGAAGGAATCCGGAACCATGTTTTTTAAGCAGTATGGAATACATCAATTTTACAAGGAGACAGTGAATATTTACTGCTGGATATTCAACTGCTGGCTGACAGACTGACTTATGGAGTCCTACTAAAACCCACTATGGACTTTTTCAAGAACTTCAAGTTGCTTTTCCATAGATCTCATCTAGAGATTTAACTCTTGGGGCTCACTGCACTTTGGCTATGTTCCTCGTTGTAACGTAACCACTCGAGGTATGCTAAAAATATCCAGAGGTGAAATGGTTGTGTCTTAACTTGCAAGATGTGCTAGGCAGATAAACAACGTGTTTTCCAGAGTGATTAATAAAACGACAGTGATGAATGAAATGACAGACACTGGAGATTAAAAGAGAAAAATATGGGAAAAAAAGTTGAGTTTGGAAAAGCTAGATAAGGCTTGTGTCTCTGGGAACCATATAAAAGGAATATAAGAACTGTGCTTTCCGTTCCCCATTACGCCTGTTTTCATGTGCCAAATATCCATTCTTCAGACTTAATTCTCCTGCATCAATGGAAGGTACCTTGGAAAGGAAACTGAATGGGTCAAAATATTGATCTCAGCTACTCTGGAAAAGGAATGACAGATTTAACTGTAGCAGTTGGATAAGGAGGGGAATTGATTGGGAAAGAATCTCAAGAATGGAGGTGAGATAAAGAGGAGGTATGACAGGATGCAGAACGTGGGGTCAGCAGGGTCAGACCCTCTGTACGTGCTCCAGTAATTCTGCTGGAACAAGATAACAGCCTGTCTCTGAAGGCTGACCATCCAAAGTTGCTTATGTCTGCCTCCAGCTCCTACCAAAACAAGCAGGTCTTTTCCATAGACATAGATGGGAGGTAGACTAAGTCCTTGCTTAACTAACCTTAGGGTGATGCTGTACACTGCCCTTTCTGATTCTTTTTCAACAGCTGGCAGTCTTCAGGCAACAGCTGTCTTCTTACTTCTCACACTTCTCTGGCTCTTATCTCCGCTAGCTTCTGCTTTTGGCCCTTATCAGCCATCAAATGTATTAGGGGATTGTAAGAGAGGAGACTATGGGGCAGAGAGAAAAGACGTGATAAGAAATGTTTATGGAGAATGACGCTTTCGTGAGATACTTCTCTTCCTCCTGAGAAAGACGGGCAAGGTCCATGGGATTGCACTGAGGCGCTTTGCGTCCTTGTGGAAAGGATCACTCAGACTGCCCTCCCCAAGCGCAGTGACTGATTGGAGGTCCACCAACGGTCCCCGCTGTGGTTTCTGTGCGCACTGATCCTGTTGAATCTCTGTGTACAACCACCAGATGAACCGGTTAAAATAACACAGGCTCTAACGCAGAGTCTGCAGACTGCACCCAGCTCTAACCATCCATCATCACAAGTAATCACCAATGTGAACCACGGTTCAGATAAGACCAGCTCATGAATAATGAACAGCTCGATAACCTGGGCCAAATACATAGTAGTGAACAAGTACTTTGAAGTGCCTGTAGCTACAGAGCAATTCCCTTTGTAGGAGGCACAAATGTTTGATAGGTCTGTTCTGACAGCAGAGAGCTCCCGGAGTCTGTGCGGATGCTAACTACCCGTAAGCAGCAGCCACGAGCAATTCTGCCATTTCCTGATGGTCAGAAGATTTATCTCTCTCATAATAGGTATAACCACAGTCCTCCACAGAAGAGAATGACTGAGAGGGAGCTTTCTTTCCTTCACAGTGAGGCCATCAACCCACCATCCACAGATCAGGGAAGTGCCTGTGTAGAAGAGAAGTCTGCTGTCACAACAGAGTTGGCAAAGCAACCTATAACATTTTTCCCGCTATCTTGCCTGTCTAGAGGAGTGTGGTTGTGGAAATATAGATGCAAAAGTAGCATAAAAGCAACTTTGTGGCTTGTTTTAAGTCAAATACAGTTGAAATCAGGGAAGCTCTCTATGCTTCACAATCTGTGCTTATGGAAAATCACCTCTCAGAGTCAAAGTAAACCCCGATGTGGGACTAATGTTATTGGAACTATGGAAGACACCACTTTTATTTCAATTTTTCACTTGTCTGAAAATTACTGGGAACATTCCTTTGAATTAGTCACATAAAAAGCTTGAGTAAAATTGATTTTTGTGAAGTATTTCCTCTAAAAATGAAGCAAATTTCTTTTTCCAGTTAGCTACTTGGTCCAAGTCTTTCGGTACAGAAATTTCTAACCCTTTCTTCTTAGGCCTAAAGTGTAATAAATTTCAAGGATTATGATACATTCCAGAAACGAAAAACAGTAGACAGAAAAAATGCAAAGCTTCGATAGGAGGAAGGACTGCACTGTTCTGTATTAAGCTTAGGTGTATGGTCAGGGTTAGGGTCAAGAGAAGGAGAAAGCCTAAAACTACAGTTGGATTTAGGCTGGAAAGAAGACTGCCAAAGAAGCTGAGGGCCATGAAAAATTTGGTCTTGGTCTTGGAAGGGGCTTGGGCACATTGTGTACAGCTCTGCCTAGGACTGGGGTTAGGCTTAAGATGAGAGTTGAAAGAGAGGAAGCCCAGAGTCACATCTGCGAGATTCTGCACATAATCCTCCAAAGCAAACTGGGGGCTGATGTTGTAATTTCTCCTCCCAGGTTTATTGAGTCTCTGCAGGGACTGAGACCCTGAAACACCAAAGCTAAGGAATAAAACAATTTAATGATTTACATCACATTACTTTTTTGTTTCTTACTCAGAACTGCTATTTGTGATGCTCAGTGTAATTTTTCAGTAGCAGTACTGAATTTGGGATAGACTAGGTCTCTTTAGGGCTCGGAATAACTGATAACATACCCACTCAATTTCTTTTCACTTTTCTACCAAGAGTCTTGACTTGCCATCAATTTTACTTCCAAACCATCCCCCTGCTGCCCTCTGCTCTCTGAAAACACACTGAAATCTAAAGTTTCAGACATTCTAGGAATCTCTCCTGATTCTTTTTTTTTCCAATCTCTGAGAAACCTGATCCACCAGATGGGTGGGAGAGCTTATTGTTTTTTTGTCTGACATCTGGATTTCATTAGCAAACTCATGCGTGCTGAATCAGGAATGGGAGCTCAGAAGAAAGCAGATGAGAGTTAAAATTATGTTAATGCTAAAAAAGAAAAATGCCCTGTTCTCCTCTCCAACTTTGCAAACAAACACAAAATGTGAGTCACGTTGTGAGCTCAGCATAAACAGTACAGCCCTTATTAGCTGTACCCACTTATGCTAATATTGGATACGTTGTGCCTCAAGCAGCTATAGAGGAGGACATTGTATTATTTACTTATACATGTCAACATTATTTAAAAAAAGAAAAAGCCTTTCCAATAATTTCACATTAATACCACCACTTTTCAGGTTTATAGGAAGTGTTTCCTGTCTTCTATTTAAATAGATTCAGTACAGTATGCAAGGAAATAATTTATCACAACCCAAGCAAGTTAAGACTTGCTGCTCAGGAGACTGCTGCAAATGGTACCAGCAAGAGAGAAAATTTTAAAAAAGTTTAACAAGAGCATTAGGCTAAAAGTCTGACTGTTATTAATTACCATAGCTTTCATTACTGACCATACATGATGCTGTGCTAATAAACTCTGGATGACTGTTAGATCTCTTCTATTTGCTAAGGCTGATGGTTGCAGGCATACAACATCCATCTTTACAGCCCCACCTTATCCTTCCTCTCCCTCTCCAGCGCACAAGGACCTCTGGCTCTCAGACCACGAGACCACGCTAAGTCAGAGATCCCTGTCTTCTAAGGGCACCGAGAGGATATGGGGAAACTCAAAGTATCATTTGCGACTGGGTTACACAGAGGAAGAGGGATCGACAAGAAGCTTTTGGCTGTGTTTTAGAAGATCAGGTGGGTCTAGGATAAGGAACCAAACAAAATTACAAAATGGTGAAAAGCTGAGAGGGCAGAGCGATTACACACAGTAGAGAAAAGCTGAAAGCGAAATTCAGGCTTTCACGCTCCCCTGCGAGTCACCTCAAGAGAACTTCATACATCATTGAAACAGGCCTCTGGCCCCTCTTTAGAGCTTCAGCCTAAACGTTTGATTTCCACCTATGTTACAGCTGTGTAATATACTTAGATTAGCAGAAGACAGATAGAGACTTTCAGTCGCTAATGCAAAAATCACCAGCACGCTCTAAAATCGGAGTATAGTTAGTTTTCTGTGTGTAACAGCACTCTCTGCTATCTCGGGAGATACCCATATCACCTCTCCTGAGAAAGTTATATGCATGGAACAGGTGAAATGCAGGTGGATATACATATATATGTCACCTGTCAGAGCCATATGCAGGTCTCAGGGTAGGAATGAACCCCTAAATTTACATAAGTAACTATTTTCAAGGAAACCTGAAAATTCCTGGGCTTGATTCTCTACTTTCCCACGTTTTGTGTAATGACTTTGACAAGTGGCAAGGGCAGCACAAAAGCCAGAGTGACCATTTTGGTGGTGGTGGTTTCTCCTTGTGTAAAGGGTACAGAGAATCAGGCCCAGGGAAACCTGACATTACAGGAAGAATTTTTCATGATTCTTGATAAAAACAATGCAGACAGCAATAGAGTTTGGTCATTTAGCTCTAATCTATTAAGCTTCTTAACCAGGATTTACAGAAATCTGTTTTAAATAGCAGAGCTCTAAATTGCATTGAGAAATACAAAATGCAGGTCTGGAATGACCACTGTTAAGTTTTGGGTTTAAACCAAAGCTGCCGTTCTACCTTAACGATGCATCTCTGAGAAAGACTTGTTCTTTGCTATTTCTTTGAAAGAAGCCTTTATCTCCCTTGTTTTTTTGCTGTTCCAATTTCCTCAACTGTGTAATCAGGCGTAAGAGTAATGCGACTGCTCTGTAAAACCATCTGAAAGGTTATCTCTGCTCTCGTGAAGTCTCTATAAAACCATCTGAAAGGTTATCTCTGCTCTCGTGAAGTCTCCTGAGGGTCTCCTTTCCTCACCCTCGTGAGACTCCAGGGGCAGCGTTTGGGAGGGCTGAGTGGGCACCTGGGCTGGGCGTTCTGGGCTGCAGGTGGTGTGGGTCCGCTGGCTCAGGTGGAAGTATTGATTTGCCTGTGCTGTTGCAGAGTTTTATCTATAGCTGCACACCTGCAATGCGGGTTAAAATTAGAAATTGATTTGAAACCGGTATTTTGTATACGAAACTCTTGAACCTGGGAAATGCCCAGTGTTAACGCTGAACTCATGTCTAAAATTACAGTTTGAGACGAAGTTTAAGTGTGGTTGAAATGTGCTCTTTCTTTGCAGAATGAAAAAGAAATTGTGCACAGGGCTCAGTAATAAGAAGATCTCCAAAAGTGCTGCTGTGCTCTGCACAGTCGGAGAATGCGTTAGAGAGTAGCAAGTATCCTGTGGAAAATCAGACGCAAATCTGAGGATGAACTAGTAATCAAGATTATGTCATTTCCAAAATGTCTGCTGTTGCTGCTAAAATCCCCAAATGTTTCAGCTTAAGTGCCTCTCTGCGGGCTTTATTGCCTTAGCTAATAATTTGGCACTGAGCATGCTCTGAAATGAAAGGCTTATTTTGTGTTTTCTCTAATTACTATACAAACATTTTAGACTTTCTGCTCCATGAAGGAAATTTGGAAGAAAAAGCTTGTTTTTTAAGAAAAAAACAAGGTGCTGCAAACCTGGGAAATGTCTCCTGTCTCCTTCTATCAGTAACATAACAGATAATTTCTAGTGTAAAATGTGAAATGTTAAGAAACTAAGTTTACGGGAAGCTTATCAGCAAATCCGACTATTACTTTTTTGCAAGACGTATTTTGCTATTAAAAATGAATGAGAAAAACTGAGATATTTAGTATTGGTTTTGGTGAGCTGATGCAAAGAAATAGCCTAGGGGTTAAAACAGGACTTGTGTCTGTGAACTGAAGTTCTGTTCTCAGCTCTTTCAGTCTAACAGTGGGGGAAGTTACTAGGTTTCCTAGAGTCACATTGTACGTTTGTACAACATAAATATATTGGATTTCTGCACGCAGAGTGGAGTCAGAGCTACGACTTCCAGAATATAAACAGGGAAAAAGAAAATTATGGAAGTGACTGCTTAATGGTACTAATTTTAAGGAATCAACAGTTTTTATAATATTGAAAGCATTACGAATGGCCTCATGTCAAAAAAAAAAACCAAATTCAAAATAAATACATGTTCTGCTACCACTTGAATTTGCAAGTAAATAAGCATGGCTAGGCTCACAGGTCTTCAGGGTCTGCAGGTCTGGAGTTTCAGCCAACTTAGAGACACTATCCTTGCACAGGTATGCACTGACTGCTGCTGCTGCAAAAAGGAACCTGCAGTCAGTTTTTATGCCATCTGCTCTAAGATACCATTAATGTAAGGCTAAAACATGGGGCTTTTGCTCTGTGGCTGGCAAATGGCAGCTGTATCAACGTGTGGTCCTTCTGTGAGGGAGCAGTGACCAGAGAGCTACTCTAAACGTGCAGGGAGAGCCTCTTTAGGATTACAAACTGAAGGCTAAACAAGCCCTTGAATCTTAGCATCACCACCAAGATCAAATGGTCCATTCTCCAATTGGTGCAATGGCTTCTGAACCAATTTTAATCCTCGAGTATTCCTTTGTAGCCACAGGATTGCTAATGATAAGTGAACTCAGCTCACATAGTAAACTCTGTAGGTAATACTGCTCCTGGACCATTTAATCAGATTGAGCTTGATGTCTGAGAAGCTGACATCCACGCATCAGCATAGCACAAAGACTTGTCTCTTCCTGATCCATGCAGTGCTGCCTCCTCTCCTGCTTCTGATACCGCTCGCTCAGACAGTCTGAAGGATATATAAAATCCCGCAAGTCATAGATGGCCACTAGTTACCTGAGAAACTCATCTCATGGTAGACATTTTGATAGCTATTAAAGGGGCCATATCGAAATATATAAGGCTCCTTTTACATTCGTTGAATTAAGCCAGATACAGCAGAATAGCACCAATACCTGTGCTATACTAAGGAAATGGAAGAGGAAATAATTTCCATTTAGTATCTTAATTTCTTGACGGAAGTGACATAACAGGAGGGAAAGGCGGGACTGGTACATCTGGACAGCAGGAAAATAAGAAAGGGGCCCCTTGGATTGGAACTGTATCCTCACAGTCTACAAACTGTCCTGGGACAATGAGAAAAGCAAGGAGAAGATGAGCTGCAGCTGCTAGCTGTTGCCAGCAGAAACTGCTGCTCTGCCTTGAGTGATTTGCTCTCGTTCTTCCCTGCTCTTGCTATCCGTTTGCCAGCTCCCTCCTCTGTGCAGTAAGTTAAAAGGAAAAGGGAGGGAGAGACAAGGCAGTTCACTCCCCTGACAGTCGCTTTCTCTGCAACAGCCGTTTTCAGAAAATGCGTTTTCATGTTTGAGAAACTGGGAAAAAAAGTATTTAAAAGATATAAATGTTCATTTGAGTAAACGAAACTTATGAAACATCGCAACGCAAAGAATGTTTCTTCCACTTCAGATGTCTGCTTAAACCTTTTGCTTTTTCAGCTGAACACCTTGTTGAAATAGACATTTTCCTAGAGAAAATTCCTTTTTGGGGGAAAAAAAAAAGTTATTTGACTTTTGACTTTCTAAATATAGATTAAACAAAGCTACATTTTTACAGGAAGTGTTTGTGCATGGACATTTTGATAGGTGTTATTTCCAAAGTCTAGGGTCTTTTGTTTTCTGTATTTGTTGTTGTAGTAAGTGCATGTTTGCTTCAACTTTCATGTTTTAGCAGTATTGTATTGGGCAAGAGTATTTTATTTAAAAGCACAGTGAGGAAGGATTGTGGTAGACATTAGAGCTGGGAGCTACAGAGGTCTTGAAGAACAATCAGTGATCTCCTATTGCAGAGCATGAAAATTTAGTTAATTATCATAGAATAGAATCACAGCATCATTAAGTTTGGAAGGCGCCTCAGGAGATCACCGAGTCCAACCTCCTGCTCAAAGCAGGACCAACACTGAGTTCAGGTCAGGCTTCCTAGGGCTTTGTCCAGGCAGATCTTGAACGCTTCCAAGCATGGATAAAAATTCCATAACCTATATTTCACACTAAACCAAAATACTCTCGCTAAGTGAGAAAACATGACTCACTTAATCTTCCATTCCTCCTTTCTTATCAGTGTGAATGAGGAATTGATGAACTGGTGTGGTTTTGACCTGGTAGGTCTCTGTGTACTTTATCTATAAATCAGCTTGTGGAGGGCTGGAAACCAGACGTTAGTTTCTCTCTCAAGAGGCATACTCGCAGTATTCATTTCCAAGCTAAGCACTTAATTATGGTTTATCGGGAGTTTTACTGCAAACTAAGCAAATACCAAATTGTTGGTAAACAGGGTTCAGATTTAGACCAATGCAATGTTCACTCTGCTTCAAAGGAGTTTATAAAAGTCTCCCAGTGACTTGCACAGGATTTGGATCTGGTCTCTTGAGTGCGGTTTTTAAATATAAATTATGCACATTTAAGATAACGAGTTGTTTTATTGGTATGCAGATATACAGTAGTAGAAACATAAGGCTAGAAGATGCTTTGGGATGTTCTTTCGCTTGTCCCTAGACAGGATCACCACCTGTGAAAATCCTGATGTATGTTTATCTATACTGTTCTGAAAGTCTTACAGTGATCAAGAGCCTTCCCAGGCACTTTACTTCAGTCATAAAGACCAGCCTAGTTGAAGTCCAGTACTTTGGACTCATGAGCTGTGGATCTGGAAAACAAACTATGCCCTTCATGCAAGGTTTTCTACATATTTGCAACTTATTAATATGTCGTTTTGTGGAAGAAACCAACACTGGTTCTTCAGTCTCTCAACAGAATTCACATTTCAGAGAGCCCAAATTAATTTATCTCCTCCCCAGTCTTCCCTGATTACTGTCTCAACCTGGATCCAGTTAAGGCTTTACCAATGCTGATACCTTATTCAGTTGAAATGATAGGTATCTATAAGGGTTTCTTCTCCTGATATCCCCCTTGTTGTCAGTGGGCAACCAACTGGAATTTATCTAGATAGTGAATATGCAAATAAGATTCAAAGGTAAACAAAAAGAAGTTGGAAAACTTCAATAAAACCTCAAATTCTGTGGTGGGTGATCCTCCAGCACCGATCTCACAGTGCACTGGTAGCCATCAGAAAGGACCTGAGATTCCACCCCAAGGTCACCACAAAGACCAGGCAAGCATGCCCTCTTACAGTATTTGCCTTTATCGTGTCTGTTTACACTGCATTTCCCACAGCAAAAATGTTTGAACTCGTATCAGTAATAAAGACAGAACCGCAGTAATAACTGCTTAGCGGTGGCGCTGAAGGAGGAGTTTGGTTTTGGCTGGTCTTCCAGACTTTTGGGAATGTAGTATCGAGTAGCATGCTAGACAGGAAAGGAGCACAGACACAGGTCACTAGATATTTCTGTTTTCTTTTTCACTATCTATCCACTCTTATTCTGTTTTTTTAGGGTTTAGTATCTTCTTTCCAAGCACCCAGTTTATCAAAGAACTGGACATAAATGCCACATATTATAGCCACAGTTTTAAAACTAGTACTTTGGGAGCATGCGGTCAAAACAGGGCTGTTTAGATCCCCCGTACTCACGTACAGCTGTCCAAGTTAACTTGCCTCTCTGATAAATGGTTTAAAGCCATGACATGCACATCTTATTCAGAATTTCCAAAACAGAGAGAAATGAGTATTTTCTGATGTTTCAGACTCTTAAATAGCTTACACTTCCAGAAGTAAAATGGATGTGACAAAATTACTGCCCACCATACTTTTGTTACAAGATTTCTGCAAGTCTTCATAATAAAAGTAGAAATGATCTTAGAAAATATATCCAGCAAAACTCAGAAACTCTTGAGATAACTTGGCAGAGCTAAGTTCAAGCATATAAGGAAAAAAAGAAACCAAAAAAACCCCCTAACAAACCAGCCCTGCAATACATTTTGTAATATATTTGATAGCGTGGAGTTGTCGAAGTGGCTGCATGTGGTAAAAAAGTAATTTTAAAAATCGTAGCCAAGTCCAAATCATCATAAATAATTTTATGCAGGTTCCGAGTGGAAAAATAACAAATAAATGAAAGTAGTATGTTGTGTATAAACCAGACTTGTGAGACCCTCAAATTGTTCCAGTATGTCACAAGGTGGAATTTTAGTATGTGTGTAGGTATTTACAGAATGCACATCTAAGAATTACAATTTCTTGTGAGATATATTGAGGTGAAGAAATATGCGTTATACGAAATAGGTTAATGTATCAAAATGCATTTCAAAGATAGAGAACCGAGGGGCTGGATATGTAGAGATGTGTTTTCTGGAGCGCCACATACAGTTTGAAAACAGCTATGTACAGTAGAGATTAACAGCTTTTTCCTCCTTGTAATACAGGTTCTCTGTTGGTACTGGTCTTACTAAAACCAGTGCTAGTGCACCAGAGATGAATTTAGCTGTTGTTTTCTTTTACTACATGTCCCATATTTTCATCTTTAGCTCTGTAAGAGGAATACTAATTTTAGTGATTCAAATACCACTTCATTCATATCAGGGACTGCACGGTCAGGCCTCTAATAACTCTCTAAGCCAACAGAATTGAAGCATAAACAAGAGACACTCGTACAGCACCGTATCAAAAGCCAGCAAGTATACTTCGAACGAAAACTATGCTGGAGCCTGCAAAATTGAGCCATACAGGGTTTCAGATTCCTGAGGGACTGGAGAGCTTGATCCCTCATACTATAACTGAATAACACCACTGGTATTTCACTCAGTTCAATGGAGAAAATACATGTTTATTTGGAAGCCATTACCCGATATCCAAAAGACTACTGTAAGATGTAGCAACTGTCAAAAATTATTATTTTCAGAGTGAATTTTAAGATTTTTCAAAGTCTACGATCTCCTTTCATCCCAGAGCTCTTTGAAACCTCATCTTCTACTTAAAAAGAAAAAAAAAAAAAAATTCAAGAGGTTTGTGTTTGTTTTGCTTTTTTTAAAAATTAAGATCTCTAAGCCAAAACCCAGAAAGGTAAAATCTTTCTATCTTTGTAAAGATGGCAGTTTGTTCATCCATCTTAGCCAGCCTTTGGTACCTGGAGGAAGCACGGCTGTGGACTCCTTGCATTTTGCAGGCGTTCGAGATCCTTGCACAACCATAAGGCACAAGACAAATCAGATTAATGCTTCAGACATGAGAATCGCTGCAATCTTGCAGCCAAATAGCTGCCTGCTGAGCCAACTCTGCTGCCAAAGATCCACTCTATCTGACCACAGGGAGGGACAGCTTCAGGGCAGCATGATCTGGCAGACCGAGTTATGGACTAAGAAGAAAGGACTAAACTCAGCTTGACACTGATTTCTTCCACATCCTGCATGAAACCACAAAAGCAAATCTATGCAAACTCCAGCAGCCGCAGTAATTACCTGCTACTCCCGTTGACTTGCATATGTGTTCTCAAGGTACTTCAGTTGTATGGGATCTGTTTCAAAGATCACTGTTGGCAATGGAAAGAATTCCACCGCTGGCCTCATTAATACAGATCATGTCATGTGTTTCATTCACAGATTTAAAAATGCAGTGCAAAATGAGGCTAATATTGTTTCCCATACATACACATACATCTGTGGTAATACATCTTGTACTTCTGTAAGCACGTACATGTATTTTCCTCTATGAGTAGAGTGTAAAATTGGGAAACACACTGTGTAACAGTTCTGTATCTCCCAGGGACTGAACCTAAATAGTTGTAGCACACCGGGGATTTGACTGCAGAACAGTGATATTTGCATGTTTTGGGGCTTTTTTACCACTGTCTCCGTGGCGTGAGAGTTCCTCGCCTGTGTAGAAATTTACAGGAATTGTCAGGGAGATTTCTGCAGAGCGCTTGGCACTGGCACAGGGGTCAGAGCAGTCTCCTTGTTCAGCATTCAGAAAAACAAGGCTCGAGCCATGTATTTTTTGAGTGACTAGGCCTGCACATATTTTCACAAAAGGATTTGACAGCACTTGAATAAAGTTAGGACAGAGAGGCCAGTAGATGGAACTGGTGCTAGGCAGAAACACGAGGTAGAGCACTTTGGAAACTTTGAATACAGAGAGCTTTGCTGGAGCTCTGAGCTTAGACCTCGGCAAGTAGGAACTTTGTTGCTGCCTTTGCTGTTAATCCATTGCTGCCCAAATTAACAAGAGGAATGACATACGGAATAAATGAGGTTTAGGATCTGTGTCTACATACTTCCTTTCCAAAGAAGATTTTGAACCATGGCAAAAGTTCAATTACTCAGCAACTTCTTAGGACCCGAACTAAGTCTTTTACTCACAAATGTCCATATATGCTGTATCTAATGCCACACTCTATTATCCTGTACTTTCTGCATATTAAACCTATGTGATAGGCCTGAGTTTAGGGTCACGACATCATGGAAGGATGGTAATGTCAATAACATCCCTAGACTGTCAAGGGGCAAGATTCACTTGTATAGGCCACGCATTGTACAAACGATCCCACTCTTTATACTTTGTAGGATTTAAAAATACAGACTACAGTGAAGATGGGTGAAAACAGACAATGTAATTTTTTAGAAAAGGTCTTCTATGAGTTTCTGCATCTGCTAGATAAATAAGTGTCATAAAGAATCATATATTTTAACTATTACTAGCTCAGAGCTTATCATTATTTGTCCTGGCAAGGGAAAGAAAACCTATGGTTATGCATATGCAAGATATACACTGGCACAGTACCTTTGCGTACACAAATAAGTAAACAAAGTTTTGACAGCTCTATATATGTATATATTTATATATCATGCAACTAACCACTAGTAAAGGAGACAGGAAAAGTACTGTCATTCCTCGCCTTCCTTGCTATTTAAAGAGAAATATTTTGTATATTTAATGGCACTGTCAATGATACTTTAAGAGAGCCAATATATTAAGTGCACGAGCACTGCTTTTAACCTTTATTCTCTAAGCATTTTTCAGTTTATTGAAGTCAGTGAGAATTCTGTATGTGAAAGAACGTCAGAGAGGTACGAGTAGGATGTTACCATCAAAGCCACTGAAACTCAAAACTTAGTTGAGAGAAAATGTTAGGTATGCTATAAGGATGACATTAAAGATAAAAAGTGCTGTGTTTTTTATAGAGGTAATAATTGCAACAAGCAGTTTTTGCAAATATTGGCGAAGTGGAAATGAATTGTAGCCATAACATTGGTCTGCTAGTTTCTAAAACAGAAAACACAGTTTCTGTCACTGCAGATCACGTAAACTACGTGCTATAATAACAGAAGTTTGCTAAATCTCATTTCAAATTCCAAACACATAATTTTGGACGGGATATTGGACAAACTGCAGATACCCAAGGTAATCAAATACTAAAGCTGGCCTTTTTTGTTCATAATTATTTAACATCCTAGAATACGATCGTCACTTAAGATATAAATGTGAACTGATACATGTATTCTCATCAGTATGGTATACCATCGACGTTTTACAGCAACAGAAAAAGAACACACGTCTCTACAGTGTTTATAACAAGCAGAATTCAGGGAGGATGCAAAGTCTCAAAGCTGTTACACAATTTCTTTGTTATGCAGGAAAAACTCCATAAAACACCCCATTTCAAAATCTGTTTCTTATTAGGCAGTTACATAAAAAGAAAATAAAAATACCGCATGATTTACTGATACGCATTTTGTCCAAATCAGATTAGTTTATCTCTTTTCTCTATCCACATTTAAGTACTTTAAGAATGCATTGCTACAGCCCTTTTTTGGTAGGATTTGCAAAACAACCTTCATTTTTGACAGCACTGGACAAAACTAAGCATCAAAATCTAAGCTATTAAGTAGTGCATATGATGTTCAGATCAAGAAACCAGTTCTCCTCAAAAGCAGTGGTAACCAATGGGGTCTTTCTAACAAAGACCGGATCCTGCCGTCGGTGCTCCCTTCTTTGTGCATGATGTTTTCAACATTTTGAACATAACTTGTGCACACAGGGTCGTCCCCTGTAGATCTATCCTCAAATTTAGACAAAATAACGGAAGTGCTCAAGTTTCTGTGAATGCTTAAGTCTGCTTTTTCAAAAATGCACAAGCTGACTAGACCATAAAACACTTGTTTGTGTTAGAAATCTCTGATAGAGCAGAACTAATTTCACATCACCTGTTCCTTAAATAACATAAACTTTGATCGATAGAAAAATATATGTGCATACACCCAGCAAAATGATGAGATCTGTTGTGGGATGCCATACGCACGTGTAGTCAGGTGTGCGCAAGGAGATGACGAGCACAAGAGGACAGCCCTGAGAAAGACTGGGGCATAGAGAGTCCATCTACTTTTTGTGAGGAGACTGAGAAAACCTGGCTTGGTTAGTCCTACAGAATGAATTCTGAGAGAGGATATGATTGCAGTCTATTAATACATCCTGAGATAAACACCAGGGAGGGAGAAGAGCTATTTCAGTGGAGGACAATGTTGGCAGGAGAACAAATAACTATAAAGCAGCCACGAGTTACGCTTATCCTGGAAACTGAAAGATTTCTAATTAGGAGAGGACTGAGGTTCTGGAGCAGCTTCCCACATCAGCAGCAGCAAGGGCAAAATACTGAAATGCTTCCCAACTAAAACTTGAACAGTTTATGAAAGGGGCTATATGATATGGCTGCCTGGAACTGTGGAAGACCACGTGCAGTGAGCAAGCAGATGCCTCCTCGTCCCGAGTTCCTTCACTCATTGCTCACTAGCTCATAGGCCAGCCACAGAGTTCACTCTGTAGGAAGTCTTTTTCCTGATTCACAGAGAAATTGCAGATATTACTAGTGAAGTCTTAAAAAAATTACACAGGAAATTAATCTTCTTACAGGAACCTTAATTTGTTTGCACCTCCTGGATTTCTGGGGGTATGTCTTCAATTTTCATTAACTGTTTTTTAACCTCTAATGCCTCAAACTGTAAAAAAACTGTGAAATAATGCATTTCTGCTCCAACTCCGACACATTCACTTGGGACCATCCCTGTGAGCTGCAGCTTGCGCGTATCGATCGTCCAGGGACCTGCTGCATTCATTCGGTTTCTTACACAGTACAGCTGTCTCCCACAGTTCAGTACTCCATTTTTCTCTGCCCCATATTTAGTAGTTATAGTTCTAATCCCCTCGTTAAGTAATGTATGCTATTACATGGCCCTGTCTCTACATCTTCCTGTAACGTGCTAAACTAAGTATGTTAAACACAGAAGTATACAACGTATTTTCATCTCCTAGTAAGGAAAATGTCATAATTTTTTCCCAGAGGAAACTGCCTTACTCAACATACATTGAAATAATATGAAGTAAAAATATTTTCAAGTGCCACACCCAAGACTGCAAATGTGCTTTAATTCCACAGTTTTCATTAGAATTAATGAAAGATATACAGCTAAAGTCCACAAAGAAAACAGTTTAGTCTATGCACAACAGCATGGGGAATACGCTCTGCTAAAGCTCATCTGACATTAGACTTGATTTCATGCTGACCCTGCTCAGCTGGCAGATGCTTTTCCACCTGTGTTTTGGCTTATATATGTCTGACATCCTCAACGGCAAATTAATTGCAGTTGATTCTATGCAGATTAATTCTGCTAAAAGTCACACAGGGTAGGAGGGTAGAGCCATAGTGAAGTGGATGCCAGTAATGTCCACATCTGTATTTCTAGAGTATTGGCAGCACTTTAATTTCCTTGGGACTCTACATAGAATATTGTTGGAGCTGTGAAAGTTTAAGCCAGCAACACGCCTAAATCCAGCTGAAACTTGAGAGGATGGAGTAACCTCGCACACTGTGGCTTGGAGCCCCAGGAAAAAAAAAAAAAAAATCGCAGATTGGTGAGCGGTTTTAGTGCACATTGGTTTATACCTTTCTTCTAAGGAAATAAATATTGCCAGTTTTGCCACTACAAAAAAGTTCTGGGAGTCCAAGTCTACCACATTTGCCAAGTATTCTATGAGACGGAAGACATTTTGCACCAGATATAGTTGGAGCCTGTGTCACTGCAACACTGAGTCAAATCCTCATCCAGTGTAACAGTTCCTTCTCCTTTAGCATATGTAACTTGTTATATTTTTATTAATTTGGCTGTTGCCAAACTGACTGTACAGTGTGCTGCTTGAAAATGTATTTTATATAATCTCTGCGATAGAAAACTACATAGTAGCCATTTTCAAAGTTTCCAAAATCTACTTAACATGTGCCTAGATTAATATCTTTTCTAACTCTTATTAGGCAAATGAAATAACATATTTTTTCCATCAGCATTGTGATAAAGATTAGATTAGAAGAACACATGGCTAGCTCGGCAGTTTGTCAAGAAATTTCTTCAGTGCTACTCACCCTAAAGAACCGTTTCAGTCAAATTCCGTGTTACTAAATCAAGGAATGGTGAAAATTTTCATGAAGATTTTTCCAGAATATTGTGTATTTCTTACCTGTGGGCAGTCTTTGATGTAGTGTCCCTTGTTAAAGCAGAGGTGGCACAGGTAGTTAGGAGGTGGCCTCTTGCTGGGTTTTCTGGCTTCTGAAGAAAGGGATAGGTCAGAGAAATGCTCGGTGAGGGAGCTTAACCCATCCACAATGTTATTGAGGGAGCCATAAGGTGATGCACTCTTGTACAGACTGCTGCTCAGAGCCTGCAAAAGAAAAGTAAAAAGTCATGTGAAACATAACATAGTACCGTATTAAAGATTGTTCTGAGACTGACCTGAGTAGGGGAAGGATAAAAATGGCCGGGAAAATGTGATTTTTTTTTTTTATTTTTTTTTTTATCAAGAACATAGCTGCGTATTTGAGGAGAACTACATACAAGCCATCAATAAAGAGGTTTCACAAAGGCAATGCAATGGAGCTGGTCACCCCACAGCTGAGGAAACTGTTGAACTTGCCATGGTTCATTTAGTCCAACCTTTCCACTAAGCAAATATTGCTTTCTTGTGTTTGATCATACCACATTCAATGTACGGTTAGAATATGCAGGCAAAAAAGCTGAAAGAACAACCCATAAAAGGGAACATTTTGTGTCCAAAACTACTTACAGGAGCACTACTGAAGTCAGGGAAAGGAAAAGAACACCAGAAAAATGTAAAGTAATTTTTCTTTTCCGATCTGGTTAATGAGACAGTCAACATAGAGCCCCATGTTCAAACAATGACAAGAAACATTCGATCTACATCTGTCTTGGATTTTCTACGGGGAAACCTGCTGTGACTTAAACACTTCCTGATAAACACTGAATACCTAGTTTTTGTACTTCACCTCAATAGGATCTTCGCTCTCTTGATCTGCAAATCAAAATCAGGAGCTCCCAATTTGCCATTCAGTAGTTTTAGAACAGCAGGAAACCCATAATCGCCTAAATAGCTAATCTCCCTAATGGAGATAACAAGAATTCATTCACTTTAATGCGTTAAGGCTCAAAATAAACTGTGTAGTAGGAGTTTAAAAAGTAAATAATAACTTAAAAAAAACCCCAACACGGTAATGAATTGCTATAAAAACAGGGCCAACTATTGACAGTCCTCTCCACCCTGAAATGATGGGACATGTTTCACAGGGTGTTTCTACATTAGGTCTGATACACCTCACAATAATGCGATGCTCATGTCATTTTCCGGCATCAGAGAATTACTGCTGGCTGATGGGAAAGTGAGGTAAGAAGAGTTTCGATCTGTGCCTCTGAGGAGACCTTGTTTTCCAGTGCTATTAAATCCAAATACTTCAAGCGGAGTCTTTATATATGTCATATATGTTTATATGTTATATACACATTGAAGATGTGCATTGAAATTGATTTTTTTTTGGTTTGGGTTTTTTTTTTTTGGTTGTTGTTGGAAGAGACCTTCAAGATCATCGAGTCCAGCCATAAACCTACACTGCCAAAACCACCCCTAAACCATGTCCCTCAACACCACGTCCACCCGTCTTTTAAATACCTCCAGGGATGGCGATTCCACCACCTCCCTGGGCAGCCTGTTCCAATGCCTGATAACCCTTTCGGGTTTAGACAGTTTGTGAAATAAATCTGAAATGGAATTACGTTTATCTCCGAGACCTCAAACGTTCGGGATGTCTGCACAGTGAGCGCGTTTTCTGAGTAACAGCCACATACCGAAAGAATCATATGGAAGCTCTGGCCACAATTACCTGCGCGAATCCCCACTACCACTGAATCCCACCCAGCTGCAGGTGGTGTATACTGTCAATAACAATTCAGCCTACGTGACAGGCCACCGCTATACAGATAGTCCCCTTCACCCACTCTTGCTATAGTCAAACACAACATGCCGAGCTCCCTCTTACACAGCTGAAGCTGGTGCACAGCCGCAGGCTCAATTCAAAGGGCCACAGAGTCGAGTCTGATCTCGTGGGGGACTTCACACATGTCCTGCCACTGAAACGCACATCGTTTTACCCCAGGACGGCATATGGCTGCTGAGAGAAGCATCAGCCACTTTGTTTCAGGGGTTAAACCCATATATTTTACAAGGAAAAGCTGTTTCAAGAACTAACGAAAAGGTTTTAGCTGCTTTAGTCATCAAGCAACCAAAGATACCCTCAACAGCCACTGGAATTTATTTTCTAGGATTTATTGGACACTATTGGAATGAGAAATTCTTGGCACCAAACCGTTAAAAGGAAGAGGAAGTGCTCTGGATGCCAAAATAGTATTAATTAAGGGTCTTCAAGAAGTTCTTGTCTCCCTAGGAGCCACTTTCTCTTACATGCAGTTGGAATAATACAAAATCTTTCTTTTTAAGAGCCTCTCTTGCCAAGAGATTCTTAAAGTACTTCACATGCATTGCACCCATCAGTAACTTTGCAAATTCCCTATTATCCGATTTTTATAGAAGAGTGGGTGTATGGACACACAGAATGTGTGAAATCCCAAATTCTTTACCCATTGCCAAAATCTGGGAACGTTCCCTGGGGATGTAGAATATATAACTGCTGCCCATCAGGAGGCTGCGGTTTCTGCCCCCAGGGCCAAGCCGGTGACAAAACAAAACATCCCTATCTGCTGCCTTCAGTGGGCTTTGAATTGGACATATGGCTCACAGCGGTGACTATTTTCTTTTCTACGTATCCTTTACACTGAGCTCTTGCCCCCGTTACAAGGGAGCGGTTTGGCACCACGACTAGATATTACGCAATTCACTCCTCCATCAACCCTTCTTGGCAGGTTCCAGGTCAATAGAGAAATGAAAGGGTTGCAACGACCACAATTTTGCCCGCCCTGTTAGCAAACCTTTCCAAACTGTTGTTTGTTTCAACCATGGCGGCCAGAAGCTGTGTCAAAGGCCAGGATCCCATCGGACTACAGGCTGCACTGACACTAAATCATTGTCTTAGCAGCCACCACCGACTCTGTGGCTGCAGCACGACACATGGCTCTGAAAGCGGCCACCTGGTTCAGCTGGCGGGGCATTTGTGCCAAAGTTGGACACGCCACAACATCCAGTCTACGCTCGCCACCATAAAACGCTTCCCTATAATCATCCCGAGGCCCAGCGTTAAAAAAGGAAAACACACAAATATAACATCCCAGAAGATGACAGTAAAGGAAAAGATGGACGTTGCCAACAGCACTGGTGCTTCAAAGAACAATGAATTAATTAAGGAAAATTCCTAGACGATCCCAAGGTGCTGCCCATCACTCCTGGTTACAGGGTCAGGGAAACCGCTTCAGCAGTTCCTGCCCATCTGACCTGGAAGATGGTCTTAAATCACTTTAACTGTGAATCAATGTGAAAAACATATCAATCTGGCACTTGAACGATGCTATAAAGAGCACCAGCACAAACGGTGCTACATCCTGTTGCTAGCTGTGGAAATATCCAGTTCTTCAGAAGGAGATGAGGAAAAAAGCCATTCCAAAAAGCCAAGTTATATAATAAATGGCTGGTGGGGAAGTTCATTCTGGCCCCCGGAATCAAATAGAAAAGCTCAGGAGCATGTAATGAAAGTGATGAAAGCAAACGGTGATTTAGTCCATTTTGTCTTTGCAGAAGTCAAGGGGTGAATCAATATTGCTGAGATACATAAAACAGGGTGGGTTTTTTTCATCTGGGGCACTTAATTGAGCAAATCAGCAATTCAGCGCTTGCCAAGTGTTTGCACTGCTGGATTTTGAACGAAAATTCTGAATTAGCTTCACACTCAAGGGGGATGTGGGGATGTCCAGGGGACGATCAGAGTGACAGGGAGAATGTTGATGGTCTCAGACAGACAACAATAGCAAGGAAAATAAGAGAGGAAGAGGGAAATGCATTCTGATTCATTCTGGTCTCCAGTGTATTGGTACACCTCTGGGAGGTGGCAGGGAGACTGCTGCTCTGATGAATTCCACCAAAAGCAATGAGTGCTTTGTGTTCACAGTGTGCTGCTAGCAAAGCCAACCTATTTCTTTAAGAAGTGGACAAAAAATAATACCTCTTCAACGTCTCATTTTGAGTCTCATTTTGAGCTATAACAGCAGAGAAAGGATTTAGCAGTTAAAGGGTTAGTGCTCTCAAGAAGCCCAAAGACCACACGGCATGTCCTAATTACAAGGCTCATCAGGCCAGCTGCAATTAATTCAGGATTTCCTTATCTTGCTGTACTGGGAGGATGGGGAACCTGATGGTAAAACTTAGAAACTGGCTTGGTGGCAAGTTTGAGCTGATAACGTAAGTTTGTTTGTTTGCTTTTTCTTCCTGTGAAACTTGTTGACTCAGTTGAACGTGAACCAAATTGAAAATGCGGTGTTGTACTTTCCAAAGGTAACCTCTCTGCTCAGTCGATCTTTTAACTGTATCTGTTGGTGGTGTTGGGAAGTAAAGCTTCCTTTGTTATTTGTTTGCTAAGTGTTTCCAGTTAAAGGGCACGTAATCTGTAAGGTTGCAGTGTGGTCCTTTGTAAAAGAGGCAGCTATTGTCTTCTATAGTTCTGTTACTCTAATTTCCAGTTGGGTAACATATGTGAGTGACTCAAGAGTTCCAACATCTAACTCACCTCTAAGAAATTCCCTAGTTAAGTGAATGATCTGGCAGATGCTATTGATTCCCTTGGCTGGTCCCTGCCTTTCAGAGACAGCTTTTGTGACTGATGTGCCAAGAATTGGAGAAGGAAACAGTGAAACAGAATTTATGTCTTCAACTTCTCTTTTAGCAACGGTATGACGTTGAAAATAAAGACAATTGTACTGTTTGGAATATGGAACAAAACACTTGAACAAATAGGTGGTAAATTTCCCACTGCTATGGCTATTCCTTTATCTGTAAAGGTATTTTTTAAAGGGAAGCAGAAAGCACCGATAGCACGATAGCATCTCAACTATGACAACACTTAATTTTGCCCAAAGGTGATAGGATTACCTGTCTTTCAGAACAATTGATATTCATAAGCGATGGCAACCTGTTTATGTGGGAATGCCACTTTGTTATTAGGACTTACAGGACTTAAGAAGCAAAGCTTTTAGTCAGGGTACTGTAAACATAGAGGCATATCTGAAAAATTCCGTTTCTGCCCTAAGTTCAATTTGTGGCTGCTGGACCCTTAAGGAGGTGATAAAGGGGTACAGATCCACCGGTTAACTGAAGCTGCCTGTGCTGGTTGAAGAGGCTGATAGGCTGCATCTAGCCAGTACATTGGTTTGGTGCTCCTAGGGTCATTTGATATTTTGGTTTTTAAAAACTATACTTTGAAAAACCACTTCCCACCTCCCAACCCCCCAAAAAATCCCAAAGAGACAAAAAAAACCCCACCCTGCGCTGGTACCCCTACACAATGTCTCACCAGTTAAAACATAGGGGAGAAAGAAATATTTAAACTGGCCAAATGAGCATGAAGAAAATGTGATTTCTTGCCCTCTTTCAAGTCATCTGCAGTTCCAAGTGCAAAAGCTAAAACCAGATAGCAGAAGCCATGTAATGCTCCCAAACTGTTGGATTCTGTGCACAGTATCCCTCGTTACAGTTGTCCTTCTTTATTCCTGTTAGTTAAGGGACTTAACAGTGAAGTTGGCAGAGGCGACCACTCCGCCTTAGCAGGATAATTTCTTTTGGCTGTAGCATCATTATTGTGACTATTCCACCTGAAATCCAGTGGATTAACACTAGGAAAAAAAAAAAAAAAAAAGGCAAAAACCCCTGTTAACAGTCCAATACTAAACAATTCATCCCTATTTACAGCTGTTTAAAAGTATCTCCAAAGGACTTGAGAAAGAACCTGCTCAATCTATAAGTTAGTATGATTTGTGCTAGTGGTCCTCTCCACGTTTGTCTTAATTGCACATATTGAAGTGAGGTCCTGTAGCGTTTAAATATTCCTATAACATAGTTTAGTCATCAATTCTTCCACTACATGAAATAGTTGGTAATTGAAAAGCGATGAGCAAAGAATTTTTGATGATTTATTTTTGCTTTAGTATGTTGCCAACCTAATAAAGCAAACAAAAAGTAAAGCAGTCTTAACTTCCAGAGTTAAGTTTAAGTCAGCAGGCACCATGGCTGTTTGAAGTTTGTTGGAAAAAGGAGTTGGGTTGCCCTGTCATCAGTGTGGAAAAAGTAAGGTTTTGATACACTGTGAATTATAAACATTCTCTAGTCTGATGGTAACCAGACTAGCCATGCTAATTATTAGCCCTGCACTGAAATGTCAAAAGGTGCTTAAGTTATCAGCTTGGATTTTCATGAAGATAAGAACGGAGTACGTCCCTGTGCTGCGTCATGGATAGACAGGCCGTTGCCCTCGCTCAGTTGCTATATTCATGTTGGAGGAGAGGGAAATCTGAAGCTACCCAAGGAGTAATTCAGGGGCTTGTGTGTGTTAATACACAAAACTTGACCTGAGGGCCTATATCTGTCTTCTCTGCTAGTGCCCCAAGGCTTTCTTCTGACATGAGATTTGTATGTGGGGCTGTGCAACATGTGTGAAAGCACAACAGTTGCACCTGAAGATGATCACGTGTGGAGAACAGCACTTCAAATCTGTGACTTTTCTGTACTTCAGCTCTTTACAAATGGTCAAAACAGTTCCCTGGTTTTGTCCCCAAAGAAAATGTCCCACGCAGAATCAATGTTTATGGCTGACCCCAAAGCCCTCTGAAAATACAGGGATTAAATGAAAATACGGTCATAAATTTAGTTGTATTAATTTGAGCCAGAAGAAACAGAGAAGTTTAATTACGAAGGCTGAACTGGAAAACCTCAAAAACTGCTCCTGTATGGCTTATGTCTGCTTTAGCTCCTCTGATAAATTATAGATAATTTTACAGAAAACAGTTTAAGAGTTTACTCAGAAACACTTTAGCATTGGACAACTGCAAAGCAAGGCTCATCATTCAGTGAAGAAAACGTTTGCCTGAAGGAAGAAAAAAAGAGTCAGGCTTCTGTTTCCTTCTGAAGTCAATGTTTAAGTTAGCTGTCAAAAATCTGGTCTCTGGGCTGCCTTTAGTAAAATGTGAATTACTCAAGTTCCTCATCTAAAACCACAGATAAATGTAGATTAGCCAAGTAAACCTTAATTAACACATTCCTGGCTTGTTAGATTAGGCAAGTATACCTTAATTCACTCCTCTTCTGTAGAGGGTTTTAGAGAAGTACATGCTTATACTAAACTGCTAACACTAATGCCTATTTCTAAATATTTTCAGATAGATGGTACTAGGCCTTTCCTTTTGCAGAAACAGTATCTTAAGGAGACAAATACGAAGGCGGCATGACTTGCCCGTAGTTGTGAAGGGAGTCAATGGTAGGGCGATGAATTTTTAATCCGGTGGATGGATCTATCCCATCTCGTTATCCCAGATCTGACAGGGTGGGACTCTTTTGGAGAGGGACTCTTTGTCAGGAAATCTTTGTCAGGAAATCTAGTGATAGGACAAGGGGTAATGGTTTTAAATTGGAAGAGGGGAGATTTAGATTAGATATTAGGAAGAAGTTCTTTACTGTGAGGGTGGTGAGGCACTGGAACAGGTTGCCCAGAGAAGTTGTGGATGCCCCATCCCTGGAAGTGTTCAAGGCCAGGCTGGATGGGGCTTTGAGCAACCTGCTCTAGTCAGAGGTGTCCCTGCCCATGGCAGGGGGGTTGGAACTTGATGATCTTTAAGGTCCCTTCCAACTCTAACCATTCTATGATTCTATGATGACAGCTCAGCTGGTTGTGGCTCCTCGGATTGTAATTGCTCGTCACTGCCTGAGACTCTGCAGAAGAGCGAGCGGGCGCAAGGCGCTGCTCCTGTTGGTGACCGGCCTACCTTCAACTGGCGGCAAGGCTGAACCTTGCTTTAAATCCACTCCTCTTTAACCTTTTGATCCAAAGTTTTCAATGAGTTTCATAGATCTTAAAAATAAACTAAAAAAACGCTGCTCCCCATCTGGTATAAAGTGATAGAGAAGTAACAAAACACTGACAGTTAAGAAGTCGCTCAGCCACCGTCCCCAGGCTCGCTGAAGCTCAGGTAGGCCTCTCCCTGCTAGTCCTGTCATCCCCCTTATTTCAGCCTCAGGGAAAGGTTTGCTGTGGACATCACTGAGAACACTTGTTTTACGCAATGTCCGTGGCCCTCACAAAAAGCCTTTAAGAGCAGATGCGGGAAGGTGGGAAAGGAGAGGAGAGAGATTTCCTCCGGTCAGAGGTGCGCAGCCTTGGAGGAACTCTCTAAACCTCGCACTGAGCTCTGCAGGGATCCTTTTCCCCCCGCTGAACGCTAAACAACTGCCCGCTTATGTTGAAGAGAACCTCTAACACATGGGCACTATACTAGGGACAAGGGAGACCATTCACGTTGCAAATTACTTTAACGCGTCCCCACAGGAGCTTTCATGTCTCGGGCCGTCCCTGGGCTGCCTCCCCCCGGCCGCAGACCCCCAACCTCCTTGACCCTTCTGAGCAGGGAGGGCCTCCGCCAGACACCTCCATCGCACTGCCTCCTCACGTTGTCAAAGAACAACCCTATTTTGTCCAGACAGGCTTCTGGGATGAGGCTATGAAGGCTGTACAGCATAAAGCCAGGGGAGAAGCCGATGGACGTATTTTGACCCCTGCACTTTCTGTTAATATCTCTGTTTCCTGCAGGAAATCTTGTCTCGGTCTGACCTGCAGCTTGAAAAACAAGAGTTGTGTTTCCTCTCATTTTGGTGGGTCTTTTGACACTCCAAGCATAAGAAAAATAACCCCCGGAAATAGATATGTGCCTGTTCAAGACGCACTTAGGAAAGCATTTACCTCCTGTGCCGCTCGTGCGTGATGAAAGGTTTTGCTAAGAAATGTCCATTTTGGGTTAAATAGAACTTTAAGTCTGAGACAGCTTTGTTTATATCGCTTACATTCAGTAATGCCTTCTTGGCACAGAAACCTCTGCGATGGCTGCCAAAGTTTAAAAGAGGCAAAGCTAAGGTCGCCGTCAGAGGTAGAAACAATACATCATCTGCCCAGAACGGGCCCCTTGCCGTGCGCTTAGGGCCTCAGTTCCTGCACTCATGGGAAGACAAAAACTTTTATTAAATTGAATACAGTGAGGAAAATAAATTATTTCCACATAGTAAGTGACAGGCTGGAATTTCATTTTGTGACTCCAGCTTTTAGATAGTTTTATCTACATTTAAAGCCACCCCCCCTAATCAGTTGTGATACAGCACGGCTTGAAGCGTGATCTGGGCAAGTAAATCTAAAACTTCACAATCTGCTTCAGATGACTTACAAAATTACAATTGAGTAGTCTGGTTTCCAAGTAGGCTTAAGGAATTATTTTTTTTCCAGGTTGGGTCTGTTAGAGGAATGAATCTATTACTGTATTAATTTTGGTTGCAACGTACGTTGGAGAAGGATGGTTATCAGAACACCTCTGTATTTCAAGGACCACTGATGCTTAAACCCTCTTAAAGAGCTCTTGCTAATCCCCCATTTTCAGGATGCAATGACTGTACAGTAGTTCCTTTGCTTTCCGTTCAGCCGCAGGGATCCACAGCCCTCATGATTCCACACAAATAGCTGCACAGCAGGCTGGCTTACTGTGAAGAGGTATAGGCTCCGACTCCCCTGCTGCAATCGCGACCGAGTGTAGAAACCTGGAACACCTAGATTGGCGAGAGAAACCTATGGGAGCAAGATGATCCCTGTCAAATGTTTGCTTGGTTGGCAGTTAGCTGGATGAGGTGTAAATATAGATTTCCAGATTCCTGCAGTCCTTCTAGGGTATAGCACTTGTGTTCATTCGAGAGACACCAAATCCTGCCACGGGCAGGGAGTAGGTGTGGGTGGGCGTTTAATACATGAGGAACGTATTTCTGCTTTGGATATGAGAACAAGAGCCCCAGACCATGAGGATGTTTGCTTATCTTCAAGCTAAATCTGTAGAAACACAAAACGTATTTCCTAAGATACAAGTTTGGAAGACCACACAGCAGCTCTCCTATCAGCAGCAGTTGAAAGAGCTATGAAAAAGGGCCTAAAAGAGGCTCCTTAAAATTCCTCTTAGGCAAAGTATTGGACTTGTTAGTATTTGCTTACACCAAAACACATGACAGAAAGTAATGGGCTAGGCTTGTGATATGTTAAAACTTAAAAAGCACCAGAACTCCTAACAGCTGCGCTGGCCTGGCTAGACAATGAGGGACACAGACAAAGCCCAGGCCTCATAACCCTGTATTTATTCTACTTTCCTCAAGTGAATCTGTCCATAATTTTAGGTTCTACTTTTAGTAGATCACAGATTGTTTGTAATGTTTCTGAGAATAAAAAACAACCTGCAGGGGAAAAAAAAAAAGTGATCTAAGTTGTGACACTTACGAAATACCGTCTGTCTGAATTATGTCAGCATTACTGTAAGATTTGAATAGCTTTGTAAAACTTAATTGGTTCCTTTGATCCATTATAACTTCTCTGGAACCCAGACAGAACCTAAGTAAACTACTATGAAGCAAAAGCTTATATTCTTCCCATTCAATTTAATCATTTCATTGTGGCTTTCTAAAAGAGGAAGAAGGGCGATTCGGGAGAGTGGCAAAATGGGCATCAGGCTGATAGCAGTTTTCCTGGGGAAAAGAAACCAAGGAGAGGTACAAATATTTAACTGTTACATTTCACAAAACCATTCAGAAGCTTTAAGGTGATATCCGGTATCACTTTTTAGGCAGCATTTATACGTATGCATTTAGTTGAGGTAACAGAATGCGTTTGCTTTCGTTTCTATGCAAATATGTGTTATCAGTATTGTATGATTTATCTTTGTAATATCTGCGCCTGCAAGTTCCTGCAACTGCACCGTGTCACTTGTTTTTTTTCCACGCTGCTTGAAGTAGCTCTGGTCTTAGATTTAAATATCGCTTAAATCAGGTGTCAGAGTCCTTTTACAGCCCACTTAAACTCTGAACTAGAAAGCTTTTCTTTGCATTAATCCTCACCCGCTGACGGTCAATAATCTGATCTTGTCTTCTGATTGTTTTTTACTAAAGTAACAGGACCCTTGGTAGAATTTGTTTGCTATCTATCTGGTATAACTCCACAAAATCCCCCCAAACAACCAACAACGAAAGGGCAGGGGGAGGGGGAACGAGAAGGGGACTGACATTTGGATAAAAGCAGTTTTGTACACCTCTTGGTTATCCATTCGTTCCATACACTTCAGAAACGAATATATCGGCTCAAGTCAGACTTGATTGTCTGATCATTTATGCAGTTCACTGGAGAAGGATCTTCCTTTTCTATTCTGAATAACTGAGCCTGTCTGCAGAGCAAAAGAGGGGATGAAAAATCGTTACCCAACACACAGTTACATCACCCCTTTGTTTGCGTGCCTTGGGATGGAAGACACTGTAAATGCATAAAATAACTGAAAGCTGTGGGCATAAAATAGAATTGTAACAAGAATTCTACGTGCTTTTGCCTCCCATTACGGGTTGGGGTGGTTTTTTTTCCTTATGTACTCCCTGGCAAGTTTTTTAAGACATGGATGTATTTGTGAGACAGAAGGTGAATGCTAGTGCTCCTCTCAAAGAGGAGTTTGCATAAATACAGTCCCAAGTGATTTAAGAGTTGCCAATAACTTTCAAATAATCAGGAAGAATACATATAATTGGTCTATCTTCTATTGCTAGCTTTTTCCTTTTCTTTTCTTTTTTAACCTATCCAAAGGAAATCAATAGTAAAGCAGAAAGCCCATATCCATCTTCTGGAAGACTTGATTTTTGGTTCTTGCCAGCTTTCCAAACATGGTTCAGCCTTTGTGACACTAAGTAGCTGCAGAAGACTAAGGTGGATTATATTTTTCTTGCCATGAACTAAAGCCCAGCTGTAATTCATGATTGAACTAGTTAAAGCTAGAGGTAGCACAGGTGCGCTGCAGAGCTACAGCAGCGTTTGCTTCAGATGTGGGGAGGGTAAAGAAGGAACAAAAGAGGCTCCAAGTCAACTCATCTTCACTCTTCTTACTTTTGGGAGCCTTCTGCTGTTCTTACTCAGGTAAGGAAGCCCAAGTAAAAGCAACCTAACTGTATTCAGAGTACTTGCTTAAGAGAAAAAAAAATGTGGCTCTTGGGCATTCCCTTCTGCAATCAAATTGCTTTTAGGTAATTCAGCCTCAGTGTGAATCATAAGAAGAGTATCTACCATATGCAGTACAGGGCACTTAAAAAAAAAAAAAAAAAAGTATAAATTAATCCTGGAGAGTAGAGATGCCTAAAGCCATACCTAGGGGGTACAAATGGAAGAGTGTAATTTGTATGATAACTTGAGTTTCCCACTTTCTATACAAAATACAGATCTTATTTTCAAATTCCACTTCCTGTAGTATGTTCGCATATGTTGGGGTTTTTTCTTCCCTGGCAAAAGAGGATGTTTTCCAAAGACAGAAGTAGCAGAGCAGGGGGCCACAGCTGCAGAAATAAGAACAGGGAGGGGGGGGAAAAAAAAAAAAAGAATGCTTCTGGACTTAAAAACCTGCACTTTTGCATTTGCAAGCACACATCCAACTGGAAGTGGAAATGTAGTAGTTGTAAGTTCGAATACTTGTAATGGGATCTGAGATTTTGAGTCCAGAATAGAAAGTGGGCTGTGAAAGCTGCACTTTGTGTGCTGAGGCAATAGCATCAAAAGGGCTCTAGAGCTGGCTGTGCGGGAGGACAGAGGAGGCTGATGCCACCACGATCCCCAAACTCATACTGCTTCCTGATTAACAGAGATTCAGCTCCCTGGAATCTCTTACGAGGACCAATGTGAGAACCGCTGTTTAAATTCCTGAAGAACAGTTTGAAAGGAGTTGATTGACACTGAAATGTTAGTACTTACATGAAGAACAGTGAGAATAATGAAGATGAGGAAATCAATCAAATATAAACACAATTATTAAAGGACACTTTCATGTACTGCAGGCAACCTGTACACTGCACTACTCTGACTGTCAATAACTAGGCTTAAATAAGAGGAGATAATACTGTGGTTATTTAGTCTGCAAATGTGAAGCAAGAAGTCCTCATAGTGCTGAGCACACTAAGCACTCTGTGGATCAGAAATACACTCCGTGTTAGAATAACTAATAATATTCCACAGAATGAAGAGAATTGGGAGCATATTGCAGTCTACAGCAACGTCTGCTAATCTGCATCTCTGTATTTGCCCTAGGACCATACTGGTTGTGAACAGCCTCTTACAAGGTATTCTGTTCTCTCTTTTAAATCTGTTAAACGTGGCTGTACTCAGAGATGTAACAATTTAGTGGGTCAATGGCCTGATCTTGTATGGCACTCCCTATTCTGATACTATGAAAAGGGTGAAACATTTTTTTAATGTTACAGTCATCCTCCAAATTAATTTATCTAGGCTAAATAACAGATCTTCCTTCATCAAGTATCAGGCTAGTGTGTATTGCTCTAATTCTGTGAAAGACAGATGAAAAACAAGTTTGTCTGATATAAGATGTATTATCTGTAGAAACGCCAGCTTCCTTCTATACATTTTTGCTCTTGACAGTGTTTCATGGGATTTTGTCGTTGTTAATATATGAATGTCACTGTCATACTAACTTTTCTTGTTTGGGAAGCTGCCTGATAAGCAAGATCTATCCCAGTGCTGCAGACCTGCTACTGTTTCACAGGGGTTTCAAGGTTATTTTCCACAGTACACCCTCTAAATTTTTTTTACTTCCACAAGTTTTCCTTTCTGAGCGAGCGATGTGCACCTTGCTATAGCAAACTGAACTAGCTCGTGTTCTCTCATTCCCAGTTAGTTCTTCTCCTGCCTATAAAGATTGGTTCTAGAAGTGCCCGAGTCAGAAACATCAACTACTTTTTTGAGGGGGAAAAAAGGTGATTATTTCCTAATCTACTATATGCAGTTATTTGTGCTTAAATAAGTTCTGGTTTAGGTCCGGAAAGCGGCTGCCATAGAGGGTTCTGGAAGGAATTCCCCTCTTGGAAAGTCATGCAGATTATTGCACATGGGCAAAGAATTCATTAGGACGCAGGCTCCTTCTCGTGTGTAAATATTGGCTTGCACCAGAACTAGCGCTCTGTGTTCAAAGAAACAAATTTGATGATTATAATATGGTAATTTCTAGTTACTGGTTGCTGACTCTTCTTGACTGAAGTCAGCATTCATCTGGTAGGATGCCTACTGTGAGTACAGAGAAACACCATATGAGTCCCTTACACCCTTATTCTAGGTTTCTCAATTACACCACTCAAAGACACAAAGCCACAGTTACCTGGCTGTGTCTCAGAGGCGTTAAATCCCATGTAACCAGCCCCACAACAAAACCTCAAATACTTGGCTCTGATGGATGGTGTTATAATGAGGGTGGAGCTCAGTTCAATAGCCAATTTAATGCATCTTAATGTTCTAACATGCTTTCGTTTCGTATCTAGGACAATAAACGCTGCAGTAAAGTTTTATTTAAAGCAGGTCTGTTTTGCAAAATGAGTCTTGCATATGGAACAAAACACTCATTGTCGCTTTACTGTTTAAACCTTTATTATTGCTTTTTTTTTCCTGGTACAATGGGCTTTTATGCACCAAACAGCTGTGTTCATCATGTTTATGTAGAAGGCGTCCATTGTGGTGGAAAAAGTCTGGAGGACAAAAATCTTGGTGAAGGGCAAGACTACTCTGTGGGTGCTGGGACTTTTTTTTTTTTTTTTCCTGTCCAGTTCATTTGGTCAGCATGCAAGTCACATACACAGGCACTGCCATGCAGGCTTGCAAACCCAGTATAATAGCAACTTTTCACGAGTGCTGTCTCTTATTCCAAGCGTTCTCCTCCAGAAATTTTCAATTCCAAGGGACTATATAGGATGCATGACTATTTTACACCCTATGATCCTATCGTTTCTCAATCTGTTGCTATTTTGGCCCCTCATTAGGTCACTTTCCAAATATTGTGTACAGCTACGTGTCAATCACTGCCACAGCTCGGCTCCAGGCTAAGCCAACCCAGGACAAAACTGGGAGGGGAAAAAAAATGCCAACCAAAGCAAGCACTGTGTAGAAAACAGTCAACAGTTTAACTGTGGAAAGCTATGTGTCGTTCCAAAGATAGCGTAAGCCCACTTGATGCAAAAGCAGCATACAGTACTAATGCTCCCCCAAAATAATTTTACGCAGTTGAAATACATAGTGTACACCCAATGGCATCTGCAAATAAACAGATGTTAGAATCCCAAGAATTAAGAGCATGACATTGTAGGAAACTCTGGGGTGACTCCTGCCAAAAAAGCAGTCTAGTTGCCAGTTTCTGGAAAGAAGGGAGCATCTAACATATTGACAGAATTTTTTTTTGAGTAACAGTATCTCTGACACCTTCTAAACCTTTGAATGAAAGCTGCTGTATGAGCAGGCAGCGTTAGCCCAGGGAACTAAAGGGTTCCCTACTTTCTTCAGGGTACGTCCAGCAGGGCAGATGCGTTCCCATACCGTATTGAGATGGCTGTGCCCCCTTCCCTCTTTTTGGGGTTACCCTGTATTCACACATAGTTCTGGTAAATACTGGAAGCATCTCTGTCAGCCACATAGTCAACGCTACTGCTGTCCCAGGCTGGAAAATGGAGCTGGAACAAACTAACATGCTTGATCTTTTACAAAATGTTTTAATATCTGTACAGAATGAAATGGCTCCATATTTCCTAAACGATGCACGCTCTGGGCTTTCTACAGAGCTGGCATTCCCAGTTGTTGTCATTCACGCACCTCAGGAAACTGCAATGAGGTTAAAAAGAGCAGAATAAAGTTGCATCCATACAGCTCATGGATGATAGTAATCCATGCAGAAATGCAGCTAAAGTGACTGAAAACTCTCCAAAAACAGCATGGCCAAGGGTGCTGACTGCTCGGAGCTGGGCTTGAATGAAGCAGGGGCCTGGGGGAGGCCGGGCATACTGGGGGAAATGATTTTCCAGAAGAAAGGAGAAAACAGGTTGGGGGAAAAAAACCCAACCAAACAAAAACTGGAAAGAAATGTAAGCTCAAGTGGAAAGGGACAGAGTGTGACAAAAGGATTAGCCCTACTTGCAGACAGTACAGTAGAAGCAGAAAACAAACTCGGGAGGAACTTTAAGGAAAAGAAAACTGTTTCTCAGAGACTGTTTCAAAGGCTTCCTGGATGCAGCCTCCACTTACTTGGTTTTTTTGCTTTTTCTCCCAAGAAAAAGGACCTGCTGTGAGCAGAATGTATCCCAACTTGAACAAACGCAGACCTGAATGGAGTCCCAGCCTGGAGAAAGTCCGTGTAGGCCAAACCCCTGGAGTCTTATCGCTACCTGGGCACCATGAAGCTTGTACGCCAAGCAGAGAGGGGCAAAACCTACGATTTGGAATCAACAGGTAGGTAGCTGGAAGTTTAAATTCCACTGCCTGTTGGTCCTTGAGCAAAATCAATGTGCTTGTTAGGTCTGCATATTTTTAAACTGGGTCTGTTTAGTTGTGCTTTAATAAGGCTGGGTACGTCAGACTGAACGGATTTTGAACTCTACACTTTCAAAAATAGTGTCTGTTTTGAGACGGGATGTGTTTTGTGAAATTCTTAAGAAAGAAAAAATTTCTAATTACGGAAAAAGGAATGTGTATATATAACTCTGGCCCTTAACTGTTAACAGCTATAATACCAGAGCAGTTGGGCAATTTGATTTGTCTTTAATCGACAACCCCACAGCTTTGCTGTCAGGACAGAACCGTGTATTTTGACCGAGAATGCTTTTTAAACCTCTGCTTCAACGTAAATGGCGCTGGCAGGACTCTGAAATGTCATTCTGCGGGAGGTGCCAGAGCGGGTGGGATGCACGGTCCCTCTAACCCTCATCACACGGAGCCACCGTTGAACGTCAAACGTTCAACGTTGAAGGTCTGTGGCAGGAGCCCCCCGTGGTAGGGGAGCAATAACATTGTTGGATCTTTTCCGGAGAGGCTGCGGCGTGCGAGGTGCCACCTCGCCGCATCTCCACGCGCTGAAGTCCCTCCGACGCAGAAGCGCTTGACCTCAACAACTTCCTGTGACAGGGAGTTCCGCGGGGAATTGTCTCCGCATACCCTAGTTTTTTTAGCTTCCTTCCCTTTGGGTTGCGTTTAGTCTCGCTCTCGTGTTATGAAATGCGCGCAAAACTTCTTTTTCTTTTTTTTTTTTTGTCCCCCCAGCTCTGTTTCTGTCACGTTCCTGTTTATACCTCTTCCTTTTAAACAACACCAGCCTCCGCTCTCTCTTAAACTATATATATTCTTTATACCAACCTCTTTAAATACCACTTTAAAAAAAA
>VZSF01002844.1:1642503-1680882 GCA_013398295.1 Chionis minor | reverse complement strand
GTGTGTGTGTGTGTGTGTGCGCTTCCTCCTCGCCGCCCGCAGGAGAGGACGGGACGGGCCGGGGGGTCGCTGCCGGGCCCTGCGCCGCTCTCGCTTCCCCCCGCTCCCCGCTAAGGCCGGCGGCGCCCGCCCAGCGCTCCGCGCAGCACGGGCATCGCTGCCGCCGCCCGCGGGCTCCGCAGGAAACTTTCTGCGCGCTCTCGCTCTCTTTTCTCCCTCCTCCTCCTCCTCCTCCTCCTCCCTCCTCCTCCTCCCGAGTGGGCTCTGTGCCCTCCGGTTCGCAACCCCGGGCTGCNTTTTTTCTTTTTTTGACGCCAAACACACTCAAAGCCCTTCCGAGGGCTGCTCGCCCGGCCGTTTCGGGGCTGTTTTTTTTTAACTCTGCAAGTTTCGCTCGGGACGTGGGCAGCCCGCCCTCTCTTTTTTTTTCCTCTTTTTAATTTTTTTTTGTTTCCCCCCCCCACTCTCGTTCCTGTTTCTTGCCGGTGCTCATGGCGATGCGAGGTTCCTTCTGGTTAAACCCCCGCCCGGGCTGCAGGTTAGCGCAGGCTTGCGCGGCCGCGGAGGTTGCGCCAAGCCCGGCCGAGCCAGCGTTTCCCAAATAAGGCAGGGAAGCGCCGCGATGTTCCCTTTGAAATCCATCTAGGTAGCCCTGGCGCAGGCTCCTGGGGAGCCTGGCTGCGGTGGGACACACTGGAGTTAAAGCTGAGTAGGCCTTTTAAGGAGTCGGTAGCACAAAAGAGGATGATGAATGATTCTCCTTTTAGGAAGGAGCTTGAGTGGGTAAGCTGGTAATTACGGTTCATAAACTCGTCCCCGCTGCCTTCCCTGCGATGGGCGGCTATTTCTCGCTTTGGTACAAACATTGTAGCCATCAAACTAGGAGTTTTCTTTTGAAAACCCAAAGGAACTCCCAGGAGGTAACTTAAAAACTCCAGCAAAACTCTTTGTGCTCTTCCCTGATTGACAGGAGGCTAAAAATTAATGTGTCTTCCCAGTGTGGTCTTGGGGAGGAAAAAAAAAAAAAAAAAAAGCGCCTTCCTTACTTAGAAAACAGAAAAAAAATCTGACCTTTGAAACATCAAAGTTGGCATCTAGGTTTGCCGTAATGAGCCCTACATCTCTGCTAAGATTGAAGAAAAAAATCACTGTTCTGAAAAGGCATCGTTACAAGCAATAGAAAAAGGAGGTCAGCATACGCACAGCAGAAAATGCTATTAAATTGTCAGCTGCAAACACCAAAGATGAATGCGTTTTACTTTTGAGAGCAGGTAGTTAAGGCAGCACAGCTATCTGCTTGCAGGAATTTCAGTGGAGGTGAAGACTGTAACTTTCCAGAGCTGCAAGGCGAGGTAAAGTTTGGAACTGCTGAATCACACTGAACTCCTTTAGCAGTGCTAATATTTTCCTTTTTTGGGTCTTTTTGTTTGTTTATTTGTTTTTGTTTTAAATGACAAAGTCCTTACAGCATGAATGCAGTTTGCTCATTTATGAGCTGTCTTGGTTTGCCGGCCCTTTGGAGCACATCTAAACATGCATATCACCATGAGAAGGAACAAACTATGCCAGTGTCAGGAATCTCTGTAACTGTCCACAGCACAGGTCATAATAACAGCGGAATTAAATCAAATTGTGTGCCAGACTTGAACAGTTACATAGTGTTGTAAGGAAGAAAAAACGTGAATGAGGCTTAGTGACTCGATAAATTGTGGAGGAGGGTTTTCCAGGATTTGCTGGTAAATGGAAAAAGAACAAGAAATACAGATCACATCTGAGGAACTTGCCTTTCTGGCAGATGGTGATAGTAAAGTCAGGATATGGTAGAAATTCTAGGAGGGGGAACTAGGCTGAAGCTGCTTGTTTTGTTGTTGTGGCGTTTGGGTTTTGTTAGCATGCCGAATTCCTTCCTTAAAGACAATTTCTATTCTTATCACTTCCCTCTCTTGTTTGATAAATTAAAACAAAATGCACATATTTTTATTGAACAGCTCCACTGCTCATTCTGCTCAGTAAGATGCTGTGAAGCAAACGGGAGTTTGGAACAAGCAGAAAAGACAACACAACAAGGTTCTGCTAGTAATGGAGGTCCAAACACAGAGTGGCTGAGGTGATACAATGTTTTGGATGAAGTGTTTTTGGTATATTTTGATACTTTTTTCCCCAAGCTGAATATAGTCCTGGTTGTAGTTGGTTGCTTTCATTGCTTTAGCCAGGCAACATAGTACAGGTTGGAAAGGGGCGAGGGGCGGCAGAGTTAGAGTGCGTTCTTCACAGCAGCTGCCTTCAGAGGTGCAGCAAGCCCCTACCATGTTAAGGACACCACGGGTTCCACCAGACGCATTTGAACGTTGAAAGGTTTTGGCTGTAGTAGCCCTGGTGACTTCTAGTAACCGCGCAGAGGAGTGAATTGAATAAATGCTTTATTTAGCATATCAAGAAAGGCTGCAAATGCCGCCACGATGAATAGCTTAACTAAGGAGTACCCACACTTTGAGATTCAGTTGTCATCCTGGACTTCTGCTGCTGTTTCTTCTGGAAAACAGTCTCTAGGCAGTTCCCCTCCCTTTCTGGACTTAACACTACTCCTAGCAAAATGCTGCTACCACATCTCCTACAGTCCAGTTATGTTCAAGACAGCGATTTTTTTTTTTTTTTAATATTTTTTTTTCATTTTAAGTCCCCTCTTTTTTCACCTCGAGAATTCATATATTAGTGAGGAGAAGATTGGTACAAATGGTCCCTTTAGCAGATACATCGCAGCAAAGAAAAAAAGTTGTCAAGGTCAACAGCATCTGTTGTCCTCTGAAATATCTGAGACAAAACTGTCTGGTGGCTGCAAGGTGCCTTCAGCACATGTGCACGGTTCCTATTGATTACGTTGGGGTGGAGTGTAAGTGACAGCAACTACTTGGATTATGCTTCAGCCTTGTGTGCTGGAACAGTTATTTATTTATCCTCCTGGGTTTACTCACGGGTAGTGCTAATGGAGTAAAATAGTGTAATATGAAACTTTAAATAATCTGAATGGCTTAAATGACTTGGAAAATAGAAGCCTTGAAACAGGTCAAAGGCAAACAAAGAGACAGGATCCAGCACCTTCAGTCATATTCCCAAAGTAGTGGGTGACCACATGATTTATTCAAAATTACTTTATAACTGCTCAGTCAGCCTGTCCCCTGATTGGACTTCTTGCGGCTGCTGTCTTCCCAAGGCATCTTTGCAAGAGTGAGGAACGTAATTTTCCACTTCTGGCCAGGACTTATTTCATAATCTAATGTAGATTCTAATTCTGTGGTTTTGCTTTTTCTGTGTTATCCCTGCTTTCCATTAGGCTGGATAACAGAATAAGTATTCCATTTTTTCATGAGTACACATATCTTACCCATTCTGAGTTGCCACCTTCATTCTAGAGCGGGCATTTCTCTTAATTAGCACTAACTCTGTTGGAGGAAAGTTTGTTTCCTGGTTACTGTGAGTTGACACATTATTTATATCAGAATTGGAGACTCTCCAAGGAGGTTTTAGGCAGTTCTTTACACGAAAGGAATGAACTGCAGATACCCGAAGACAAGAAACTATTATTTTTCGTGTCCCAAAACTTGGAACTTTATCTCACAAGGGCTCAATTTTTGCCTCGGTCAGCTCACCTCCCCTGCCTCCAAAATTCTCCAGCATCGTCTAGAAATTGTCTTGCGTACCATCTGTTTTTCAGTTGTCCGATGCAGGCCATGGGGTGACAGTAAGTACCGATCCATTTGTAGCTCTGGGCAGGAAGAAGCTGTCACCTACTACCATCCCATCAAGGACCTAAAAGTCACCAGCTTTTATAACATACATGGTGTACCGGTTTTGGATCAGATTTACTACATCCGCTCTGGTATGTGGTTTTATGAGAACAATCGTGTGGGCATAAATACGGACTAAGCTAGTCTAGTAAAAAACCCAAACAACTTTCCATATACGTACCTTTATCAGTTATAGATAAAAATCATGGTGATATTACATAAGTTAGCACTGCTGAAGGAACACTAAAGCCCCCGTTTAAAAACATTAAAATCTGTCCTCTTCCTTTTTAAGCCAGGCTGTTTTGTCACCTCCATTAATGCAATTGACAAACATTATTCTTTCTCATATTTATGTCTTGTTAGTAAAAACACTATAGTCTAATCTTTACGTACTACGGTCCAATCACCAAGAAAAAGAAAAGAGTCAGAAAGAAAAAAAGTCTTATTCCAAAGCCTGTGGAAAAACGGAGTTCTTGGTATAGAGTTGCTTGTCCCTGATCAGTTTCACATTCGTGTTACCTCTGTTTAATTCAACCAAAGGCAAAACATGAACTTCTGGCGAGGCATTGTTTTCTTTGTTTCTCCAATAGAATCCTAAATAAGTATGATGAATTTATAGTGGGGATTACAGTAAATAAACCAACCAGAATGGTATAGGCACTTACGCTTTCGAGAAAAATATACCCCGCTCTTTGGTGCAAAACTGGAATGTTTTGAGCCATACTGTTCTTCTACATTTTTTTTCTTGCCTGTTAACCTGAAACTTTATTTTTAAAAAAAAAAAAAATTATTTTTTATATGTATTTTTACACCGTGCTGGTGTAGACGCTAATGCAGACCCTTACGATGAACCTCCTAAGTTAAGACTGGTACCAGCACACACGTACTGACCTGACCCTTTCCCAAGCAGTGAGGCAAGTAGCTTCTTCGCATCTAAAGGGCTGAACAAGCCTACTAGTGTCTCTATCTTACACAGAGCTGTTAATTTGAAGGTGTTAACATGTACCACCTGGTCCTGTGAGGACAGAATTAGCCAAGGGTATCATTAACACTAATAACTTGTTGAATGAGAAGTAAAAATGAAAGCTGAGGAAGTCTGCAAGGGTGTAATTGCTCCAAAATTAACTTTCCAGTGTTTTTACCTTATGGAATGTCATATTTGCTAGGAAATGTGAAAAGCCAATGAACAGATGATATATATTTTTTGATGGGCTAGTGAAAGAAAGCTTGGCGTTTATTTTCCCACTTTTAATATTGATTTCACCTTGTTTTCTTTCACTTGTTTCAGCCCAAGCTGTAGGCCAGGGCCAACTACAGAGCATGTACGTGACTGTGTAGCTACAGAAACACATTCTCCGGCTGACACGTGTCCACCTCACTGTTTCTGCCACAATATCCCTGTCACTGGAAACCGCTGAGTGAAAACCATTCATCCCCATCAATGCTGTCAGAGACATTCCTTAAAAGTACGTCAAAACCGAATTGCTAGGTAAATAAGGACATCAAGAAATGGGTGGATGTCCCAGTAAAATCCTAACGCTTGCTTCACGAACCACAGCAAAAGGTCTTGCACGTTCTTACAGTGGGGAAAACCTAAAGGATAAATATAGAAAAAATGCAGTTTAGATCTTTTTGTGACAGCTTCCCTCTACGCGGGTTGGCTTTTATGCCTGCTGGTGGAACATCTTTCAGGAAAGTGGCTTCAGCTCACTAGCACAAATGCCGTACTGGTGATGTCAAAGGTACTGCTTGTGCCTGCCATTGCCAAATTCCAGCTTCATTAATGGCGCAGTTATGTATTGCGTTCACCAAAAATATTTTTCCCATCCCTGAGCAAAGATTTAATAACTGAATGCTATAGTGAAACTTTACTCGGCAAAAATCTATCCAGTTCTGGGGAGAAATACAGCAGTACTTGAGCGAACTGAACTGGTTTTGTTAAATTCTTCTTGAATTGGTGAAAGTTCTCATATAAAATACTCTGTTGACAATATTTGCACAGAAAAACCTAAATTAAAATTAAACATGTTGAGTCTCTGGGTCCACAAAAAAAGCTAGATTTTGCAAAAAGCAAAAAAGTTGGAGTTTTAGTTAGTATTTATTTATTTTACATGTATGGAATATACAATTTGTTTGCTACTACTTCTAGAACACGTGAAATTATTGAAACTTCTGTCTGTATCTGTAGCTTGTTTTTACTTAATTGCCAACTTATTTTGAGTGAAGGACATAGTGGTGAGTGGAAGTTCACCACTGCTGTTAAGTGGTCTGTGTTCATCTCCCCTTTCTTGGGTTCAGAGAAAAGGAAAATTAATATTTAAAAAAAAACCCAAAACCAAACCAAGCTTAAAATGTTACAAAAGGGTTATTATCTACTGTTTTAAGAATTAGAATGCTGTCAAGCACAGATTACTTCTGAAGAAACAGATGCAAATTCTGTTTTTTCTGGCCTAAAAGTAGGGGTGCAGAGTGCTGTTCCTTGTCAGTGAGAACCAGAGGGGTCCAGAGCAATTGTAGGTTCTGCAGAAAAAAGTTCACATTCTGCTTCATCACTGGTATAATGTTATAAATGCCAGTCATTTTGCCTCTGATGTAAGCATGTGTATTTTTTGACTGTATTTATACCAAAATAATGGCGATGAGAAATGGTAACATCCACACCGAGGCACAGCACCGGAAGGGCTCACGCTTTTCAGTCAGATTCTTTCTAGGTCATGAGTGACTCGAATGAAGACGTCAGTATCCTGCATCTGTTTTCCTATCTTGCCAGATGTCTTGAGGTGAGATAAGAGGATTCACGCAGCTAGAAAAAAATCCACTTATCTGCGCTGTGTTTTTTGTGTGTCCAGAAAAAAATATCTGGCATCTCTTGGCAAACCAAATGCTACCAAAAAAGTTTCATTTTCCCTAAACCTACCTATATTTGGTAAAGAGTATAGCGATATATTAGAGACAGTATCATTTGTTTAACTTCTTTTAAACTTTACCCCTTGATGAACTGAAAATATGACTGTTCCGCAAATATTGCCAAAATCATGATTCTCTTAAAAATCTTTTGAGGAGAACTGACAGTGACAACTAATATCCCCAGCAAAATGTTGTGGTTTGGCTTTGATTTGTGGTTAACTGTGGCTGGGGTGTCAGCTGGAGGTGCAATTTGCAGAATTGCTTCCAAAATAATAATTCATTTTCAGTTGTAGCTGGACAGTTTGAACTGGGTTCAGATTTGGTTTGATTCTCTATTTTAAAATAATTTTATCTTGTACTGTTTCTGCACTTCAAAGATTCTCTTGTTCTGTCCACCTTAGTAGTTATGTGATTATAATTCTTTCACATAGAATGGCTCTAGAAGGCCAATAAATAAATAATTCATGTTATACCCCCTGAAGATCTGTTTTCTGGATAGCTTGAAGACTATATGTTAACAGGGCGCTCGGGTTACATTTGGACATTTTTAAACTGACAGTCATGCTTTTAACATGAATAATTGCTTTTGATCATAATAGCAGCCAGTCTGCAAGGACTAATAAATTCCACTGAGCTACCCAGCAATATAGCTTAGTCTCCTTGGAATCTAGAATGAATTTTTAATCAGACTATTATGGCTCCGTAGTACCTGCTTATTCCATTGAAAGTTTGAAAACCATTCTGTTCTAACTCAGTAAAAATTGAGACAGTCATATATCCTGCCTGGGTTTCTTAAACTTTTTTTTTTTTTTTTGGCTTGTAGTAATTCCCAAAGATTGGGGAAAAGGCCTCATTCTTTTCCACCTGCTTCTCTAAATACCCACTTTCTCTTATGAATCCTTCCTTATTAGTAAACTCTTTGTTCCCTTTCTTGGCCTGTAACAGCACGGGTGTTTATTGTTTTGAAAGTCTGTTTGGGGAAGTAACAGTCCAACCCAAGCAGTGGGTAGCAAATAGGGTTATATATGCATTAGTGAGTGCTGCGGCCTGATAGCAGTGAATTTTTTAAAGGAGGACCATCCACATTCTACTCGTGTCAGGTTTTTTTCTGCTTAGGCAAGATCTAGTCTTGCCATCTAAACTAAATGCTTTTCAGCAGCCGGAGTAGGTTTTGGCACAGATTTGTGCTTAGAGCACACACGGTGTGCTCCGAGATGTGAATGGAAACAGGATGAGGGAGAACAGATTTATGACACGAGCATGTGCCTGGTCTGGACTAAGGCATCCATACGGGTGTTCTCTAGGTGAGCCTACCTGAGAGCAGAGCGTGAACTAGACTGTTCCTCTGGCTTTCTTCCTTGCTTTTGAGCGAAGATGAGCTATACTTCTATTTCTTCTGTCCTCGTCCTGGGACTGAAGGCGAATTCCTGCATTTCCCCCTCCCATTTAGCGTGGACTATAGCAGTTGTCCGTCTTGTGTGGTGTTTGGTTGTGGGGTTTTTCTTTATTTTTTTATTTTCCAGTGACATAGCTTTTTATGCTTTCTCCTCTGTGGAGGTATGAAAGAAGGCTCTCAACTGAGCATTGCTGTTGGCAAGATTTTCAAAATGGTAAGATGTTCCCTCCTGTGTTTTTGGAGGGCGCGGAATACTATATGAAAGCTTGCCATATTGGCATGTTAGTAATAGCAAAATGTTTTCATGCTGTGATACCCTGAATAGTTTGTCTTCACTCATACTTTTATGTTTCTTCCATTATGTAGCCTATTTATCCTTTCTGTGAGGCTTTCAGACGGATGGATGTCATGAATAGTGGCCCAATGTAGTTGTGATGATCATTTATTTGCTTGGAACGGAATCAGAACTATGTATTATTTGTCACAGGACACTAAACAGCCATCAAGTCAGGATTTTATCAATGGTGTGGGCCAAGTTTCAGCCAGCAAGGGGAGAAGAAAATGTCCGTATATCATTCTCTTCAGGTTCTAAAAATAGTGTTTTTCTTTAATTACTACGTACGTTATTGATATTAAATAAGGGTGAGTGCATCCATTTGATAGGTGGTGTTAAAACCAATACTGTAGGTATTTAAACTCAGACCAGCTGAACAACTTGACTGCCTAAACGTGAACCCCTGGCAGGCAGAGCCAGCCAAAGCCGTGACCTCGAATTTCTTGCTCCAACCACTCACCCACACAGCAGGGATTCAACGCTGTAACAGTGAGTACTCTGGAAATATGTCCCCTCCCTTGAAAAAATGTTCTGCCTTTGGGATGCAAAGTCCTATCCCGCTGTTTCCTCTGAAATGTGAACAATTTTCAGTTTAAAAATAAAAAATAAAAAAATCCCGTTTAGCGAGCCCACTTCTGAAATTTATCTGTCCCACTGAATTTCATCCTCTTTGAAGGGCTGACTAAAATATGGACACGTGAAGAGTATTTCTCCTTATTTCATCGTCTTGTTTACCTTTGAGCCAGTTTCTGCCTTTTCCTAATGAGCTGACTTGGCTGCTAAAGCTGCCGGCATCCCCTGGGGCCCAGGAGCAAGGCAGCAGTCTGAACCCTTCCCTTTACCCTGCTTTGCAACGTGCGTTTCAGGGGAATGGTTTCCACTGTTTATTGGAACCGGGATTAAGAATGGCTGCGTTTTGAGTGACAGACGCTACTGGGGAACTGTAAAAGCCTTCATTTCACTTATTCCTTTCTTTTCACGCCCCTCAGACAGCGTTGTAAAGCTGCACTTGTGTTACGAGTGAGAAACAACCCTGCTGCAAAGCAGCGACTATAAAGAACCTGGCTGCCTTTTGGCACCTAGACACTCAGGCTGGAATAAGCTTAAAACCTTAACGCCACTCACTGCCTGTGGAATACTTGTGGAAAACAAAAATAATGCTTTTCCTGTTTTTCCCAGGACCAGCTATGTCTGTAACAGTCGCCTCGTTGCACAGTGTCACCTAACACTGACATCCCTGTGAGCTAAACAGATCACCAAGAGAAGGCAATGAGAGCCCAAACTTTCAGCAGTGGCTTTGGATCTCTGCAGTAACATGGGTTTGTCTGGCCACGTGTGTGTTCGTGGCTTTTAAGTGCCTGCCCAGGCCCTGAAGTTTTAAGCGTAAGCTAGTAATTTATTACAAGCTTTGCACTTTATACATTTTATTTTTTTTCACTTAAAGTTCTACTGTTATGTCCAACTTCTGCTGTCTCAGCAACGTAGGTACAGGCTAAACTGAGATACTGGTATTTCTGGAGGATGTTGTTCAGAATTAAAGCAAAACAAAAACCAACAAAACCCCCTGGCTTGCGGCAAGTGCTTTGTTTGCAAACCATTTTTGCTACATGGTACCTGGAATATCTCCAGCTCCCTTTTTTTTCCACTGGCTGGTCGTGACAGATTCCCAGAACTAATAAGCCACCCTTTCTTCTAACAAGAGGAAGGCTCTGGGTCTGCCATAATTGCTCCTAGCATCCTGGCTCTACCTGGAGTGCTTCCATCTCCTGGAAGGAGTCCAGCGTCTGTTCTGCAAACCACAGTGCATAGCTTTGATTGTTAAAAATACTAAAGATTTCCTTTCTCAAATATACCTGTCTAAGAGTTCAAGACTTAACAGTTCTTACTGGTATATAAAGCACGGTTGTTTGGTTTTGACTTAACACTTGATGCCTTTAACATTTCGATTAAGAAATTATATTTTACAATCATTTCTTTAATAACCCTAAGCCCTGTCTTTTTGCCTAATAGCATTTAAGCGTTTATGTGTGTTTCAATACAAGACAATACAGAGTGTACTCTTCCTCTTGATCCCCCTCGTTCTTCTACTTCTGTTTAGATTAGAGTTAGTTTGTGTATTTATTTATCCCGATAGATTTGGTATAAATATTTCCAGATTTGTATTTGCAATTTTTTTTATTTTGTTTTGGGTTTTTTAACAACAATAGCAACTTTGAAATCCCGGGCAAAAAGTTCTGTGTAGCTGAAAAGCTTGTTACAATTTTATAGCAGAGAAAAACCGCCAGCTTTTGTCTCGAAACGGGAGTCTGAAAAATGTGAATGTTTAAGTTACAAAAGGTATTAAGTTTATTGCCTTCCACAACCTGCATACTCCTGTGGGGCTGAAGAAGGTGCAGCAGTGTCTGGCTGGGCTCCTGAGGGGTCCCTGCAGACCAGGCTGCTCTCTTCTCCCTCTCCCCTCTGCTTATCCTCTGTACTTTTGGTAAACTCGCTCCACTTCTGGTAACTGGTTCAAGGCACTTTGTCTCCAAATTTCCTGCTCTGAAAGGTAACGGGTAACTCTGAGAACATCTGTCATGCTCACCAGTTGCAGGCTGGATGTGACCCAACAACCTGGCTCACAAGTTCAGAGACTTTGGTCCCATTAAACATTTGTCGTGTTTTGCTTTGTTGTCATTTTTTTTAAACTGTGCAGACCAAAACAAAACACAACGTTTAGTAAGTCGTTGCTTATGTGCTGTTTTCTTAAAGCATTGAATTGGTTCGATTTGCTCACTTTCATTTAACTGCTGCCTGCTGTGTTGTCCTCAGCATCTTCGCCGCTGTAGGAGACTTTTGGCCACGTAGCGCACGTGTTCTGGCTGCTGGTGGCCCGATGGCACCAGGCATTCGTGCCATGTGAACCAGCCCACCTGCATGGGCATCTTTCTGTTAGCTGGACGTAAATTATTGTTTGCACGTAGCTTCTGCTGAGAAGTCTTGGGAGGGAGAGAATGGACCTGAAATGCACTTTTTGTCAATGCTCTGCATATTTTTTGCATGAACTCCTCCTATATATCTGTGTGCGCAGAAAAACACCCCGTGATTTACGTTGCCAACAAAGCCAGCTGTATATAACGAGTAGCCAATCCTTGCAATATTCTGCTCCCATATGATCTACGGGGTAAAAAGTATTTGTGGGAAGAACTTGACAAATAGTTTTTGAGAAATTAATACATCTGCAAAAAACTATGACAAAACTTAACAAAAAAATTAAGATTGGAGTAAAGTAACAAGTTTTACTTTGCAAACCCCTTCCTTCAGAACATCTTCATTTCATGTCAGCACATTTCATGTGCTGCTTTCCAATCTTTAATAATTGTGATAACCAAATCTCTATTTATGAATTATATTATTATTACAGTGGTTGTTTTTCTTCATCGGTGGAAGAATGGATCTTGGGTTTATATTATTTCTCCCATAGCAGGAATATGCCTGTATGTCTCTGGTTACATTCATGTCTGCTCGCAGCTATTTATTTTCCTCATTAATATTTGTGAGACAACTCTTCACAATGCCTTGTGAAAAAGCACATAAACTCTATTGTTGCCAATTCTGTTAACTTCTTAGTGTAGTCAAACTGCTGAGGGAGGGAGTAGATTTTCTTTAAAGAAACCACACTACTTTGAGCAGTTGATGCTTTTTATCTCAACGTTGGACTATGCCATCCTTAATAACTTTTCACTAGTTTGCCACTAAAACGTTTATAAAGAAATGTTTTATTATAGACTGCAGTTAACTAGAATTTTACAAATCTTTGAATTGACTGAAGCTATATACTCTGACAAACTCTAAAAACTTACAAAATATTTTCCTCTGATTTGAAGCAGTGTATTTTGACATACCTGAATTTGCTGCCTCCTACTTCAGGTTATACCTGGCTTAAGATTTTAGGGACATGGTTTAATGTTGGTTTTGGCAGTGTTAGCTTGATGGTTGGGTCTGATGATCTCAAAAGTCCCTTCAACCTAGACAATTCTATGGATAAAGTGAGAATCACTCAGACTTTATCCAGCAGCAATTATTACAAGTAGCAGTTGCCAATTTCTTTGTTTTCAGGCTTAAAAAGTGGCTATTGGAATACTGCCTCCCAGTTGTTTGTTTTGATCACTGGTTACTTAAGACCCAATGATCCTGTTACTTGCTTTACATGGACAGTAAGTTAGTTTCCTGGAAGGCTTTTGATGATCTGTCAGCAGTTAACGCTCCTTTCCAGTTTTCACCCAACACAAAATATGGTATACGTATAATGGCCTGTGGCTTCTTTATCTTTCAGTAACTTATGATTAGGTCAGATTCTGTGGGGAAATTATGTACAAATATGACCAGGAAAAAAACACAATCAGTCTCTAATTTTTAACAGAAAAATAATATTTTACCATGGACAGATTATTTTTTCTTTGACTGTCTTGTCCGATATCTGACACATCATATCAGATTTCTGAGATTTAGCTCAAGCTAGCTTGTCTTACAGAATTTGTCCAGTCCCTCTTATATTTACTGTTAACCTGGGGATCTCTAGGGATACATAAGGAAATTCATTATTCAGATGACTCTGTGCATGACCTAAATTTTTTTTTTCTTTTTTTTTGCATGTCTTGCTCTGCTTTCTGGAAAACAGACACTGATTAAATCTCCTCAGTGGTACAAAAGCCTGAAGTTTTAGCTATAGATTTGAAACATTGCTAAATTACATAGCTGTTGGGACGAAGAGGGTTAGTTTAGTTTAGTCTCTTGAGCGTAGGTGTCAATGGAGGCTATGTATTGGTAGAATAGTAAACCATATATATGTACCCTTTGGCCAGTACTGGCCACAATGCAGCTTATACAGGCAGCAACACGGTGGTTTTTTCCAATCAGTAAACCACAGACCTTAGTCTTATTCTTACAGGACCACACTTCTCCAGTGTGAAGAGAAAGATATATAATTTTAACAGTGTTTGGTATGCAGCATCTGTACAGCTGTATGACTGTACCAAATGACTGCATGGGCACTTGTGTTTTGGAGATCTGAGCACTTGCTTTTCTTAAAATGTCATTTCTTAACCTTAGGTATGGTAGCAAATAGTCAACAAATATCTGCATTTAAATAGTTTGGCCAAAAATACTGCATCTCTTTCTATACGCCTATTGAACACACAAAAATACTTGCTAATACAGTGCAATCCTCTTGTAATTACCTGTTAGGACTTGCTGATGTGTTCTTTCTCTAAGAAAGAAGAAATTTTTTATTTTTTACTTTGCTGTAGAAAATGCAAATTAATTCTGTTCATAAGCAAAACCAGGGTGAGTATGGATCAGTAGTTATATGACATGGAGAACTGAATTTTGGTGTTGGTCCTACATACAATGGGCCTCTAATAAATGATTGACAGTGTTCCTATACTGCTGTATTTTAAAAAACACAAAATAATCCCTTTGCCGCTTGGCGGAATGTTTAAAGCACTGGATGTTAGTGAAGCCTGTTATTTTAAATGAGTTCCATATCAACAACAGAAAATATTTGACCTCGCTTAGTTTTGAAGCAAAAGTCAGGTTTTGGGAACGTTATCTTCTTTGCACCTTGGATAACTACTCTGCAGGGAAAGGGCTATCTTCACCTATCTCAGAAGATTGTTATTACTCTAGATGTGTTACTGTCTGTAAAGAAATGTGAGATCTTGTAGGGAACACTCTCTAGAAGTCTGACTTTTCACAACTCATTTTTTGGCCATTTTTCCATTTTCTATTCAGTGTCCAAACTTCTTCCCTTTCTTTGGGGAATTTGCTTTCCCTGCTGCCCCTGCCAATCTTTTGTTTTTTCCCCCCAAAGAGCTTGATAAACTGAGAAATTTTAAACCTTCTAGTTGCTGAAGTGTCTTCTGGGGAATGAAACTTTGAAAAGTATGTTACTGCTTGGATTAAGAAGGGCTGCATTGTTGCTCAGAGAGCTCCCATAAATGCTGCGTTGAAGTATCTCATAACGAACAATGGACACTGGGAAGGAAATAAACAGTGATCCATTGATTTCTTACTACACTTCTGAACTGTTTGTCTGTTTTCAGCTTCTAAATAGTGAATCAACACACTGTGAAGTCTTGATCTTGAAGAATAGTTGCTGGTATGCAGCAGTGCATCTTGTAGTTAGGGCAACAGACGGGACTTGAGCTGTTGTCTTATTACTTGTTCAGCCACTGAACTACTGTATGACCTTAGGTAAATCTCTCCTTTCTTTTCACTTCCTTTGTCTAGTTTTTTAGTTAGATTGTAGATTGTCTGGCCTATTTATCATGGGGCAATCCCTTGTTCTCTGTTTTGCCAAGCTCAGCAGAAGGCCTGGCCGGATAGTCCAGCCACATCTACGTAGATCCATCTACTGTGTCCATTACTGGAGTCCTATAGATCAGTTTCTAAGATGAGAAATGGTGGTATCATGCAGTTTGGTGTTGACAGGATATATAAGGTTCACCATTCTCCTTCTTACCTTGAACTGTAGCTATCTCACTGTCTTGCACTTTGCTTTATAATGAAGAGTGAAATTAAGTGCCTTTATAGTTTAAATTTTCCTCCCTACCTTGAGGCTGGACACAGAGGGTTCAAATAAGATTAGATAGTTGGGATGTCTAAGCATAAAACCCACCACTGAGAACGTTACAGTTTTAAGTCAACTTCACATCTACTGTGCCTAAAGGTCACATGCAAAATGCCATTATGCATTATTGGGAAAAATGAAGTGATCTCTTAAATTTTTTCAGATTAATTCCTTGGCTTCACAAATGTTGCTGAAGTATTTTCATGGCATTTGAAAAAATGTTTTTCAGTTTTATGGTGAAGAGCACAAAATGTAAAAGGTGGTGCTTGCAAACAAACAAACAACAAAACAAACAAAAAAACCCCCCAAAACAAACACAAACCCAAAACAAAAAAGCAAAACCTGAAAAGCCCTAAACTAATCAGTTCTTCATCAGTTCTTCATTTCAAATTATTGAGAGCATGGAGTATAAATTTGCATCTGACCTGGAATGTGCCAGGGCTTGCCCTGGCTGATCGTTGTGAAACAACTAGAAGAATCAAGGTCAGAAATTACCAACTGGAAAAATGATGAAAAGAAAAAGAGAATGCTATCTATTGTACCCAGAAAATACAGACTGTTTGCCTTTTGATAGCCAAATGTAGGTGTTCAGGAGGTTACCTTAACCCGTATACCTCTTTCTTGCGACTCATTTGGCTCTGAAATTGCTTAGAGAAGAACTTTTAAATATGTAAAGAGGTTTCTTGATGGGTATTTCCAAGCTCAAATATTTTCTCCCCTTCCCCCACCGCCCCATCCCCAGTGTCTGCAGTAGTATGGAGCTTTGTGCAAGCACGGAAGACCTGTTGATTAAGGATTTGATAGTGTGTTTTCTGCTCTATTTTATTGGTGTGTGGGTTTATTCCCTTTCAATGTCCTCAGGATTTTTCCTGGGAAGGAATAGGGAAAAAAACCATAAAATCCCTGTTATATGACTCTGTCAGTTGTCTACAAAAAGACTTACCTAATTAGTTGACCACTCCACCCTGCAGATGCTGGAATATGGTTCAGTTCCCTTGGGCTTGCGTTTTATCACTGGGTTTAACTGTTTCATTCTGTGCGCTCATATTTCTTCCATTGTACCACTATGAAGTAGCGACCTTATTAAAAATACACTTGATGTTACTAGACACCTTATTGGATAACGGGATTTTGCGTAGAAAAGCGAATCAAAAAATTCCAGTCCGGTTCTTCACAGAATTTAAAGCTGGCAGAGACTATGGAAATGTTTATTCTGTGAAGTATATTATACAAGCTATTGAATTTTGCCAAGAGCTCTATAATCTTTCTCATATCTTTGGCTAAAAATATCTTCTTGATCTGAAAAACACCCCTGCAACAGGTAGGGCATCAACTCTAGTGATTAATGGTCCTCCACATAAAAAGTGGCCTCAGCCACTAGTTATGTTTGATTTTCTTTTCTTTTCTTCTTCCCCCTCTCCCAGGTAAACAGGTGTTTGGTATTTTTAATTACACAGTGCTTTCTTTCTGTGGAAGTTCTTTTGTCCTGTAACCACATCGCCTAATCATTTTGTTAAGATTAAATAGCCTGAGACCTTTATTACTTCAGAAAAAAATAATTCAGTAGCTTTTTTTTTATTTTAACTTCTTAAGTGTTTACTTTCTGTTACCCTGCTCTCCAAACTTCATCCGGCCTCATTAAAACATGGACGTCAGCTGTACATGGTATTCCAGTTCACCTCACCAATACCACCTATAGAGATAAACCACCCTCCCACTAAAAAGCAGCACATCTATTCTCGTTTGTATAGCCAAGAAATTGGATTGCCTGGAGCACATGGAAGGATCATGCTGGTCAAAATTCTTTTTAATAGACACTGATTTCCAGGATAGTGTCCTTCTGTCAGCCCAGCTGCGTTTCTTGCTTTTGGATGTTAAAGCTTTGTATACCTTCTGGGAGTGCCAGGAATGGTTTTTGTTTATTTGTTTTGGTTTTTTTTCAACAAGTAATTAAGTGTAAGGGGGAAACAGGGGTTTTTATCATCTTCCTTCTCCAAAAAAAAAATCTTAAAGTAAAACTTGAAGTTAAATTGTCTAGAATCTGACTCCTTTAACAAGTTCTATATTCTTATCTTCCCTGCCTCTCTGTACCCTCAGTGTCAAAGCTGAGGAGAGACCTTCTCTGTGTTGCCAGTTTAAAGTCAGGTAATAATATGACGTGTTGCATACCACACTTGCAAGAAGTACATGCAAAGATAGGAAGGTGAATGATGTACTTCAGTACATGCAGTTGTTAACTTTGACTTTGCTATGTTTATGTTAAATCAAAGCAACTCCTAGAGAATAAATCCATCAAATTAGCACGTACATGGGTAACCCTCCTCTACTCCTGGTTGAAGTCAACAGTTGGAAAGCGATAAGGAAAGGTTCCCACAGTAGAGGAGTGATACCCTACACCTTAAGGGAAGACGCTAGCAAACATGCTCTTGCTTTCCAAGATGCCTCCCCCTCCTCCTACCTATTCCATTCCTCTCTTCCCAGTCAGTACCTGTTGTCTTTCATGACAATTTAGCTTATGACCAATACGATTAGCCTGGTTCTTGCTCATATTTTCAGGTGGCTTCAGTTTCCGTGCTTCTCCAGTAAGACAGTTCTTACAAACTTAAGTTTGAAAGAAGGAAATAGGCCAGGCTTTTCCAAGCCTCACTGTGTGTTGTCTGTAAGTTCCCATTTGGAAGGTTCATCTATGCAATAATTGCACTGCTAAAAACCATAAATGGAAAGAAGAGCAAGACCGGAGATATCAAGTGACCAATTTAGACATATTGTCTTAATATCTTTGGGCTACAGGAAGGTGACAGAATGATGAAGACTGATTATTATTTTTTAATTATTTGTTCAAAAAATCATAGAATCACTTGGGTTGGAAGAGACCTTCAAGATCGAGTCCAACCATCTGTTCACCTGCTCCAATAGAATAGAAATTCTATTTTATCAGCTGAAAAGGCAGAAAAATCTTGTCGAACAGTTAACAAAATAGAAACCGCAGGCTTATATTGCAGCGCTGAAATTTAGGCCTTTTTCATTGCATTCCCTTGATCTCGGTAAAAGAGAGATGTTTTAGTCAGCACAGTAGACTAGATTCTATAAAGATTCTTTTAATGAGAAATTAAGTTATCAAGCTGCACTTATGGTGTTTCAAGCATTTGTATTCTTTTTGATATAATCTTTGATTCTACTTACACACAGAATGCAACTATTTGATGTAGACAAAGAAAAATGTAAGGCAAAACCTGCCTGGAAAGATTCCTGCTGGAACAGCATTCCCTGCTGCTGACTGCCATAGGGTAACTACGGAACTGTGTCCTGAGGTACTGGGACATGAGTTACTGCTGTCCATCTGGCAGCCCTGCTGCTGAGGTGGTTTGGGGGGAAAACTCTAGTTGGGGGGATGACACTAGTTCAAATTTCTCTAAGCTGTGTGAGTGGATATTTGTAGAAGCAGGACTTTGTCTAGCTCTCCCAACTGCTGGCTCTTAATAAATTATTGGAGGCAATTTGTTGAGTATTTAACTGGTTGGGACAGGAACACTGGAGAATGTAATGCAAGGGGAAAAAATGACACCACAGCTGCGCAAACAATGCCAAGATGTTCTTCATGCCCTCTCCTCGTTGATTTGCGCCCACACCCCCTGCCTCATCTGGTCAGAGAACGCAGTAAGTTGTATATACTTGATGTGCAGAAAGTAGATGCACTTCTAATGTGGATTATTATGGACACAACTTATTAATGATTGTTTAAGGAGCACACTGAGGCTCGTTCTGTTAACGCCCCTAGGGCATCAGCAGCAGTTTGAGGGTCCAAGAGGATTGTGAACTATGATCAGCACGACACATACTGGTAGGTGTATCTTCAACAGAGGAACTGCCACGGGGCTATTTTTAGTGTAGCTATCAGATGTCTTAGGGTGGAAAATTGCAGAGCTCAGTTCCAAAAGATCCTGCAAAGCCAGACAGGATGACCTCAAAAATATAACTACATTTTTAGGACTGTACCAGGTACAAATATGTCCTCAGAAAGATGAAAGGCAGTTTTTTGCTAGTCATGGAGGAGAGAGGGGGAGATGCTTTCCCAAAATTGTGGTAAATCATAAATTCTTTACACTTGTTTCAGGGTTTGTGTCTTTTCCTCAGAGTTCACGGGACACAGTCCTAATACCTTCCTAATTTACACCTGCATCATGTAAACCCCTACCTATTTTGAGCCTTGACTCTACAGACTGAGCTGGTACGTTACTGCCACGGAGAGTTCAGCGCCAGCTACTGTATGTTTTTATAATAATTCATACAGTCAACGGTAATCAAGTGATCCTTACACGGGTCTGCTTTCACTAATCGTGCAAAACAATGGATGCCATTTTTTCGTATTCTCTTGTATACAAATCACAACCAATAAACCAGGATACTATTAGTCATGTGCAGCTAAGGCTAAAATGAAAACACCAATAGCAGGTATATATGTAACTGCCACATTTATCTGAAATATAGAATGCATATGCATATACAGATGCATAGATGTGAACTGCGTGTAACTACACTGAATTGTGTACTACTGAAGAAGCATATGCTGAAGATTGTAATGAGAGAAGTAACTATGCTGCAAAGCACGGCATGTGGCTCCATGTTCTTAATTTTAGTAGTATCTAATCTCTCTGTGGCAGTAACACAGCAGCTCAGTTTCCACAGTCAGGTGTAACTTCTTGTTAAAGTCAGGCCTGATTACATGAGAGTAGAAAAAACCTAAAGCTATTTCTTTGAAATTCCTTCCCAAACTCATATAAAAGTGACAATGCTTGCTTGGAATGAAGAAAAATGACAATTTATTTGAGGACAGAACTTAATATTCTCTTGCTTCGGTAGTACCATGTCATTGGTTGTATTTTCTGGAAACTTTCTGGAATATGCTGGTGTCGGTTTCCTGAGGTTTTTCTATCTATCTCAGATATGGAAGAAAAAAAAATTGGTTTTACTTTTGAAGTCATAGTTGTAATAATTGAGTGGCTGCACAACTGTGATTCTGCATAGGAGCTTTAGTAGCTTAGTCTTGTTTTCATACAACGATTGATATGAATTTTATTTTAATCCAGGAAATAATTGAAGAAAGCCCAGATATTGGTGACTGGCAGCAAAATGTTACCTGAAAGTGTCTGCAGTCTGATAGGTGTGTGTCACGCTCTCCCAGGGAAGGCTGAGACTCTCCATTTCCTGGAGTTTACAGGTGGGAACCCATAAAGGGTGCTTGCGGGTTAGACTGGGGAGTGTCTCAACTCCAGTTCATACGTTATATTTTTTTACTACTCATGGTATTAAAAGGGGTTATAGGATTGTAACTCTTTGTTTTATTGTCTATCTGGGCCCTCTCTGAAAATCATACATTTCGAACGATGGTAATGTGATCTCCCCATTTCCTGTTCAAAGTCTTTTACCATGCTCCCCAGCTGGAATTTCTGGCTCTTTCCTGTTTCAGTGTGCTCTGTGTACGGTGGCTGTCGGTATTCGTAAGTTTGCTGTGCGCTGCCCTAAAGATGTTGTTGATAAAATGTTAGCGCTTTTCTGTAGCTTAATTTTCTTCGCTCTGCTTTGGCAGCTTTCCTCAGCTCTTGGCAGTTCCAGTTCTTTGTCCGAGCTGTCCAGTAGGAGATATTCTCATTCTGGGTACATTTCTCAGAAAGGACAACTTTTGTTGCCTCTCACAGAAGCCTCATAGAAATCCACACAATGTTTTCTTTTCAACCAACAGCCGATGTAAAACTGCAGGATCCAAAGGAGTCTTCCTGCTATCAAATTGTAGCAGAGGTGAAAGTCATCTCTTTCACCTCACCCTCAACCTTTCATTACACACCATATTAAGCAGTTAATTATCAATTTATTGCAATTACACTGAGGACTGAGATTTTTTTTTTCTTTTTTTCCCCCCCCCCCCCCGCCTCGGCCCCGTCCTGAACTGCAGACATTAGATGGCCTCTTGAATGGAAACCTCAGTGCTTGTGGAATTATTACACATATAAAGTGGCTTTTGTACCTAACCAGTAATAGGATCAGTAGCTGTGTCAATTTAAATGATAATTTATTAAGGATAGGATTAGTAAGAGCTCACTTGACTTTGGCAGTGGAGTTAGAACCTCGCTCAAAATCCCACCTAAATCTCCTGTGACTTCTCTTTAGCTTGTCCTTGTTTCATTGTGTTCAGCTGGTCACTCAGCAGACGTTAAAATTACACACACCGAATTAGGCACTGAATTAGAGGTTTGGTTTTCATTGGTTTTTTTGGTTGTTGTTTTTGGTTGGTTGGTTTGTTTTTTTTTTTAAAGTTAGTAGTGCTTACTACTCTCTTGCAACTTTCAAGCTGTCTTACAAGCAGAAATGCATCGCAGTTTCAGTAGCAGCTGCTATTTTCTCTTGTTCTAAGCATGCATTCTCTGCTGCTCTATTCCTATCCCTTTGCATATCCAGTTTCCAAGGGAGAGCTGTTAAAGGGTTATCTTAAGGGGAGATCTCCCTGACTTCGCTGGGTCTTTCCTGACTAGAAAGTGGATTTTGAATGTAAACTTCCTTTAAAAACATCAGGAATTTTTTCCAAATGTTTTGAAGCAAGTCCTCTTACCCACATAACTCAGCTTGGTTTTTGTGTGATTTGGTCAGGTTAATCTATCATTACCTATTAGACACTTGTATCTAATATGAATACTAGATTGCTTTAAAAATACATAGTGTCTTACTCCTTATATATTAAAAAACATAAGCAATTCCTGTTAATAACTTGTATAAGTGTTGTTCATAACCTGTCTGCACTACTAAAGCCTTCCCCCCTCACCTCCCATGCCAGATCCTGGAAAAAAGATTTTAAAAATGAAGTTGCTCAACTCTTTTATTTCTGATCACATAGGTGGAAGTGAGAGTCTAATTTGACACATATGGTAAGTAAGCAGTTTCTTAAACTTCCACCACTAGGACTGTAGAGTTTCAATTGATAAGCTTCAAACAAATTTAAAAGCCCAGAGTATAATAAATTTAGAGTTGAACTCAGGGTTAGAAGCAATAGATTGCAAATGTAAGGTATAGTGGCAGATAACACTGAACAAATGTTTATTCTGTTTTTTAATCTTGTGTACATAGATGAACTACTGATTTTTAAAAACATTAATTGAAAGTACATCATGAGCCTACTGTAAAAGAAAACAGGAGCAGGATATTAGTAAAATATTCAAATAATACCAGATTGAAAGGAAACTGTAAATGTTAGAATGGGCTGAGAAGTAGCTATGGAAATAAGATGCTTGAGTAAGAAATGAACAAATTTGATTTGCCATGGTTCATTGCAGCTTATACCCTGGCGTTCTTTTATGGCAGGATAGTTAGAACTAAAAAATACGGAAGGGTAGCAATAATGTCATAGCTTAGATATGTTTATTCAATGTTCTGGCAATGAAATACATATGATGCAAGCTTGGGGTTGTAGGTGTAGAAGGTAGTGATCAAAACTGGTCATTGAATTGATATTCAGTACCCAGTTATTATATTTGGATAATATGGACAGACTAGGAAATACATACAGATGAAAAATTAAGCACCCAATTAGCACTTCACACAGTACATTAGTAGAGTCACGAATAGGGAATTTAGTGTTTTCAAAACCGCAAAAAGTTGAAGTCTCTCTGCAGAGAATTCAAGGTAAATGCCAGCAAATACTTGGCATACACAACATTGGTGAGTAAAGTGAGTAATTAAATGGTGGTATAATACAGACTAACAGGTTGTAGTCAGGAAAGGGAAACTTTTCTACCCTGCTGATGGTGAACTCCTATTAGACTGCAAAGGTGGAGGCAGTGGAACCACTTTTTTAGCTACAACAGTAGTTTGGCTGGAGCATGAGTAAATGTGCAGTTGGGATCAGTCATGTTTTGGCACGGAATACAACTAGACAAATCAAGGATATTTCTTCCCTGTTTCTAGCATTTATGATGTCACTCTTGTAAAAATATTTCATTATAGAAAAACAGATTAAAAACCTCTCCTCTGATAGATTTCATCAGCGTACTGCATGGGTGGAAAGTCACCACGCTGAGCTGTCAGAGTCCTGAGAGTAAAACCTTCCTTTCCTATGCATCATAGGCAACGGCAGGCCATGATGTGTGCTATGATGGCAATTAGGTTTTATAGCACGTGTATCTGTGGTCTTTTTACAATCTACTGCCAGAATGTACTATTTTAAGAGGTGAGCATATGCCTGTTGAGGATTGATCTGAGCTTACCAGCTTGGGTCTCGCACGCTACCAAACAGCTGTTAGAGGAGAGAATTCGGCTCCAGTCCTGTACTGAATTTCATGCAAGCAGCCCCTGCACCCTGCCTACGGCTCTGCCTGCACAGAGCTGGCTGAGGGGTTCGAGCAGGCATCCAATTGTTCCCTGTAGCTGTCTTGCGTTGTGCGTGAAGTGAGACGGCCCGTCTTTGGAGCTGGATTGTTGTGCTTTGGATACAGAACGTCGGATACAGGCTGGTGGCTTACTGATGAGGTACTCTGTTGTCAGGATCTCTGGAAATGCCAGAAAGAAATGAAGATGTTTCGATATACTTTCTTAAATTGCTGCTTTGAATTAATTTCCCAAATGGAGAGTTTAGAGAGCAACGTCCCGCAGGATGATGCACTGCTTCTGGCTCAGCTTTGTCTACGTCCTCCTTTCCTGATTGCAGGAGCGAGCAAGCCAGGCTCTTCCAGGGCAGAGCTTCCTCTGGGGTGACGACAGTGCAGAGAAGCACCAGGAGGGAGGAGGGAGCCGCCTTTGCCCCAGTCCCTGTATGGCTGGGACTCCCCGCTGGCTGCAGGGGCTGCAGCTCCCACAAACGCAGTCTGCCTTCATCCCCTCCTGCTGTTCAGTCCTACCTTCTGCAGACGTTTTCTCATAGGAAAGAGTTTTGTAAATTATGCATAATGATCCAAATTTGGGGGACTATGAGATTCTATCAATTAGTCAAAAGTCCTGCTTTATAATTCAGTTTCACGTCCAGAGAACAGCTATATTTCAAGATCATGTACCCCCGTGAGACAAGCCTGACAATTTCAGACAGTTTACCTTTAAGATGCTCCAAAGATGCTCTCTGACCAGACAGCAATAGAAATGTCCATGAGGGGATGGAGCATCCTGGTTTGAACTGTGATTCCAGCAGTCTGCGAAAAAGTGAGACCTGTTCCAAGTCTTCAGGTGTAATTTCAGCGATATTTGGCTGATAGAAACCATCTTACAACTACAGCCCTCTCCTCTGCACCAGTTTCATAAATCACCATCAGGCCTTTCAGATGGATGTCTAAATTGCGTCTCCACTTGCATCAATTTAAAAAAAAAAAAAAAAAAAAACCCCACCAACCCCAAAACTGTGTTTCTTGCCGGTTGTTTCCTTTACACTTCTCTGTAGTTCCTACGCTTTTGGTGTTGCCCTCTCTTCAGACAGATCCTTTTAAAATACAACATATTAATGGAAGACTCAGAGATGTTAGTTCCTTTGAAAACACTACTTTATCTGCAGTATAGCAGAGAAACAGACTTACAGTAGATCACTGAACACGTTTGATGTCTAAATGACTCAGAACAGGAGCAGCCTGTCATTTTGAGCATAGGTGAAGCAGTTTGAGGAAAAGGAATAGTGATGCCAGTTTTTAAGAGCTGGTTCAGGAACTGCTGCCTGAATACCTCGGGGTTCATTAGAAAGGATGTGTCTGTACTGAGTGTCTGGTAACTTCACATTACCAGACTCGACAAGTGCTCGTGGAGCTGCTCTGACACAGTGAAAATTGCTTTGACTAAGCAATGAGCAAAAGACAAAAGTAAAATGTTAGATCCGATCACTTTACATTTAGGGATTTGGAAACTGAGTTTAAATCCTGATGTGGTCGCTCTTTGAATTCAACTTGTTTCAGCTGAGGGGCTGAGCTCAGGTTCTGAAGGGCTCGATAGAAAGATGACAAAGGTTTCAATCAAGAGCGCTTTCCTTTGGCTTTGTGCTGTCTGGCTCTGTTGCGATGGTGAAGTAGTAAATCAGCTCCGAAGGCTTACACGTACAGCTTGTGTCTTTGAAAAAGCTTACTGTGTTGTCATGTGCAAAACAGGAAACGTGTAATGGTATGAACCCCAGAGGAGCCGATCCAGGGCAAACTCTCCTGACCTTGTGGAAAGCACATCCATCCCAACCTTGCAGTGAAATGGAAACATGCAAGTTAACCACAGGAGTTAAGAAATATCCTTGTCTGCGCTGTATTGCTTTAACGTGGAAAGTTTTTCACGTGAGAAGCTAAGCCACGAATAACAGCCTGCAAGCTGATGCCACCACGCAACTCTCTTCGTGGTGTTTTTCTTCTTCTTAGAAGCAATATTGTACTCCAGTTTGCTTTAGTTTTGGAAGCAAAGTGGTATTTTGCAGTGAATTATATACTTTCAGATTTACACACTATTAGATATTGTTGCTGTCCTCAAAGAGCAAGAAAAATGTAAATAGCAAAGAGGGAGAGGCATGATTCAAATTAACCTGAGCAGGCGAAAGCTACATCGTTGGTTAAAACTGCGTAGAGATTTGAATGAGAACAAACATTTTGCTCCAGAAATGATCTCTTCTGGACCAGACTAGTTCTCTGCTCTGTGTAATTTTGCACCTGTCAGGATGTACACAAGGCATTCTTAAAACCAAGTGACATTTCATTCTTGTCCTGCACATGCGTAACAATAGGATCCAAATTCTGTTCCTAGAGATATCTTAGGAATATCCATGCTCCTTGAAATACAAGGCCATCGTTTTATTTCATATCAAACTAGAATTAGGGGTTTAAATTAGAATTTAAAACCCAAAAATCTACATTCTAGTTTTCATATAAGCTAATAGTTATAATTAATTCTTTTCAAAAGGCCTGTGAATAGATTTAAAGTTAGAAACCATGTAAACTTTGGAAGATTCATATATTCCAACTATAAAGCCTACTACACAGAGATGTGCTAAATATTTACGGACAGACTAGTATTACTATCTTCCTTTAAATTTTTGGTTGTTTCAGTAGTGTGTGTCTTCACCTACTGATTGAAACAATATTACTTTAGCAGCCCTTCTGTTAAATACAATGCTGAAGTTATTCAGTGCAACATAAACATTTAGCTCTGCAGTTTAGTCTGTAAACATTTAAAAGGTTGGAATGTTTATCTAAAATGGCCAGACATCCAAAACTTGCAAAGCTGATCTGTTTGCAGTGTTAACAAGGAGTATAAAATGAAGAGTTTTACTCATTTGAAAGCAGAGAATTAAAATATCTCGTATTTGGCTCCTATCAACAGTTAGGTTCAGTTTTGTTTCAGTTTTTGGCACTGGTTTGCCCATCATGAACTGATTTCAGAAGAGAATTGGTTGGGATTAGGACTGCTGCTGGAATCTTAGTGTAAACCCAGGTCCCAGTGAAAGGAGGGGAGGGGACTGATGCAGGTGATATTGCTTTTCTCTCCCCCCCCCCCCCCCCCCCCCATCTTTTTTTAAATGTTTACTGTGAGATGTCAAGCTGGGGGGAAAAAAAAAAAGGCAAAAAAAAGGCAGAGGTTTAGGAGTTGCTTCATGAGCTCTTAAGTCTTTACTGCCATAAAAATGGCAATTTCTCTGAGAAGAGAGGAGCTACTCTCCCACAAATGTGACAGTAACCTTGTATTTTTATCCTTATGACGCTGCTAGTAAGTTACTGCACCTCTAGGTAAGTAAAGGTGATTGCTCCTCAGTTCTTGGTTTGCTTAATTAATATTTCCACAGAAGTCTGCTAGCCCTGGCAACACATTGTAGTTATAAAGAGTTTACTTTGGTGTAATAAGTACAAATGTTATTTCCGCTTATTTTTTGTCTTCCTTCAGCATACTAAGATGCTGAGTCCAAGCTAATCTGGAACATTATTCATATCATCATTGGATCAGCTGTTGAAATCCTCCCATCAAGTCAGAAGGGAACCGGCCACTTCACATAGAGGGTAAGCAGCAGAAACAGTAATGGCCCAAATAATGGTTCCAAAATACTAAATTAACGCTTTCATAGCTCAAAAGAGTTTGGTTCAGGTGGCGATGAAAGAGCAAGTGAAGTTGGGAAGGTCTTGCTGTATAAAAGTTCATTTGGTTGTGACTAAAATTGCACAAAATTTTAAAGACATGACAACGTAGAAGAAAGACGATTTCCCTCCCCCTGCCCCCAAACCGCCACAGGGGTTAAGTGAGTAGCTGCTGTTGGACAAGCTCTAACTACAGCATCAGGAAAGAACTCACGTTTTCCAGTTAAACATTGGTTTGCCAACAGAGGGGAACTGTATAGTTATATGACACAATTCCTCTCAATGTGTTTAAAAATAATTGCTCTCATAGATGTTTCATAGCTGTGGCCATAGATAAAATTGCTGTAATGACACAAACGGCCACTTGAATTCTCCAGTGCACTTCTAGTGACTGGATGGCTGATAATACCCCATGTTTTGATCTGCTAAATACCCTGAGGTGACATTATTTTGCAAACCTTTCTCATTCTTGCTATTAGTGCAGTGATAGTTGCACAGCAGGGACACAGTCATTATTTGAAACCTCTGTGAATATTCACTGCGTTAAAGTTTTGGTAGACAGTAAAAGGACTCCCTCTATTGGCAAATCTATGTGTAACTGTAAGATAAAATAATTCTTGTGTACATGTATCTTCCTGGGATACTTGAATTTTGTGAAATCTCAGCAATTCAATTAATGCAGTTGAAAGCAAACAAACAAACAAACAAAACCAACTAGCCTCAATCTGTACCTGAACTGTAAACTCTGTCAGCTTCGTAATTCTGGTCTATTTACAGCTGAGCATCACATACAATATTCTCTCTTAACACATTTTTCGTTCCCTGCTGTAGGATTACATTAAAATTGAAGGAAGCGGGAATGTCAGTGGCTCATATTTGTGGTTGTTAAATATTTGTGGAGGTGAAATAGCACAACTATTGAAAGAAAAAACAAAATGTCTTTCCCTGTTTCCAGGAGAGGGTTCTGACTCGTCATGCAATGTATTTTGATAGACTGAAGGTCTGAATCATACCTGTTAGCACTGAGCTCTCATTCCTCTGTGCTTTGAGCTACCTCAGATAATAGGTTTTGCTGATAGCAGCTCCTTTGAAAAACAAAACAAAACAAAAGTTTCCTTTTTTTTTTTAAATATTGCTACTAAATATGAAAATGCAGGTCTATTTCAGGATATGATGCGCTCCCTCCCTTAAAACTTCAATCAAAGAAGTTTTGCAGGGCTTAAAGTGAGGATGAGGGGCGCAGAACAAACCAACCAAACAAAAACAGTCTTTGAGGCCCACTGTAACCATCTAGGACTGGCTGAATTGGAGACAGAAGGCAAGAGAGAATAACTTCTTGGCAAGGGTGAATTACCATCACACTTGAGCCTGTGTTTTGCACATGTTCCCCTGGCTCCATGGGTGGAACAGCGGGGAAGGGACATTGCTGGGATCCCGGGTGAAGCTGCAGAATGGAGCCGTGCGATGCTGTATGGCGGTGCTGCTCGCCCGCCACCAGGAGACTCTCGCTCCCTGCGATTTAAAGGCAAGGAAAGAAGTACGTACAGACTCAAAGTATCAGCAAAGTAACTCTCTAACATTAGATCTGAATTTACCTTCTTCCCTTTAGACACGTACTGCCTCATTGCTGTCAATTCTGAGAACATAAAACTGGTTCTGTTCAGTTCCAGTTAAATATCGTGTCGTCCAGCTCTCTCAGGATCCGGTCCCTAATCTGTGGTTTGGGTGCTTACCTGGGAGACTGGGATACCTATGAAAGGCAGTCTTTCAGTGCTTGCTTTTCTTAATGGTTGCAGGATATTTTGAGCCATCGTGGGTAAAAGATCATCTGTGCTAAAGACTGCTTGAATGACGCGGTTTTCCCTGCATGTGGGAAAGGCTCCTGAGTGAGTCAGGGCTGAGTCACGGGAATATTATGCTGCTTCTACGTACGAGATCTAGTTTATTATGTTACCTACAGAAGTGTTTTGCCTCAGCAGGACTCCGCTGCAGCTGGAGTCATGGTTTGAGGAGGTGCTGACCTGTATCATTACTGAGGTGATGGAGCCCCTTGGAGCGTGCTGTGCACAGGTGACCCCTGCAGGCTTTCGATCCAATGATCAGAAGGTCTGACAAGTTACACTTTTAACTATAGTTTGAACTTTGTCTTTTGGTAGTCTTGCAATTTTATTTTTTTTTTATTAAGCCCTTCCATTTTAACTAATAATTACAAAGACGAACTGTATACGTAGGATGTTTATCCTCAAGTAGTCCTATCGGGTTTTTTTTTCCTCACACTGAGGAAAGAGGAGTGATATTTATCTCCAGTTTTAGGGAAGGAAACCTGGATCACGGACAGGCTAAAGCATAGGCCTATAGTGAACCAAAATTACCCAGATCCTGATGTTCACTGAGTAGTCATATTTTCAGCTCCATGATTGTTTTGACATATTTAATATAGGAATAAACTATAGGTACTCCATTCCCCACAAAATTACCACACAAATAAGAAAGAGGGGCATGTAGTAGATGAGGGAATAGAAGGATAGTTCAATATGGTGTATCCTGACATAGGATTTAAAGGTGAAGACAGAGCAGAAGATACGGGAAAGGGTTCAGGTCTAGTGAATAACACAGTAAAGGTGAAAAACTGTGGATATATGGGCTGACAGGAGGACCTGTAAGGTAGTCAAAGCCAGACACCCAAAGGGGGTTTGACTGTGAGTTGATGGCTTAACACTACAAATACCTGTACCCGCCAGAGCTTGTTGAGCTCTCCTGCACTGCTGTGGGCTGCGCGGTGGTGATCTCCCCTTGAGCCTCTCAAGGTTACTCCGCGAGGTCGAGAGATCCCTTACCCAGCATCCGATATCTACAGCAAGGTAAGCAATGTTTTGTATTAGATCTAAAGCATATTGTATACAAGCTAGCTTAATTATTAGAAGTTTAGTAAGTGGTAGTGTTTGACAATCATTTAACTATCATTAATAATTATTTAATCATCATTCAATCATCATTTAATAAAGCCTTTTGGTTAACCCCACACCAATGACTTCTCTTAATAGTTCACCTGTGACATATAGAAATTTGGGTCAGTTAAGAGGACAAAATGTCACTTGCATGACTTCACAGAACACTGGCACTTTTCCTTTTGTTAATAATTTGTTAATATTTGTGGGGTAAAAAAGTTATTATTTGAAACCTATAGAAATATGGAGTGTGGTGTCTGTAAACACCAGGATTGTCAAGTCTCTGATATCAGAAGTGTAGGTACTTGTAAGGGTTCACCCTTTCTCAGTTTATATGCAAGTTGTAATGGAAGTCTTTCTTTAATATTTTAATCTGCACGTGCAGTATGGAAAATCACGAGGCAACTGATAGTGCTTGAGTAATAGGAAAGGCAGCACAATACCTTGCTATTGAAAATAATTGAAAGACCAGTAGTAAACAGCACAAACCGAATACGGCTTGTAAGAAACCATAGCTGTTATAATCACTGGAGTTACCTGCTGCCAGCTTAGTACAAGCCCCCTGCCAGGAAATGCTAAAAAAACCTGTCTTCACTTATATTTGGTTTATATTTTCTCAGAAATTCTGCTGCAAACCAAATATCCTTAAATTGAAAATGCCAAGGTAATATTTTGAAATGTGCTGTTGAAATACAGTAGATGGTTGGGTAAGCATCTTCAGCTTCCTCTGAATTTATCAGGGAACCTTGCTTTCCTTCTGCCCAAGAGGAGGAAATCCTCTGCTCAACTTTTGACCTGATTTGAAAACTCTCTGTGGTATTGCTGAGTGTCGGATTGCCCAAGTTGCTTCACTCTCTGTTTCCTGGAGACAGACGGAAATAAAAGGTATGTATCTGTGTTTATGTCATATTAGGTTCCACCCAGAAACCTTTTGGGGCTGGAAAGTCATTTACAATGATGAAGCAAAGAGTTCAAAGTACATTTATTTTTATTATCCCAGTTGACACATAGGCATAAATGGCTAATCTAGAACCCGTTCAGACGGGTTTCCTAGTCACCCAGTTGAATTGCGTTCAGAAGTACTTAAAATACCAGCAAATATTTACCTCTTTTGCCATATTGGGAGCTTAAACTCTGCAGGTGTAGATGAGGTCTGCATGCCAGGGCTAGCTCAGTCTGTTTCTGTGAGCTCCTTTTCCTGTTGTCTAACTATTACTTGGAATTAGCTGTTAATTGGAGTTCAGAATTCAATTTTGCACAAGAAACAACTCCAAAGCAGAAGATCTAAACAAACTGTAGAAAACCTGAGCTGCAAAGAGCTGAACTAATGACTTCTATGAGCGTATGTTTCAAGGTGTCAGCCCACCAAAGTAAGCTGGGTTATGTCCACCAAGCAGTAAAACACACAGCTATCCAATTGTAACACTTTAAGAGTTTAATGACAAGTTTGTGTTAATAGGTAATGGAAACTAAAGCACTTCCATCTGTTACTCCTTGATGAAAGTGTTTATTTCAAGGCTGTATTCTGCTGCATGTGAAGGGTAATGGTTTACATAGAAGCGCGTGCTCAACACTCTGTAACTTGTATAGCCTGGAGCGCAGAAATTATCTCTTATCTTACTTTGAATGAATTTAGTAACAGTGGCAGGTGTTGAGATAGACAGCCCCGCAGATCAAAGCTCACAGCACTACTGTTTTGTGAAAATGCAAAATACGTGCAGGAAAATTGTTTCAGCAAAAATCCTGCGTAGTAAAGACCTCCACAGGCCCAAGGTAGATGACCTTTCATAACACAGTCTGTACAGTCCATCGCAAATTCTGGTTCAGTTTATGCAATGACTGTATTGTTGCATTCTTCAGCATACATCAAGTCAAGCCATAGGCCATATCACCTATATTCCAGAGTAGGGGCAATGCAGATTAATTAAACATTGCTGTCTCCCATTGCAACACAAATGCACTGGAAAAATGAAGCTGGACTGCAGAAATCAGATCAGCTAAGCTTGCCTTCAAGCAATGGATTTTAAGCCGTAAAATTTTGTCAGGAGTGTAACCCAGATTGAGGGTAATGCTTCCTCTTAAATAGCATCAAGCCTGACACACTATGGGGTACAAAGAACCTGCAGAGAAACTAGCAGGGGAGAGGAATACAAATAAATCATATTGTCTTGCAGGGACCTGGTTTAACTGAAGGCCCAGTTGTAGAGAAGGAAAGCAGGTGCATAGAAAAGAGTTGCCAACTGCATGGTTTGGAAACCAGGTGCAAAAAAAGTAAGGATAAAACCTAAGCAATGCTCAGGAGTAGTAACAAAACTGAGGAAGGAAAAGGAATGCCTTTTGTTGGCTTAAACAGAGTGAAACCACTTGGGAGACTGTCTTTCCAAAATCCCCATCAACTAACAGGCCTGTAAAGAAGTGGACTATAACCCCAAATGGCTGTGAGACAGCTCACTTTCTCATAAGGGAGAGTTGGCAAATGATGGATACTGGTTCCTCAGGGCTCAAAATCAGCATAGGCTGTAGGTACACGTATCTTCAGACAATTTGAACCTGATCAAGTTCATGCAGGAAGCCTGTAGGTTAACCTGGACCACTCAGGTTCCAGGCTAGCACTGCCAAAAATGTACCACAGGCTAGCTGGTACTGTAGCTTCCTAGGCTGCCTAAAAAGACAGGGGTATAATACTTGCAGATTTTATTTTTGTTTGGTTTTAGTTTTTGTTTGCTTTTAGTGCGCGAACTCTCAGGTATTTTATCTTTGAGTTTTCACCAATGGAATATTTTAGTAATGGAAATGAAATGCTGAAAAATGGATATGGAAAAAGGAAGAAGACAGCACCTGTGAAATCAGGGGTGTGGATGTTGTATCGAATGAGCCACACTAGTTTCCATCACTTGGTTCTGGTTTGTGTGCTGTTATGGCACAAATCCACTTGGAAAAGTATGAGGTTGGAACTACAGTTTGGAAGAGGCACTAGGAAAATGCAGTGCTTGCAGGAAACGCTGCTGTGATTTTTGTGGGTTCTCCTGCAAAGACTTCTCTGCTTGAATTGGTACTGAGTCGGTACTGGCACAATGTCTGAAAGCCGTACAATCGTGCTTGAAATGGTATGAAAACTCTCACCTATCCCAACATAAAGGATTCTAGGCCTCATTTGCTGCTGTCTTATCCTGGCTGTGGCATCACAGTCCACATGCATTTAGTTTGAAATCCTAACACAGAATAAGAGTTGTTAATATGAGTAACAGTAAACCTTTGTTCAAAGTGCATAGCACATGAGGTTTGGGGGTTTTATCCTGGCTAAATACCAGTTCAAATATTAAAACCCTAAAGACTGAGGGGAAAAAAAAAAAATCAGATATTAAAACTTGCTGTTAGACTTCCTGTAATTTTAACTGGAGAAAATATCCTTGTTTTCCTCTCTGTATCAGCTGCACAGCATGGCTTCTGCGGTTACCTTAGGAACTGTGTGCTGGAGTGGTTCCAGTTCCAGGCTGGGCTCAGGTTTCCTAAACTGAGCTGATTGAAAACCAGTCTTAAAAGGTACGGATATAATATAACATACATATAATAAATATATGTAACGTAGTACGCTATACTCCATATTTCTGCATACTTTTCCTCTTGTAAGTTATATTCTGCTCTAGAGAAGTAGTCAGTCAAATTGTGAGATAGTATTTACTTCACCAGTAAACTGTTTTAGTGTACTTTTGAGATGAAATGTGTTACAAAGGTATAGAGGGGAGTCCTAGCCGGCAGTCTTAAGGCTCTTAGATCTGCCCTCCTGATAGGAATCCATGCTACAGCTAAGCTGATCTAACAAGGATCAAAGAAAGCCTGGCTGGAAGTGAAGGGTAGAAAGGAGGGGGTGACCTTGTCCCTTTTTTGGCAGCAGCGACACCATGACCATCTCTGTGGGAGTACCAGATGCAATGCTCCTGAAGGTGAGCAGAAACAGGCTTTATGTTTTAGGATATTAGTTGTTTAGCGTAACTAAGTTAGTTTTAATTAGAATAAATTACTTATGGTGTGATTTGTGCTGTTTATCTAGCTTTCCTTAACATGAGTAGCTGTATTTGCTGATGCCTTTAGGCCACAATACAGTTATTTTTCTTCATGATTTTCCTAGCAGCTGGTACAGTACTGCGTTTAGTCTTTTAGTTTGATGAAAATGGTGATATCCCACTGTTTTGGTACTGTTTTTCCCAAGTCTGGGACTCTTCAGTTCTCCACGTTTTACCAGCGAGTGCAGGTGCACAAGGAGTGTACACCAGAAGATAAGGAGGCTCCAATGCTCTGCTTCAAACTGCAAATCAGCAACATAAGAGCCTGGCTGGACACAGAAAAATAACCCAGTAAGATGTTAGAAGACCCCACACCAAAAATCGCCATTGGACTAAAGGTCGTGTGAACAGGGTGTGAGGGGTGGTTATATAGATCACAAGGGTGTCATTGCCCAGAGATTTCTTTGCTCGGGGTCCCTCTCTTTGGAGGCACTCAGCCCAGGCTGTCCTTGCTGCGGTACCTTTCAATTAAATTAATTGTTTTATAAAATCCGATACCTGAGACTCTGCTGGGGGAAACCTGGGGAAGCCTGAAGAAGCTGGACGCATTCCCAAGAGTAAATACATGCGTGTGTGTGTGTGTGCGTGACACCATGAATGGTGTGTGAATGCTTGGGCAGCAGCTTCTCCTTTAACACTGTTAACATCTCTTTTTATTTTAATAAACTGTAAGGGAAGCAATAATTTAATGTACAAGCTACATCTAGCTCTGTAACTTAGAAATTCACATATCCTCCTTTTGAAATGCTTTCCATACTTTATGTAACTGTACATTTTTTCGTTTGGGTTGACAAAAATTGGCACTCTTCAGATTACACTTTGTCACGTGTTTGAACCAACCAGGTATCAAACAGAATTAAAGGGAAGAAATAGTGGGTCAAAGAACTACATAAATATATTGCTGGAGCAAGATCTTCATCCTTGCATAAAATACAGGAGAATGACTCGTTTATTATTTAACGCCCTGAATGTTCACTTTTATGACTTATGACAATATAACTATACATATCCACAGAAAAAGGACCACAGTAATATACCAAAACAGTTGACCCGTGTTGCAGGTTTTTTTTTTCAATCGTGACCCACTTCTTTATGAGGGACCTATCAACAGTATGACCAATAGTTGTTATTGCATGTGGGAATGCTGTTTGATATTTCAGAAATTATAATATCTGTGCCATGTAATTCCTTCATGCATGTGCCTAAAATATATGATCCCACATGAAACCATGATTATTTATTCATGTACGTGTTCTTGTGATTCTCACAGTCTCGGATTTTTGCCAAGGAATGCTGTGAAATTCAGTGGCTTTAATGATTTTGGTCAGATTGAACAAGCAGGGGACAAGGTTTGCTGCTCTACTTTTTTTTTTTTCTTCTTCTTCTTCTTCTTCTTTTAAAAGGTAAGGACTTGCTGTCATCTGCTTTCTTCTTCCAAGAATGGAGACATGTGTCGTCTTCCAAGAGTGGAGGCATGGGTGTCCCTCCCTCCACAGCACTAGGAATCCCTTTGCCTTATGGAGGTGTGTGAGAAACAGCAGGTAAGAACCCCAACAGCCAGAGAACGTGGTGTTGAATGAACAGTGAAGCCTTAGTCACAACATTCCTATTGCTAACAAAATTTCCCCCAGTGCTTCTTTTTTGCCTCAGAGTCAGTCTGGGAATAGTCTCCATAGTCTGAATAGACTCCATCAAGATGCCTAGGGAAGTTAAAGCTATTGTTTTGGGCTGCCTACATTTCCAATCAGGCTATACTATCTTGTGTACGCTTGGATCACTTTTTCCAGGTTTTCATTTGTCTGTTTTCATAACCAGAAAAACTACATATAAGTTGGGATTTTGATGTAGCAGCATAAATCCTTTAGTCAGAGCCACATGCACGGGCAAATGTAGGGGTTTGATTTCTTCCTGACTTGGTTTTGGCATAATCTCTTTTCCTGTTTTAATGTTTCCAGTCTTCAAAATTCTACCATTCTCTAAAAAAATTTATAAATATTCTCACAGATACGCATGCAAATTTACAGCTTGAATCAAAACCAATCTCTCTCATGAGAGACTTCATTTGTCTCAGGCTTTAATCCATCAGCTTCACATGGCTCTCTAACTGTTCCCCTTATTCCACTGAAAATGAAATAAACTCACACCAACCATTTACAAAGTGTTTCCAATATAATAAAAAGTTCTAATCTGTCACTTAATTATAAGCATCTGTTTTTACAGAAGATTTTTCCTTCGTGGCAGTGTTGTGCCATTTGATGAATTTTTACCCATAAAACGTGCTGTCAAAGCTACTGCACTATGATATCTTCTTCTTTTGCTGACAAGAACATTTGCTGCCCATAACAGCTTTTGCAGGAAGAGGGATTTGCTCCAGCCAAGGCTCCCAAAGAATGTGGGCTTGGAGGTTATCATTCCTGTGGAAAAATTTCCAGAAATGAAATATGTTAAGCAAACGCCTTACTCCCTCTCTGAAAACGGCAGCTAGTTAGGTTTACATACAATGGTTTCCTTGTCAGAAAAAATATTCCATATGCTGCCATAGCTAGCACAGTTTTCTCTTTATGAATGCAGCGTCAAAGGTGTGGGACTTCTATGAATCCCTCTATTTATCCAGCCTCGGGGCCTAGGAGTGAGCCAAACTTGGACCTTAGTTAAATCCATGGAACATTGCAATTGACTTCAAAGTGAGCACAACCGGGTCTCAAATAAATACTGGTCTGGTTGCAGCAGTACAAGCTTCCTCATACATCCCTTCCAGCCTAAGCACGATACTCAAAGGGCTTTTCTGCATGAGAAAATAACAGTACGGAAGTTACAGAAATATGTTATTTTCCAGATCCTGCTGGAAGAAGTAACGCTTTGTAGAGATCACTGTGTCCTCATCGGATGGGAGCAGCAGCTCCTCTGAATGGCTCCTAACCCGTTTCAGTCAAAATTACTCTGGTTAATAAAACTGCTCTGCTAAAGGTAATGTGGCCCCTTTCGGCTGGCACAAGTGGGATAAGTTAACTCCCAAGAGGAGCTCTGCCAACATGCTGTGGGAGCACAACGATCCCTGGCCGCCTTTGCGTGTGAGCTCCTCTGTGGGCACATCTTAATTTTTCTACCTGCCTGCACAGTGAACTCTTCATCAAGACCTGTGTTGATGTTTAACTTTGCGTTATTAATCAGAAATGTCTTTATCGGTGAGGCTTAAAATCAGTTTGGGGAATAAACTTATAATTAATGTTAAACCACAGTAAGCCATTTGAAATACACCTATTCACCCGCTTCGGGCTACTTTAAGTTTAGCTTTCGCCCATGGGTGCATGTTGAGGCTCCCTGGGGGAGAAAAAACCAGCCCCCGAACTGAAAGAAGTCGGTGGGTGAACAGGACTTATGCTTTAAGAAGCGTGAGCGCATCCATCGAAATTTTTAGTTCTAAAAGAAACTGCCTGTTACAAAGCACGCATAGGAGGGAAACGAGCATTGGAAAGGAGGTTCTGAGACCCTGCGCACAAAAATCCTGGCTGCAAAGCGGAGTTTATTCCCTGCCCAAGTTGTATAATGCCGTGATTCAGTCAGCAATGTTATTTTGATGAGCGTCTTGGCAAAAGAAGCTTAATTGGAAAACGCTAGGCCTTTTTATTTTTCACTTTGATTATTTTGTTTTGTCTCTCTTAAATGCTTCCATGTGAGCAACTTCACTCATCTTTAAAGAATGCATGTAGGAAAAAAATTGTTTATTGAAGTGTTTAGCTTGTACGGCTTGTACTAGAAAAGGTCAACACGAAAAATCTCCTTCCTCTAAAATTTTCGCAGAACTTTACTGAGGGAAACACACCATTATATGCAACAAAACGGGTCTTTCTGTCCCATCGTGCCGGGAAAACGTGTGTTGTCTGAATGTTTTGTGAATTCCCGGTGATGGCAGTCGGATTTGGGGTTTAAACCCGCCGTTACACCGTTTGGGCCCGTGCCACCCAGCGCTCGGAGCAGGGGAGGCCCCGGCCGCCGCCCCAGTGACGGCTGCAGTTATTTTTTCTTTCTTTCTTTTTTCCTGTTTTGGTTTTGTTTTGTTGGTTGTTTCGTTGGGGTTTTTTTTATGAAACGCCCTGGTGCCAAACCTGTCCTGTGGAACCCGTTTCTATCCCGCCGCCGCCCCCTCGCCAAGGGCTTCCCCCGGCCCCCTCTCGCCTCCCTCCGCCCGAGCTCGGCCGGCCTCTCCCCGCCCCCGGCCCTCCCCGGCACCGGGCCGGGCGGAAGGAGCCGCGGCCGCAGCGGCTCCTCCTCCTGC
>VZSF01002844.1:1524259-1642172 GCA_013398295.1 Chionis minor | reverse complement strand
GGCAGCGGCCCGGGGTGGCAGCGGCCCGGGGTGGCGACAGGCTGCAGTCCGGGTCTGGTGTAGGGGGAGGCCGGGGCCCGCGGCAGCTCCGCGGTTCGTAGAAAGCTGCTCTTGTTTCTTAGGCAAATGAGGCGGTTTCGGAGGAAAACGCACTTTTTTCTCTTGTAGTTGCAGTTGGGGACTTTGCCTGTACCCTCAGTTTATCTTGAACTTTTAGTTTTGACGAGCGTACTCGAGAAAGAAGCCTAAGATGGTAGTCTTGCCAGAGCCGTTACACAATGCTTTTTTAACCAAACGTTCCTTGCTACAAGCTGCTTATAACTTGCTTTACTTCTTCTTACATGTACTTAAAGCATCTTAAAACCGACACTCTTTAAACCCTCGCTGTCCCTCAGCCCTGCGTAAGACAGAAAACAGCACAAGCGTCTCCGTGTTCGGAAAAGCAGAGTCCCTGCCTTGTCCCCGTCCTGCCTCTGGCGAGGAGAGGCTGGGCAGCGGGGAGTGTCTTCTTGGGACAGTTTTTCCTCGTTTATCAGATTAATGGTAGTTCCTGGAAGCCTCTTCCTGGTAAGGAGGAGCAGTTGAGGGAAAAACTTTCTGCAGGGAGCGGCAGAAGCACGGAAAGCAGCTCAGCCGAAAATGGGGATGGATGCGTTGGGGCCGAGAGGCTGAGGTGACCGTGTGGAGGGAAAACAGACTGATGAGAGGGAAAAGGGCTGGCGTGGTGTGTTTTGATGAAGGAGCTAATTAGTAGGTTTTTATGCGTCTAAAAGCCTGGCTGCTGTAGGAGACGGGGGGCTCGTTCCCCGACACCCCCAGCACACAGTATTTTCTGTTGGGTGAGTCGGTGCCCTACTGGAGCGCGTACAGTAACATCAGAAACGGTACAAAACCAGCGCTAGTATATGGCTGCTGTAAAGCTTGAGTGCATGAACACTTTCCCCGCAACTTGGCTATTTCTATCATTTCCTGTTTTTAGAGCTGCTGTAAGAGTCATGTGGACCACTCTCCTCCCACTGATGCAGCAGATAACTTGTAGTGGGCATTGCTTACAGGTTTTTCTGTGGCCTGGTCCCTGCTGCATTTCTGCTGGATTTTTTTTCTTCCTTAAAGTGCCTTTGGAGGTACTCTCATGACTTTTTCCCCTCCCACCCCCAAAGCACTGTGTATAACGTGGTATATCATAGACAGATTCAGCAAGATTTTGAAGGGCCTAGTGATTTTACGTCTATGTCAATAATGATACTTATGTACCTTTCCCTTGTGTGACCTCGGTATGAGGTTAGGAGCCAAAAATTCTCTGTAAAATCTGGACTTAAAACTTTTGTAGTAGTCATCACCTTCATTCACATTGTATGTCACTTCTTTAGCTTGTCCTCTATAGACCCCTGAAGTTTTGAATTGTCAGACTGGAAATTCTGTGAAACGTCAAAAGGCACTAAAAGATATAATTAAACCACAGTAGGATGGAAATACTTCGTGGAAGTATTTATGTAGGTAATACAGCATATTAAAGAAAAAACATTGTAAATACTGTAGTGTTAGATAACAACTTAAAATACATAGTCCCATTCTACTACAAAAAGTCAAGCCAAAAGCTCACAGGAGCGTGTCTGGTTTGAAGGCTACAGGAGACGCTGTTTCCTAGACCTTTAGCAAGTTTCGGAAGATGGAGCATCCAAGGGGTCTGTTCAATAACATTGCATGGTTCAGAGCTAAGATAGAGCCTATCTTGGTTCTGTGGTAGTGATCTAGGGATTAAAAAAAGGAAGCTATACTTAGAGCAGAGATGTAATCAAAAAGTGTGCGTGGTTTAATGGTGGCTACAGAAATAGCAGGGCTTTTGAACAAATCAAAAGTTTAGTTTATTTTTAGCCAAGGCTCTTTGTAATCATCCATGGAAATGTCTCTGTCAGTTTCAAATTGCAGTTAGAGGCTTACTGTGAATTAACTATACAGCTAATAGCACCAATGTAATTTCTCTTGTTTATTTTGTACATTTATGTCTGCTACCTTGAAATATTTGTTTCTTATCAGATATATTTTTAAATTGTATTATATAAACTATTGGAAATAAGGACAGAGAGTTGTCAGCTGTATGTAGTGACTTTGGTTTGGGTTGCTTTTGAAGAACCTAGCAAAAGCCTTTTTAAAAAAAGAAATATAAAAAGTTGCATGTTTACACTCCTGTGAGCAACACTTTCACCCATTTGAAACTTGAGCTGTTGTCATGTACGGAAGCTGNCCCGCGGCGGCTCCTCCCCCTGCCGCCCCCCGCCAGCCTCTCGCAGAGCCAGCGAGCTGTCAGGACGGGCGGCGGCCGCTGCCCGGGACCCGCGGTAGGAGCCACCGCCGCGACGGGACGGGACGGGGCGAAGCGGGGGAAAAGGCGCGAGTGCCGCCGGCTGCCGCGGGGCTGCGGGCCGGGCCGGGGNCTCCGTGTTCGGAAAAGCAGAGTCCCTGCCTTGTCCCCGTCCTGCCTCTGGCGAGGAGAGGCTGGGCAGCGGGGAGTGTCTTCTTGGGACAGTTTTTCCTCGTTTATCAGATTAATGGTAGTTCCTGGAAGCCTCTTCCTGGTAAGGAGGAGCAGTTGAGGGAAAAACTTTCTGCAGGGAGCGGCAGAAGCACGGAAAGCAGCTCAGCCGAAAATGGGGATGGATGCGTTGGGGCCGAGAGGCTGAGGTGACCGTGTGGAGGGAAAACAGACTGATGAGAGGGAAAAGGGCTGGCGTGGTGTGTTTTGATGAAGGAGCTAATTAGTAGGTTTTTATGCGTCTAAAAGCCTGGCTGCTGTAGGAGACGGGGGGCTCGTTCCCCGACACCCCCAGCACACAGTATTTTCTGTTGGGTGAGTCGGTGCCCTACTGGAGCGCGTACAGTAACATCAGAAACGGTACAAAACCAGCGCTAGTATATGGCTGCTGTAAAGCTTGAGTGCATGAACACTTTCCCCGCAACTTGGCTATTTCTATCATTTCCTGTTTTTAGAGCTGCTGTAAGAGTCATGTGGACCACTCTCCTCCCACTGATGCAGCAGATAACTTGTAGTGGGCATTGCTTACAGGTTTTTCTGTGGCCTGGTCCCTGCTGCATTTCTGCTGGATTTTTTTTCTTCCTTAAAGTGCCTTTGGAGGTACTCTCATGACTTTTTCCCCTCCCACCCCCAAAGCACTGTGTATAACGTGGTATATCATAGACAGATTCAGCAAGATTTTGAAGGGCCTAGTGATTTTACGTCTATGTCAATAATGATACTTATGTACCTTTCCCTTGTGTGACCTCGGTATGAGGTTAGGAGCCAAAAATTCTCTGTAAAATCTGGACTTAAAACTTTTGTAGTAGTCATCACCTTCATTCACATTGTATGTCACTTCTTTAGCTTGTCCTCTATAGACCCCTGAAGTTTTGAATTGTCAGACTGGAAATTCTGTGAAACGTCAAAAGGCACTAAAAGATATAATTAAACCACAGTAGGATGGAAATACTTCGTGGAAGTATTTATGTAGGTAATACAGCATATTAAAGAAAAAACATTGTAAATACTGTAGTGTTAGATAACAACTTAAAATACATAGTCCCATTCTACTACAAAAAGTCAAGCCAAAAGCTCACAGGAGCGTGTCTGGTTTGAAGGCTACAGGAGACGCTGTTTCCTAGACCTTTAGCAAGTTTCGGAAGATGGAGCATCCAAGGGGTCTGTTCAATAACATTGCATGGTTCAGAGCTAAGATAGAGCCTATCTTGGTTCTGTGGTAGTGATCTAGGGATTAAAAAAAGGAAGCTATACTTAGAGCAGAGATGTAATCAAAAAGTGTGCGTGGTTTAATGGTGGCTACAGAAATAGCAGGGCTTTTGAACAAATCAAAAGTTTAGTTTATTTTTAGCCAAGGCTCTTTGTAATCATCCATGGAAATGTCTCTGTCAGTTTCAAATTGCAGTTAGAGGCTTACTGTGAATTAACTATACAGCTAATAGCACCAATGTAATTTCTCTTGTTTATTTTGTACATTTATGTCTGCTACCTTGAAATATTTGTTTCTTATCAGATATATTTTTAAATTGTATTATATAAACTATTGGAAATAAGGACAGAGAGTTGTCAGCTGTATGTAGTGACTTTGGTTTGGGTTGCTTTTGAAGAACCTAGCAAAAGCCTTTTTAAAAAAAGAAATATAAAAAGTTGCATGTTTACACTCCTGTGAGCAACACTTTCACCCATTTGAAACTTGAGCTGTTGTCATGTACGGAAGCTGAAGTGGTCCCTTTGCTTTCCCTGTTGCCAGTTTATTTGAAAACAGGTGTGTTTTGATATAAATGCTGAATTTCCTCCAGGCAGTTCCCCAAGCTGGGAAGAAGGTAGTGCAGTACCGCGAGTGGCAGATAAGTAAGCCAAAGGGTAGCAGTAAGTATTTACGGTGTATTACTTCTATTGTTACTCCGTGTTTGTTCCAGATTTTATCAGAGCTCACTACAAAATCTTGATAGGAAGTTACATTCTGGCTGGGGCGAGCCTGGAGTCAGCTATGGGTCAGAGTGGGGACTTGCTGGTGTCCTTCTAAGAGAGGATTTTATTACGGGCTTGTGGTGACCAGGCAGCCAATCCTGTTTATGCTTAGTGGGGTTTTTTTGCGTGCGTATGTGTGGAATTGTATCCGTACTATCCACGTGCTGAGTGTTGACCAGTGCTCGTTATTGGATTGTAGGAGCTTAGGCTGAATAGGCTTCATGTATTTTTTTTAAAAATCAAACACAACCCCAACCCTGCACCTGGCTGTTCCCCATACAGTGCAGAGCATCACTGTGCTGTCCGATTGGTAGCAATCATCTTTTTCCATGACATACAAAGAAATGGAAAAAAGTCCTTCGCAGATGCTGCTTCCTTTTTTCCTTACGTGTTGCCTGTTTGAGAGAGAAGATACTATCTTATTTTATAGCAGAAAAGGTTAAAAGCATTTTTGTTTGTTTCTTTTTTTTGTACTACAAAGCCATTTTGGGGTTTTTTTGAGGGCCTTGGGAAAGTGTCACCAATAGGTTTTCTCTGTTCTAGCTTTAGCTCAGCTGTTGTCTTGAGGAAGCGCTGGACCTCATAGTTTCCTTCCTTCTTTGGAGCCATTAATTAGTTTTCATTTCAGCATTAGGAGAGGTGGGCCTAAGATTCAGGCTTTTGGATCCCACCTTCTGGCAGGCTTAGGAACTGTGAACCAAATTAATCCCATATTAAAGATCCAAACGAGTTTTAAATCTTTGCAAGGTCTCTGTTTGTGTTAAACCTTACTACGGCCATTCAGGCAATATGCACGTGAAGTCATACTCACTGTGATTAGTTTATGCATCTAATTCGCATTCCCAAAGACTTCTTGCTTGGGTAAAAAAGCGTATTAGACTTCTGATTTTGGCTTAGCAAATTGCTCTAAATTAAGTGCTTAAGTTGCCTACAGCAGACAGTGTGAGCATCCCTTTTATTGTTGCTAAAGAGAACAACTTTAAGTTTGGAAAATTGCTCTCATTCTGTAAACATTGCACCTATCTGTAGCCCAAGTAACTGGTTATTGGGTGCACTTGACAGAGTTTAAAAAATACTCAGTTTTCCATTAGCTAGGAGAATAAACATGCTGACAAACGTTAGGATTTAGGAGGAAAAATACATTCTTTTTTAGTAATAAGCTTAGAGGACTAAAGACTAGATTTCCTTTAACTTTGCTTGTTTGTGGTCGTTGTGAAATACCCAGCAGTCTGGTTTACTACGCTAAATTGTTTCTTTCTTAAGTCTGTTCCTGTAAAGAATTAAATGATCAGCTGAAAATGTGTATTTCATCGTAGTCAAAAATGAACAGAGGATGTCCTCAGAGGATGTATTGCTCATTAACGAGTATTAATCTTCCTAGTGTTGCTGGAGCGCTGTGTGTGTAAGCCCTTCAGTGTCTGGAAAGTATGAAAGCTGTCACCTTTAAGAAAAAGTTGACGTATTTGCACGCTGGTGTTTACCTCTTTTTCAGGTGGGGAGTCCCAAGGCTGTCAGCCTGGGGCAGAGCACAGGGGGTTTCTGCGCAGCATAGGGTACGTCCATCAGCTTGTAACTAAGGTCCCGTACGGGTGCCTTTCTTTAGGCAGTTGTCACTTGAACAGCTCGGTGTTATTTGGCTTCTGCAGCCCGAACGATGTAAATGTAGGAAGTACTGGCAGCGGATCCAATGGAAAACTTCCCTCTGCCTTTTGTTCCTGTAGCCTCGCGGGGCTGGGGAGCGCTGGAGCCCTCCGCTTCCGCAGCGCGGCCGCTCCTCGGCTCTGCGCTTCAGGCTCGGGCACAGTGGCTAATTAAAAATCAGTGTCATCAATGAACAATTAGGTATTTTTTTAGTAACTGTTTTAGAGTACTGAGCGTTGCTTTAGTTCTGTAGGATTTCCCATGCAGAGTGTCCTTTGTGAAATGGAGTCATTAGTATGTACCTATTGTGACTTGCATTGGTTATGTAAAAATTTGTTCTTCTGTGGTAGAACTTAAAACAGATGAGTATAAATTTCCGAGGCATTAGTCAGCTGAGAACATAATTCAGACTATTTATAGCATTGCTGGTTTTTGCAACAAATTATTTTATATGACAAGTTACGAGTTTGAAATAGAACAGCCTCGTTCTATTATTTCTTCAAACATCTCATAAACCTATTTTGGTATTATTTCTTCTTCATTGTGTTTTTAGGACAGTGTCTTTACCTGTGTTGTTGTGTATGTTTTGACTGTCTGTATTGTAAATATTCCAAAGAGAACGTTGCAAGAGTGTGCTACAAAAGGAAACAGGATCAAGGCAGAGTAGGAAGCCAAAGTGAAGTTGGCCTCCTGGAATTAACTCACGTTTTTGCTGCATGTGGATCTCAAGAGTCCATGCAGGTATATGTAGGGACTGATGTGTAAACCTGAAGAGGTCTGCGTTCTTCCCAAAAAAGTCACAGATGGTCAATGAAGCCGTATGCTGGGGGAATAAATGTTTAGGTACATAAGCAGGATCTTCATGACGATGAAATGCCGCTACTGAGTGGTGACATTATACTACCTTTTTCCCTCGCCCCTGTCGTCTGCTGTTTGGACCCTTAAGACAACGGTCCATAAAACCAAGCACAGAAGTATGTTTCTCTGTTCAACCACATGTCTTCTCTGTGGTTTAGCGCTGGTGAACAGTGTCACATAGCCATCTCCAGCAGTCCCAGTTCTGCGAGCAGCTAGAGTATGAGGTTGGCCTACTTGTCTATTCAGAACTAACCCTCGGTGAAGGATCTGGGTCTCGAGTTGTCGAGGAGGTACACCAGCGAGAGCAGAGTATGCTCAAGCTGGTGCCAGCTGATCTCATGAAGGAGATGAGGGTTATTGGAGCTTTTGGTCCCTGTTTGCTGCTGTGACACGACAGATGCTGGCTGTTGTTACTAGGTGGTTATTAAAGAACTTTGTCATGACGTGGCTGAGTTGCCTATTACATCAGAATTAGCCTTTGCAGGCTTCTGAGGTCTTACTTGAATGTGGTGTCTGTTTTGTTTTGTTTTCTTACTAGCCAATAAAAGTAAGCAATAAAAGGTACTAGTTGTATGTCAGAGGGAGTCATCTGGGAAATTCCTTGTGGACTAGGTGATCTCAGAGGTCCCTTCTAACCTAAATTATTCCATGAAATACCAAATTCATACTAGTGCAGGTACCGTCCTTACTTTGGTCATATATTCTCACGCATTTCTTTGTTGAATGAAGTGTTTAATGCTATTCAAATGACTCTTCGAGAAATATTTAACAGTATAAAATATTTGAAGCAGGCTTAACCTATATGTAATTTAAATTATGAGCAGTGGTTTTAAAATGTGACTCCTCAGTGCTACAGGCTTGAGAATTGCAGTGTGAATATTTGTGCTTTTGGCTAGAAACCATGACACAATTACCTCGTGTTACCATCTCCTACAGTGTTACATCTGTAACATCGTGGTTTACGCTTCTGTCGCTGGAAATTATCCATTATATGAATGTTGTTCTTTAACATTTATATAGCTCGGTTGTGGCTTATGGGTCCATCTTCCCATTCAGCTGTTCTTTTTGGACATAGCATCTCTCTTCTACTCCACCCTTTTTGACCGAGGCTTGTCGGTGCTACATGATGCTTCTTTCTGATGCTTCTCCCTGTCTCACTCTGGTTATCTCTGCAGGTCAAAAAAATGCTGGATGATCTTCCAATAAAGTATTTCTGTATTAATAATAATGATGTTACTGAATTAGAAGGATCATAAAAGCCAAAAGTGTTCCTGACTCATAATACTAGCAAGCGGTTCAAATGGATAGTTTTAAAAGGCCCCATTTTTGAATTTATTTCTGTTTCACCATCTGTTCAGAGTTGTGGCTTTTGTTTTTTTAAGGAAGCATCTTTTTGTAGAAAATGGATGATGTGTTACTACTCTTTAAATATACATTATTGGTTGAAGAGCAGAAAAGGTTCCAAAAGGCAAACTATGGGTGAGAAGTTCTGTGTAAAAGAGGTTTCCTGAATTTTTGCTGGCATGAACTCAGCTACATTAAGCCTTGTTGGAAGGGGAACTGATTCTACTAAATTAGTTTTTTTGTCGTGAAAGGAAGGCCCGGCAGAGAGTCACATGCACAGAAGACTTAATGGAAAACCAAATTGCAGGTCTTTTTGTCTGTCACGATGAGGAATATTACACCTGGTATAGGAGAGAACAACTTGTATACTGCAGTGCGTAAGTCAAAGCTAAATCTTGCTCGGGCTGGTAAAACAGCAGTTAGCTACTATGATGCTGACTTTGGCTTGTCCTTGTCTCGCAAAAGCCCAGCGGTGGATGCCTCAGTTCACCTCTGGTGAAAATCCACGGCATACTGTAAGGTGATAAATTCTGCTCTGGTGGTTTCATAATCGGGGATCAGTCTCGGAGCACGTTCTGCTTTCTGCACAGAGGCGTTCTGTAATTCATAGCTGTAGGCAGCCTTTTGTATGACATCCTGGTAATGAACCTGGAGGAGGAGTAAAGGCCAAGGATTTAACGTGACGCAGTGTTCCCTGGGAAAAGGGCATAATTAAACAAATTATTTTGAGCAAATATAGGTCATGATCTTTTAATCCTTTTTTGCCCACAAATTATTGGACCTTGGCGTAGCTGGAGCCTGAACAGCAGCCACTAAATAAATTCCCGAACTGGGTGTGAATGCAGTTGCTGAGCTTACTTCTGTTGCACCTTGAAATAGGAGCTTTCTGGCAGCCTTAACATTTTGTTCTTTACTTCTGCTACCACTGTGTAATTTGTGTTTTTGTTCTAAATATCTCCAGTTCTAGTCCTTTTCTGCTGTGCTGTGGCTTAGAGGAGTGTATTTTCAAGACTCCCGTTGAAAGTGTATCACAGATTTAATCTCTTATGAACAGATCTGTTCCCTCTTAGTTTTGCCAAAATAGCAGGAAAATACTCAAGAGCCTAAATGGTTCTTGGCCTGCAGCGTGAAGCAAAATAGTGATGTCTGCCATAGAAGCAAAATCTCAGATCTTTATTTATAGAGTTTTGAGGTCCACCTCCAGGGTGAGCACAGGGACGGGGGAGAGGATCTTAACGTATTTGTTCTGTGTTTTCTTCAGGGCACGCTCCCTCTTTCCCTGTGTGGTTGGTTTGTTTGGATTTTTTTCCTGCTCTTATGCACTACTTCTTTTATGGCTGAGCAAACACAGACCTTGCTGTTCTGTATCCTCCCACCCAGTATTTGCACAGCAGGGTGGACTTCAGCATCGCCTGTTCCCTGGCCTACGCCACTGCTTTCTTGTCAGCAGACAAGTGCTGCTCATCACTAACAATTTTAGTAAGATGTTGTGGATGTAGCAGAATAAATTTGGGAGGATGAAATGGAGACAAGGCTGTGAGAATGGCTGGGAAAGTTAACTAATTAGAGGGGTAAATATTTGCTAAGTTAGAGAAATGGCCAACAGAGACTTGATGAAAGACGGAAAAGGTGGTGATCAGGGAAGTTTTTGAATGTGAGAAGTTGGTGTGTTTGTGGATCTAGTTTGCCTGGGAAGGTAATTCTGGGAAACCAGTCTGGGAAAATTTTCCGCTTGGAAAAGTCCTGGATAAATGTAGTGTTCAATAAAAGCAAGTGGAAGATTTATATATACATATATAGTAACACTTTTTGCTAATGAAGTTAGCCATTATTTCTCAACCGCAGCTTTAATTGCCAAACGGCTCTTTTAATTTTTTTTCAATTTGAAAGGAACGTTCTGCATGAGATTAAAAGCAAGCAAACAAACCTGCTAAGAAAAACAATGCCTATCCTGTTGCTCCCCACCCTCCACCACAGAAAGAACACAAGCCTTTTTCCCTTAAATTTGTACCCAAAGCTTTATTGAAAAGGCATCTTACAATTTTTTTTTTTAGTCTCCTGTGATTGTATTTACGCATGAAGCTAAAAATAAATAAAATAATTATGATTGCGCATGAAGGAAAAAAATATTAATTTCAATGTTGTAATAATTTGTATATAGAAAATGTACATGTTGAGTAATAAGAATTATGCATGCTAAGAATCTGGGTTGTGGGGTTTTTTTCTTTGTTTATTGAGTGACTGGAGTAATAATTGTTCTTTTTTTATTTTAGTACTGTGGCTAGTTTTGTTAGATAAAGCCTGTTACTGATGTAGTGAGGCTCTGAAGTGCCAGGCTGCCTTCTGTGAGTTGTTTGTTTGTTTGTTTGGGTTTTTTGGTTTTTTTGCTGGCCTGTGTCCCGCCCCATGCACCCGTACCTGCCCGGAGGCGGCAGCGGAGCGGAGCTGGCAGGGTGCTGTGCGGCTCGGCTCCCCTGCCCCGGGTACATACACCATCCCAACAGCCCCCAACAGCCTGGCAGCCCCCGCCAGCAATCAAGCACGTCTGTGTGCAGGCTGCTGGGAGCACGGCAGAGCGCCAGGAGGGAGGAAGGTGCCGTTTCTTTTTCCAGCAGAGGAGGAGAGCGTGTGTTTTGCTTTCAGCTTTGATCAGGAATGTTGAATTTTTGCTTTCTGGCCTCCTGAGCTTGGGGTCTTAACAGTCCTTGTATGGGTAACAGCAGACATTGCCTCCAGCAGTTACAGTTCCCTTGGGATAGCGCTGTCTTGCAAGTGTTCTTTGGGGGGATTTTATAACCTGAATTTGCATCTACTTTATGAAAGTGTTCAGCTTTATCAAGTTCTGTAGAGTTGTGGTGAAGTGCGGTGGCATTTTGAAGATGCTCAGGGTGGAACATTGTCTCTCTAGAGCATTGAAAAATGGCTGCTGCCATACCTTTATGCTCTTCATTTAGCATCAGTGAATATTCAAAAGTAAAAATCGATTGTTTTGCTGAATTGCAGGGATGATCATGAGAGACCATTTCCCAAGATTCAGCTTCTAGCATTAAAAAGGGACACGGGTAGGAACTAAATCTTAATGTAGGATGTGCAGTGGGCGCACCTGGAAAAACAAACTTGATCTCCCCGATGACTGCTGTGTGTGGAGTTTGTGCTCCCTTCTGTATATTGCACAGTAATTGGTGCCAGGTTTGGTGGGTGCTGTAGGTCTCCCTGTGTTTGCACATGAAATGAAAAATTACACAGGGCTTAGTCACGTAGAGAAGTGCTTGTGTTGTCTTTTCAGTTGTAGCAGCCGTGATATTTAAGTTCTTCCAAAACTCCTAGATAGCACTACAGCAAAAGATCTCATTGGAAACTAAAGCTGAAGGGAATGTGGGAAAAACATTGAGCGGGTTATGGAGATCATCTTGTAAAGCATCTGATATGATGTAAAGCATCTGTGAGCCTTCAGATATGATCTGGTTATGAACGGTGTCATCTTAGGTGATCTATAGTTTGTTCTTACAATTGAATCCACAGAATTAGGCCTTGGTGGTTGTGGGTGGCTTTGACTTCCCTGGGCCTTTCTTGAGGTTTAAGTCCAGCCGTTTGTGATTGACGGCTTACTCATTTAAAGCCTAATTTTGTAAAATGTCAGCACGTTTCCCAGCTGTGTGTCCTGCTTGGTCTCTTCATGCGTGGAGCTGGGTGACTTGTTAACCCTATTATGCCCATTGAAAGAGGCAAAGAGGGTAATGGTGGGGTGGTGGTTATGCCCCTGGCTGACCTCCCTCACACTTCTGTGTGTACACGGGATGAAGAATGATCAAATGGCACAAATGGAAGGGCAGTACTTGAATTTGCCTGCACAGAAACTATTATTTTTTTTTTCAGTTAAAGGCATCCCTCATAGATTTACTGTAAAATAGGCATTTTCTAAGGCTAAGAAACGGCATTCACTTATTTGTTGAGTCTGTTTGACACTTTACGCACTGGAGTAGATGTAAGGTAGGATTATAGCTTTTAGTGTGCTCTGTTCATTGCAATTTCTGCTAGTTCATTTCTCTCTATTTAAATTTCTCTCTATTTAAATTTAAATGAGTACATGCAGCATGAAGTCCAAACAGTTTTTAAACAAATTGAAGATTTCCTAATTGTATTTTCCTTTAGGGGAAGAAAAAAAAAAAAAAAAGAGTAGTGTTTTTCCATTCCACCGTTGCTATGCAAACGAGCCATGCAAACCAGGAAGTTAACATGATTATGCAAAATGAGAACAATCCCACAAAACCAGCACTTCCACAACCCAAAACAAAACTCCACAGCTGAAATCCAAAACACTGCAAAACAAGCCAGATGCAAAAGGTGTGCTTTAGGGGACAGAGGAGAAAGAAAGGAAAGAAATACTGTTTGTACAGCAGTTTAAAAATAGAGTGGGAATTGTCACTAAAAATAACCTTGAAAAAGTTAAGACTGTTTGTGGATGTTTTCTTCATCTGGAACAAGCTCCTTGAGTTACTTTTAGCATTCTTTCTGATAGCTGTTCCATTTATAAGGCTTTCTGTATTCCGGAAAATAATTTTCATTTTGTCCTTCATCTACCTGTCCTCCTTGTTTGACCTCCACTTCTGTTTTGGACAGCTAATGACTTTGTGCGCTTCTGTGCTGACAGAGGCACTATCAGCTTTGAGAGATCCAATTTGTTCTAGTGATCTTATCCTTTCAGTAAACCCTTCATATTTTATGGCAATGCTGTAAGCATGAAGTGTGGCCCTTCCGCTTCTTGTTCTGACCTTGCACTTTTGTAGATGTTTGCATTTAAGTGCCTTCTAACACTTCCCAGACAATTATTCAGTGGAAGATGTGGCTTGTTTGTCAGACAATTTTCTACTCTTGATTAATAAGACTGATCTGTATAGGTTGGAAACTTGCAGAGGCTTTAATAACGCAATAAAGTAAGCAATTTCAAGTAATACATCCTTAACAACTTAATAGACAAAGCGAGCAGTAAGTAGTAGTTGAAACAAGTAAGAAAAGTAGTCTGAGTAGTGACTCTACAACTGCTTAGATATCTGAATATGCTTATTGGTCCAGCAAAAGGAAATGGGAAGAGGTTTCCCAGGGAAAAGCCTGTGCAGCGTGCGCGGTGTATGCCTAAATTTTGGTAACTGGCTGCTGGAAACATGTTGGCTGTTAATTTTATGTGGTGTAATTAGTGAAGCATTACAGAAAATAACTGTATCACACATACTTTTCAGATCTTCGCAATGAGTTACCCTGGCTACCCCCCAGCGGGTGGATATCCACCAGCAGCCCCAGGTAAGTTGTTTAGATGAAGTAATCATTAAATGGCAGTATCTGGAGTGGAAGGGTGGCATGGACAAAGAACAAGACTGCTGAGGGTTTTCTGGACTCGCTGAAGCTTTCTGTACTGTCTTATCAAGACAAGTCCTATTTTATCTTGGCTGGGGGTTCTGATTTATATAATATGGATGCTCTACCATGTGCTCATATAAGGTCCATTTTCCTTCATTTCAAATGAAGCACACAGCAGTCGGGGATGGTCATAATTTGACTAAAATCAATAAATGTCAAGGAACAGTGTCCTGTCAGTACTGAGTCTCAAAGGCAGCTGTTGCGAAAAATGAGTACGTGCATAAATCAGTCGCACATTTTAAAACCACATCCCACAAAAAATTAGGGCTTTAACCATGACATTATGCCTAATTCACTGTTCTTGGGCAGATGGTCGTATATGGAAGGGCTGTTAAAAAGGATATCAAATGTAATAGTATAAAGCTTATGAAACATGTACCTACTGCTTGGTGTCAGGGTGAAGTTTATAGTTGTTGGTAATGAACTTTAAAGTTGTTAGTATTGTTGGTAGAAAGGACTGGGGTCATATGGGTATGGTGAAATGTGGAGTTAGGCAAGTTTAACTCAGGAAGGGGATGCAGTGTACAGTGAGAAGCCAAACTAGCCTGGGAGGATAAAACCTATTTCTCAGCAGAATATTCTGGCTTGCTTAGACTGCTATGCAGTCAAGACTGTACTGCTGTGTGCAGCCACCTTTTGTGACTTGGGTATCTGTGAATGTAGCGTGTCATTCTCTCAAATTAGAAACCTAAAATGAGTTAGTATCTTCCTACTGGAATACCCAGACAACTGTGTTATTTAAGAGAAGCTACTCTCCAGTCAAAATATGGTGTTTACAGTATTAACTCTTGAGTGTTAACCTTCAAATATGTTTAGAGTTGTTTTAAATGAGAACTTAGAGATTCGACGACAACTAATGCGATTAGAAATACCGAGCGAAGCTTCTCTTTATATCATAATTGTACCTCTACCCTGCACCTCTTCAGTTTATTTTCCTTCTCCCAAACTGCTACCGTTGAACAGACATTACATTAGAAATGTAAGTAGTAAAGAATAAGTTTAAAAAGGTGTAGTTTCTTTTTTCAGCACAGCCGTGTTTGATTTCAGGTGGCCAACCCTGGGGTGGTGCTGCTTATCCACCTTCAAATCCGCCTCCAATTGGTCTAGAAAATGTGGCTGGCTATGCCAGTCAGTTCAATCCCAACTACATGAATGGAATGGTGAGTTTGCTTTCATTTAATGTGTTTTACTGTGACTTAAGTGCAAAAATGTGTTTCTGGCATTGCCAATGAGAAGTTTATCACTTGAGTTCGGTACCTTTTTGACTAGTCTGTTTTGGTAGGTGTGGAGCATTCAATATCAACTATTGAAGAAAACTGTTACTGCAAGCTATTTCTTATTTTAGGAAAGCAGACCACTACTGAAATGTTGATTTAAGAGCCTAACTTCAAAAGTCGTGGATGTAAACGTAATACAACTTGGCTTTTACTGTGCAGAGGAATAGGGGAACACACTATTAACGCTGAACATCCACTGTTAATATATTCACATTCGCAAACACAGGCCAAATTTTGCCTATTACATGGAGTTTAGCCAGTCTGAATAAGGAACAAGGCTGTGAAATTTGAGGTATCGATGACTCATCCCTGAAAAGAATATGGGATCAGCTGTGTCTTAGAAGCACTGATGTTTAACAGATGGCAGTAAAAATCTTTTACATTGACTGAAAAAAATGNTTTTTTTTTTTTTTTGCATAAAGTAGAAGTGAGTGACACTTCTGGCAACTTAGTCTTCAGAAATCTGTTATGCTGCATACGGAATGCACAGTTCGTAGGAAGACATTTGCATTGCAGATGCCTTTCTGAGACAACGATTAAATGAAGCGATTTCACAGCCAGCAGTCAAAATGGGCAACAAACTCTCTAGGGTGCACATAGCAATATCCACAGCAACTAGCTTCTGAGAACACTGCAATCGGCCAATGTCAGTTCTTCTGGTTCCTCTATAGAAGAGGGTCCGAGTGTGTCACTTGGGAAGATGATATTGCATGCGGACTAGAGTATCCTTGTGGCAGTTTCTGCAGATGTCTTTCCAAATCTAGTCCAGGAACTCTTGCTAGTTGTAAAGTACTAACGCATCTAGTGCATCGTAGAACAACCAGAGGTAGCTCATAGCAAATCCCTGCACTCAGGTGATGCTGTGGTCATCTAAGGCAGCCGTGGACAGAGAAGGGCTAAGCATAGTGTTGTGCTGCTGGGATTAATTAGTATAAGTTTTTAGAATGAGAGATGGGTGTCTATCGGCTCTGTTCTGTGTGAGTGGTCCGTAATGCTGGATGCCATGGCAGGTATGCATCTGTTGGTTCTGCTTCTCGATGTGTCGCAGCTGATGGTTACTGTAAAGTAGGAGTCACCTGAATACAGGGTTTTTTCCATTTTACTTGCTAGTAAGACATGATTATTGCAAAGCTCTTTTGCTGATGCAGAACCACTGGTCTGTGTTGGTGGGCAGGGAGGTTGTATTGTATTAAGCTCGTTATTGAAACTCAACTGTTTGTACACCTTCCTGTATCTTGCTTATTGGCTGTCATTGCAGGCAGCCAACCTGGCAGGGACCTTTGGAGGGACAAACGTACCACAAGGCATGTATCCTTCAACACCTGGGGGTTATCCTCCAGTCCCTCCAGGTGGCTTTGGGCAACCTCCATCAGGACAACAGCCCTCTTATGGAGGGTATCCTCCGCCTGGAGCAAATCCACCATCAGGAATGCCAGCTTACCCAGGGTACCCAGGTGGCCCTGTGCCAGGCCAGCCCACACCACCGCCTGGTCAGCAGCCTACGAGCTATCCAGGACAACCACCAGCAACTTACCCAGGGCAGCAGCCCATGCCAAATTATCCACCAGGCCCAGCTGTGAATCCGTCCATGCCCTCTTACCCAGGAACTACAGGGCCTACGGTCTCTCCTGTAACAGTAAGAGCATTCAGTACTTTGTTTTGAGATGTGACAATGTATGTGTTTCTCTACGTTTTCTTTGTGTATATAAATGTAAACCTGGCCTACAATGGAAAACAAAGTAGTGAAAAGAAGTTTGACTAAAGAGAGATGGATCCTTTCCAAATGTGAGCAATATAGGCTCATTTGACGTGAAACAAATGCTGTTTTACCCAGTTATCCAAGAAGAAGGATTTGCTGTGCATTTAAATTTAATGAAATTTGCCTTTCCTAACTTCACAAAGTATTGTCAGTTGCATATACAGTTTCATCAAACTTTAATTAATTGGACAGCAGATTCAATATCGGTGAACCTTCTTGACCTTGCATTTTCTCAGAATTTGGGTATAGAAATGAACAAATTGTTTAAGGTGGGTTTTCTTTGAGTTTTCGCCATTACTTTTCTAACAAAAAGAAAAATTATAACAGCAGTCATCTTTCCTAAGTAGTCTTTTACTGATTAGCACTAATAGGCAACTCAACTTTGTCTGATTTTAGCATAGAAACCGAGGCACAATCACTGATGCACCGGGATTTGACCCTCTGAAGGATGCAGAAGTCTTAAGGAAGGCCATGAAGGGATTTGGTGAGCAGTTGATGGATTTACATTTCAGTTAAAAGTAGAGTTGCAGCTTTGATTCAGCAATGCCCTTCTCCATTGTTACATGTGGGCACTGAGTGGGCTAGTTCACCTGTGGTTGTCCTCAGTTATCAGAAGCATTATTGGAAGTGCGTGTAGGCATAAACAACATCATGAGTTTGGTATTTGGTTTTGGAGTTTTTTTCGCATTCTTACTGTGTTTGTGACTGGGAGTAGAGCTTGAAGTTCTGTGGTTGTACACAAGAGGAGATACTGTAGATGAACTAAAGGCACACATGTCCTTCGGTTGGATTTAGAAGAGATAGAATCAAATGGAAACAGAAAGCTGAGTCCTCATGTGATGTGCATGCTCATTCTGTGGTGTCTGTGTGCACGTACAGGAACTGATGAGCAGGCGATTATTGATTGTCTTGGAAGTCGTTCAAACAAGCAACGGCAGCAGATCATCCTGTCCTTCAAAACAGCTTATGGAAAGGTAAATCCGTCATGCGAACAGAAGGGAGAACAAATAAGAGCCTCCATTTCTTCACTGAAAGTCAGAAGATTTAATGTTTGGAAAAAAGTTTGGAAGTTGCTTAAGGGGAAGATGATTCACAAGTCATAGCCTGTTTAGGGTACTGCTTTTACCCACTCTTGATTTCTTCATGCAGTGCTTCAGATGAAACATACGGAGCCGTTTCTCCACTAAATGATTATTTTGACTCTTTGGTCTGTGCAGTCTATGTAGTTGGACCTTAATTACCTAGATATGCGTGTTACACTATGCTTGTTCGAGTGTTGTTAAGTGTAATATCTTTATGTTGAAGATATATTATTTATGCTTATGCATAAAGAATTCTAATTACACTCCACGATTTTGTTGCTTACGTTTGCCCATTTTGGTCTTTATGCATTTTTTTTCCTTCTTTTTACTTCTCATTAGGATTTGATCAAGGATCTCAAGTCTGAACTATCAGGTAACTTTGAGAGGACAATCTTGGCAATGATGAAGACACCTGTCATGTTTGATGCTTATGAAATCAAGGAAGCTATAAAGGTTTGTGTAGGAGATACAAAGTTGTAAGATAGAGGAAATATTTGAGCTGATAAAAATTTTTGGTAGTCATTTGAAAGCTTGAATTTACCTTCCCTCCTCTCTGTCCAGATAGTCAACCCACTGTTTGTACCCTGTTTCTTGGAGGTGTATGATAGTAAAATTGAGCAATGTTATTTCCATAGGTTAAAGGTAAAGACTGTTTAATAGGTTTTTGTTGTAACAAAAATATATTAATAAAAAAATACCAAAAAAAAAGGCAGAAACTGAGTTCTAACGGTCTCTGCAGCAAATTTATTACATAGTCTTGAGTACACCACCGAGGTGGCTCTCTTCTAGGCCAGCTACTGCATGGAGCACCTTTGTTTCTGGGTTTTTGCTTTGAGCTGTGATGAAACTGATTATAAAACCTCTCCACTTAGGGTTTTCAGTAACTTTACTCTGAGTGCTCAAGAATAGTTCAGCAAACTAGGTTCATAAATATTTTGGGCAGGGTGCCTGCCCAAAAAAGGTACCTCCTTTTTATTTTTTCCCCCACCTCAAAAGTGTATTTTCCTAGCCCATGCTGGACCTTTTCTAAAATATTGTGAAAGTATTGTGTACTTTCTCTTTAAAGCAATCAGGCTATTTTATAAATATTTAGGTTTTAAAAATAAAACTAGATCAAACATTTGTATTTCAAGACAATGTTTAAATGCAGGTGAAATAAATATTTCCATTACTGAGCCAGTATGTATATTTACATGTTCTTTGGCCACAATTTTAAAGTAGCTAGGAGGATGAAATAATACTAGCTGTATTGTAATTACAACTGCTATCTATTAGTTAGCAAAAGTTACCTATTAGAATTAACAAATTTATCTTCAACGGTAGGGGAAATTGATTCTTAAAATGCTTAAAATCTGGTGTGAAGGATTACATTTTAAAATGAAATTTTGTCTTCATAATTATTTTAATTATCTGTTCAATTTGTATCTTTAATACATATCTGTGTTGTGGAAATGTGTTATAAGTAGCATTTAAACTACTTGCTTTGACTTCTCCTATAACGAGATTATGTTCTGAACTGTATTTTGTTGGATAATTTTATTACATTTCTTTTATACTAGGTTGTAGAAGTAAGATGAGAATCTGAAGAGTGTGTTTTCTCCTTATGCTTTGTTTTAGGGCGTTGGCACAGATGAAAATTGTCTCATTGAAATCTTAGCTTCTCGCAGTAATGAACATATTCAGGAACTCAACAGGGTCTATAAAGCAGGTTAGATTTGTTACAGTTCCATCAAAATTTTCTTCCTTAATCACTGACTGACAAAATGAGTAGGGGTGTATGATGATTCATGACTGTGTCTTCCAGAATTTAAGAAATCTCTGGAGGAAGCCATAAAAAGTGATACGTCTGGACACTTTCAGAGGCTCTTAATTTCACTTTCTCAGGTACTTGCGTGATGGTATTTTGGAGTTTGGGGTTTGTGTGTGTTTGTAGCGGGGTTTTTTACGGTGTGGTTTGTGTTTTGTTGTTTAAAAAGGCTCACCAGTAACATTTTGTATCTTCAAATTCTTTCAGGGAAACAGAGATGAAAGTACAAATGTTGACATGTCTCTTGTCCAAAAAGATGTGCAGGTCAGTAGAAATTCATCATTTCTAAGTATAGTCAGCTCAATACACTGAAATTTGACTATGTGGTTTCTGCTTACTCTTAGTTTTGTAGACCTTGTGACTTCTCCCGATGTAGTGCCTATGTTTCAGTGGATGGAAGTGATATGAAAGATGCTGACAGAGTATTAGAGCCATGTAGCTCCATTACAGAGATGAATCTCCTGGGAATAGAATCCATAGGTTGTTTTTTGATCTCTCGTTCTGTCAGCTCTCTGGCTTTTCCAGGTGTTGAGTGACTCCATTGTGCTGCTTATTAAGGAAATGGTCCGGAGGCATTTGAGGTGATATGTGTGTAGTTTAAATTTTAATCTATTCAACATCTACATTCGCTTTTGTCTGTTATTTAAAGAACTCTGGATTTTTGCAACAACTGGATTTTTGCAACAAATAAGGTACTTGGACCTAGTGACTCTTGCCCCCGTTACTTCTTCTGTGTGTTCCATTTTGCCACATAGCAACGAGAAAAACCTGGATCATTTCAACACGCTACTGTCATATAAACAGTAATGTAATTAGCTTTCTACACGGTATACCTTAGCCAAAAGACGAGAACATCCCAGAGCATACCTAGAGGTGTGGGAAAAAAGGTAAACCTAAGCCTCCCTTCTGAAATAGGAAGAACAGTTTTCAGGTTCTTTTTAAACAATTCCCCCCCGCCCCTTTAGTAATCTGGAGCTCTTGTGTTTGAGTGCTTGTGCATCAGTAAGGTAGGAAGACTGCAAGAATAGCGTGTTGTAGGAACTAGTTGCTATTTCTTGCTTGCTCCTGTTTTCCAGCAGCACATAGAGTAAGAAATAAGTATAAAAGGAGGAGAGGCTGTAAGCAAACAGATCTGTAACTCAGTTTTTCAACCTGACTGCTTTTCTGAGCAATGAAGTGTGAATTCCCTTCTGTGTTTAGGAGCTATATGCAGCTGGAGAGAACCGTCTAGGAACTGATGAATCCAAATTCAATGCCATTCTGTGCGCAAGAAGCAGGGCCCACCTCAGAGCAGGTAATGGTGTCTACATAAACAGGAACTTGATTGTGTTATATGTAACAATAAACATGTAAAACACCGCTCTATGCCTGTATTTCCTCCATCTGTAAAATGGGCTTAATGATACCTTAATGAAAAGCAGGATGAATTCTGCTGAAGGAAAGGGTATGCAAGAGCTGCACGTTATGATCATCGTTCTTAAATATCAGAGCAGGTAGAGGTCATACTTGTTCAAGTGTTTCTCTGATAATTGAAAAAAATAGAATTGTTTCAATTTTGCCTGCTTGTGTGTGCACAAGACACTTGCAGTCCTTCCCTTCCCCTTTCACTTGTTCATGATTAGGTGTTACATTGGTCTATAGTGGTGGAAATGTTCTGGTAACTACACAGAACTTTTGCAATGTGCTATATATTGACACATTTACATAGAGAAGAAAGGAATGGGGGTGTGGGTGTGAAAACCTGAATGTTTTGTTCTTAATTTTATTGACACCCAAAGCTTTCCTAGACGAATTTTCGCTATTCCCTTACAGTGGTTCCATGGTCTAGCCCTTTAAAAATAAGGACAGAACTAGACAAGCTAGGAGGGGCATGACGACATGTAAATGGAAGAATGTGGTTGATAACATAGCATTAGTCTTTAAGACATTAAAACTTGTGTGAGTATACCATAGTATCAAGTTGAGGAGTGGGATTGAAATGAAGCCATCCAGCATGCACCAGTGCCACCTTTTTTTGTGAGGCTGACTCCCGAAATCTTTCCCTTCCATTAACAGTCTTCAGCGAGTACCAGAGGATGTGTAACCGGGACATTGAAAAAAGCATTTGTCGTGAAATGTCTGGAGACCTGGAAAGGGGCATGCTGGCAGTAGGTACGTGTTGTCTTAGCAAGTTCATTCCTGGTATTCCACTACAACCGCCTGGGATGGTGGCATCTGTGACTCCAGCTAAGGATGTTCTTCTTAGCAATAATTCCAGTTTCCTGCTTTTAGTGTTGAGTTTCCTGTGGAGTCACTTGTGGCTTGTCGTTTGTAAAGCAGGGCATTTAATTCACCTCAAAATGACAGACGAAGCTTTTGCTTCAGCCAGCTGCAGAATTTAAACTTTACATGTTAAAATGGGGAGAGAATTAGTAACCGTACTTGGCATTGTTTTAAGAAGTGAGAACTTGTACCAACCACTGAGTCAGTGAGAATGGAATATTTGGGACAGCTTTGGAAATCAAGTAAAATATAGGCATTAAGCCTCTAATTAGTTACCTCTACCTCATTTTAATAGAAAGAAAACTTAAATTTGATTGCAAATGGGTTATTTTTTCCACATTTCCTGTTGTTACAACTTTGTTAAATCTTTAAGTGCCTCCAGTACTTTTGAAGAGTAAAGACTCTTACCTCAAGTCTACTATTGTCCCTCGGGAGGCAGTCATTACTTTTCCATGAGGTTGGGACAAGGCCTCAAATTGTTGTGCAGTAGTTTTATCTGGAATGTTATATTCTAGATAAAATTTTGGACCTCTTTCTCAGTCTCGTCTTCTGTGTCTCATCTCTTAGAGAAGACTGCTTCTTTACATCTCTGTTTCTTTTTCTGTTTATTACCATGAATTTACTGTGGTATCTGGCGCTGCTGCTTTAAATGTGTTGTTCTTTGGTTTTGAATATGATAGTGACTAGAAAAGTGATGTAAAAAAAAATCCCCACAAACCTCCTTCTGAAATAAAGAGGAAAAATCTACTTTGCATCACTTGGAAACAAGATGGGAGAGGACATTTGGCTCTTTTTTTTTTTTTCATGGAAGTTTCTAACAAAATCTTGCAAAGTGGTAATCAATTTTAAAATCCTCATTTTTTCATTCCTGTCTTGTGCATATGTGAGCTATGTAACTATTGTTCTTACTCTGCTTGGCTAAGCTGTCCCTATTGTGGCCTTTTAATGACCCAAACTGGGTCCATCTCTGTTGGTGTGATACATTTGCAGACCTATTCCGGTATTCACAATTTGTCACCTCAAAAAGTATTGTTAGAAAAGCAAACTTAGGGAAAAGAAATATTTCCCAGTGTTTATAGAAAAAGATCACATGGGTAAAGAAAATACCTGCAGAGTTTGGAACTCCTTTGACTACATGGAGCTTTGCAGCCACTTGACAGATTTCCATCTAGATACAGGTTCAGAATTGGGCCTGTAGCTTGCAAACAAGTCATCAGCCTTTTGAACAAGAATTGTCTTTAATATTCACTAACTCCTTTATTGAATAGGGTGTTTTTTATATATATATGTATAGACACACATATATTTCAGTCAATGATGTTAGCATCATTCGTTCTGTGAACCTTATTTTCAGGAAAAAAGGTTTTCTAATTGAAAATATTTAATTTTGCTTTCTTTAAAGCTTTCTGGATTGTACAACGGGTAACTTATAATAACATTTTCAAGCATCTTAAAGTGCAAGTGTGTTGTTTTAGCTAAATGTAGTGATAAAGAAACATGCATTTAATTTGTGATTTGTTTTTGGATTGTCTTATACTCATCATTGACAATTGTGTGTGGTGAACTGCTCTCTCTCATGTACATTTTCCTATTCAGAAAAGTACTTTTTCCTATACAGAATATGCGTTGCTGTGAAATACATATTTAGGTTTACCCCTTTTGTTCTGTGTTGATTTTACATGATTGCTTTTGATGCCCTTTTGTGCTGTAAAATATGTGTCAGGTGTGGTTTGTGGTTTGCATGATTGTTTACTTGTAACCAACATAGGATCAATATATAGATTTTAATTCTGATGAGTGATGGAGGATTCTTTCACTACCCTGATAAACATGACAGTAATTTGATTTAGATTTTGCTTTTTCAGATTTCTAACAAACTGTGCTAATTAAATATAAAATCCAGTCATTACTAAATAAGCATGTCAGCAACTTTTCAGGAGTCCTGGTGAACTTTGTGGCTAAAATAAAACAAACGTGTAACTAACTTTAAAATAAGGGTGAAGTTTCTATTGTAGGTGGCTTCCCAACTTGTATTAGGGCAGGACTTGAGTTTTCATACCTTGCATATGCATGGCCTAAAAATTCTTAAATTAGGAAAAAAGCCAGGAGCATCACTAACTCTGTGTTCACTCAAGCCTTCTGCCCGCTCCCCTTCCCCTCTTTTTCCTTCATAAGCAACAATCTGGTCATCAAAACTTTATAGATTCGTTATGGCTGCTTCATGCTAGATGGTTTTTAGTTACTGAGAAGTTTGCTTTGAGCCATGAAGTGTAGTAGGTTCTTTATTGCAGCTACTGTTTGGATTAAAAATTATTTTGGTGACTAACTGAAGGAGTGGAAGCTGCATTGTATCAACTGTATGTTTATGTAAAATTAAAGCATGTGGCTAGAGTAAGCTCAAAAAATGACTGTGAGTTCTGACTGAGGACGAATACCTGATTTCTGTAATACTGGGCTTTTTTTGCAGTTAAGTGCCTCAAGAACACGCCGGCTTTTTTTGCAGAGAGATTGCAGAAAGCTATGAAGGTAGGTGTCTGTGACGAGATACATAAACTTACAGTGTGTCTTTTTAAAAATGCTTGTACAGCTCATTGGAATGAATTGTTCAGCTGAAGGTATTACGTTTTTCAGTGGGCAGATGACTAACAAGATGCAGTCATTATTATGAAAGGCTGGAAAAATTGAGCTAATTTGATCCATTAAAGGGATGCCTACAGCCGTACCTTAAACAAAGAAAATTTTCACTTGGTAAAACACAAATATGCTTAAGACTCATTGAAATAGATGTCTTTTAAGCTGAAATAAATAAATAGGCCATTAAACTCACCGAACTTTCCTGACACCGAGTCCCTCTTGCAACCCCCCCTCCTTTTTTTTTTTCCCCATAGCTGTTCTTGTGTAGAGAAACAACTGTTAGTGTCCTGCCAGTAAATTTAGTTTATTAAAGCATGGTAGGCCAAATTCCGTTCAAGCTTATTGAGGTCAATGGGATTATGCTGGTAAATGGTTGGCCATTTGTGGGGTGATGATTTATTTTATTTCTTTTACAAGTGCTGTGTCATCCAGCATTTCCACACATTATTAATATGTTATACTGTTATTTTGTTTGTTTCAGGGAGCGGGAACAAAAGACAGAACTCTGATTCGAATCATGGTATCACGCAGCGAGGTTGACCTGCTGGACATACGCGCAGAATATAAGAGGATGTATGGCAAATCCCTCTACACAGATATCACTGTAAGACTTGCAGATTTTGTCTTCGCTGCCATGACACCCTTTCTGCTAGTAGAACACGGATCCTTACACTGATCCATTGACTGCACTGAGTGTGCTGTTGGGTTTGGTTTGCTGCATTTGCCGGGAGAGTGGAGGCTGAAGTGCCAGGGAACAGACAGCACTTGCTTTTGTGGGGGGGTTGGATGGGCTAGAGATGGGAAGGAAGCCAACAGACAAGGGCGAGAGGGATTTCAGAGACCTGGTTTTAAGTCTGGTCTGTGTCCCAATGTCTGTATATGATCCTGTAGAAACCACTTAGTCTTCCAACTGAGTAACGATGGTACTCTACCTCACGTGTGTGTTGAAAGAGTTTAAAGCTCCTCATATGCTTTTAAAAGATTGTTGTCTCTTTTTCCTGAAAGTGCAAGATTTTGGAAATAGACTAAGCTTCGGATTCTTTAGCAGTTGATCCACCCTACTACTGCTGTTAAGCGCTGTAGCAACAGTCAAGAGGATACCTGGGCAATGGGGAGGGTAGTAAGAGCTGGAGGAGAGTCAGTGGTGCCACTTTCGTTTACCTTGTAGTAAAGGTGCCAGATCTGTTAAGCCTTTATTTATTCCTTGTGGTGTTGACACTGAGGGACTGCAACTTGGAAGTGTTTGGAAGGGATCCTGCAAAGATAGTGCAAGATAGTGTGTGCTGATAAGTCTTAATGTGAGTTTTCTGCCAGCACCTGTATGGTCTGGTGCCACGGAGGCTTGTCTAGCAGGAGCTTTTTTCAAGCATGTAACTCTGGAGTGAAGATGTGCTTCTACTACAGTAGTTACGTGCCCTGTAACCACCAATGCATGAGTAAAAAACAGTGAGACATCGGTGTAAAAGCTGTATGTGGGTTCTGGGTTTTTTTCCCTTCTTCCCTTTTGATCTGGCATTAAAATAATTTTACTGTTCAGAAACAGGAACAGGCCATATCCATTTAATGGGCTGAACTTACTCAAAACTTGGTTTCAATAAATATGGGGCATGCATGTGCATGTAAACTCTACTTATTTCTGTAAAAGTAGAGCTGAAAACATCCTTGGAAAGAAAGTTCTTCATTCTTCTCTCTTTTTTTTTTTTGTAAGTGGACAGCAGTTCTTTCCTTTCAGCACGTATATAGACAGGAACATTTTACATTTTGCCGATCATGCTTTACACCTGCACAGGATTTATTCTGATCTTTGAGGTGCCTCTTTTGTCACTATTGTAATAATTTTGATGTGGACAAAACAGTTTTCAGTCATACCTGAAGATGAAAAATGAGATGAACGCACTATCAGAAGAAACTGTTCTGTGAAAAGGATTGGCAAGCATCATCAACCAAACTTAGTTAATGACCAGCTCCCAGGGAATGCTTTTTACTCACAAGGGCACCAAGCAAAACTCAGCTAGCAGGGCCTTTTGTGATTAATAGCTGCTGTTCATGAAATATTTCAATCTTTTTAGTGCGTGTTTGTCTCTTGACCCAAGTAACAAGCAATAGCACAAGAGGAAAACGGCCTCAAGTTGTGCCAGGGGAGGTTTAGGATGGATATTAGGAAAAATTTCTTCACCGAAAGGGTTACCAAACATTGGAATAGGCTGCCCAGGGAAGTGATGGAATTGTCATCCCTGGAGGTATTTAAAAGACAAATACACGTAATGCTGAGGGACATGGTTTAGGGGTGGTTTTGGCAGTATTGGGTTGATGGTTGGACTTGGTGACCTTAAAGGTCCCGTCCAACCTAAGGGACTCTGTGATTCTATGAGAGAGATTTTCTCTGTAGGACAAAACCCCGCCTTAGATCTTTTGATATCAGGGCATTGTTTTCAACTTTTGCACATAACAAGGAGCAAACTTTTACTCACTGCCCCTGGAAAAATATCCACATTGAGTGCGAGAAAAAGAACGTCTGTGTTAATTTTTCCGTATTTTGAAACCTTTTGCTGGAAGAGAGCTTTTCAGTGAGAGAGTTTTTTATTGAACTATGCCCAGGTTAAGTAGTTAAACAGGTATACCAAATTCAGTTTGTTAAAGAAATATATTTTCTATGGACACTTTTGGTTCCAGTTGTGGAAGGAGCAGATTTTACCGTGTACTCGTATTAGAGTGATTGCTAATTAACAAGCTTCTTAATTTTTTTATGTTTTTTTTAAGAGGTAAACATCTGCTTTCTTTCAGCCATCGCTTCATCTCTTTTGGTTGTTAAAGTTGTGTTTAGGATGCTTACCATTCTTCTTCCTCTATTTCCAGTCACAGGTCTTCAACTTTTCTTTTTCTGGGTTTCTTTCCAGGGTGATACTTCAGGAGACTACAGGAAAATCCTGCTCAAGTTGTGTGGTGGAAATGACTAAGTGGAGCATTGAGCTTTTCTTTAAAAAGCTGCTATTTTCTCGGTTTGGTTTTGAAGTATCTTTTTTTTTCGCCAAAAATAAATATGTAATTACTTCTTTCTCCTAAAGCGATTACATTTTTAAAGATAATATTGCATATATCTTCCATTTAGTTCAAAAGTAGTACGTAATAAATGCCAAAAAAATATAAATATCAAGCTTATGTGCCATCTGCTCAGGATTCTGTATAGTACTGTCAGCAATCTATGAATGACAGGTCATTATTTCTTTCCTTCTTATATTATGCTGAAATAGTATGTTTGTTTTATGGAACAAAAATCAATGTTGTATGATTTAAGGTTTTGTTTTATGTAAACATTATGTCCCCCTTTAATGCGAGTTTTATATCTGTTGTATGCAGAGTTGGCTTCACGCTAGCCTACGCCTTGATAAGTGGAGAGAACAGTGTTGAATTTTTGTGTCTAGTTAAGACTGTTTCAAAGAAGTTTTGTCAAGTTCTGCTTTCTTTCCTTGATTGATTTTAAGGAAGATGTGTTCCACATTTCATTCTGGCTAGGGCGACTGTCACAAGGCAGTAGTAATGTTGACATTAGTAAAGCTTCTATGGTTAATGTTTTAAGGTTTTGGATTGTGCCTTATAAGTATGCAAGAAGAGATTATGAAATTAAAGCTGTCTATCTTCAAACTCTTTGCAGACTATGCTTATTTTGGTGTTCCTGTTTATTTATGTATGAGTAATGACTCGGTTTATGTAACAGTTTTTCCTTAGAAGTTCTCTGCTTGAATCCACAAAATTATTCAGAAACAGTTGTGTTGACAACAGTTTGGGACTTGTGTGCTGTTGATGAGCAGTTGTCTGTACATGATATATGGAATCTGTAGTTATTGCTCAGTATTTTCATTTTGCATGTTGTAATTTCTCTGACTCTTGAAACTCAGAATTTTTATTCTCTGCTAGCATGGATGGCATCTTTTCAGCTTGTCATTCTCAAAGTAGAAACGTGGGGGAAAGAAAAAATTTCAGGGAGGGAAAAGGTTTGGAGCTAGGTCAGTGGAAGTAGACTGCTTATTAATCAGGAATGTGCAAGCTCCTCTTATTTTACACACGTGCGCACTCTCCTGACATTCCATAAAGGTCAGGCAGGTCCTTTTTCCTAGAAGTTGTGTTGCTGTTTGTCATGCAAGAAAATAGGGGTGTCATGGGGGTGGATGTTGGAATTAATTCTGAGTTGTATTGTGACTATGGCAAGGGAGGACAGTGTAAAGATATCAGAACAAGGTGGCTGTGCCTTCATCCAGGTGATGAATTCTGACTAGTCCCAGTTCTGATGAGGACACGCAGATAGGACTCCTCTTTCAGTCAGCAGCAGCAATGTGACTATGTCCAAAGCCAGACTACTCCATAAGCTCATTTTTTTCTGACAATCTAAGCGTATCTTGAAAGGAAATTGCAGCTGGAAGTATATCTTCGTTGATTTACACTGATAGCAAGGGTTCAGTTCTTTGCCAGGGAAGGAGTAAGCTTTTGAGTTAGGGAAGTTTATTAGCTGTGCTTTAGTCCCAGACCCTACCTGATCTTGTTTTCCTCCTGGAAGTGCTGTATTTGAAATGTGGTAAGTAGGGCTGCTGAAAGATTTAAAATAGAAAGCTTTGAGAAAGTGTCTAAAAGCAAATACCTTTTTATTATAGAGCACAGGAACACAGAAGGCAAATTACAGCTGAAGACTGATTGTTCATCCCTGCTCAAGTTCTGGAAACACAAGCTTATTAAATGAACAAAGTGCGACTGTTCACGACAACCATGCTGTTATGTTCAGCTGTCTCCTGTCTTCGCAGTGCTCAGCTGGTATCTGTATAGAGAAGAGTTAATGTAATTATTTTTGGTTATAAGAGCAGGATCAATCTTTGTAGATAAACATAATTTAAAATATGAATCCTACTTTGAAGTGGGGAATTGTCACTTTGCATCATCAAATCACAGAAGGAAGGTCCTAGAGCCCTGCAACTCTTGAGCGATTTGGCAGTTGTTGCAAGCTCTATCTGAGTAGTACTTAATACAAATGTGCTGCAAATACACTGAGGTTGACTTAGGATTTCCATTTTAAATTCACAGTAACACTTTACTAGTGTACTTTTCTTTCTAACATAAATTATTGTCGTAGGGGAGTAATTTAATTGTTACCTATTAACTGCCTATCATAGAAAATTGGAAATTTTAATGAATAACAAACTTATGAGAACATACCAGTTGTGGTCACCAAATCCAGACAGCCAACTGCAAGAACTAAAACCCAACATAAACTCTACTGCTGTCTACTTTGAGCCCCCCCTTCTGTCACGTAAATGCGCTCTAATGTGTACGTGTGTATGTAAGCAAACAAACAAAAAACCCAACACTGACAAAAGTCACTTCATAAACTTGCTTGTGGATGTTCATACCTTTCTGTTTTCCACCAGGAGTGTCTCTCACCTTGCTAAATGCCGTATTGATATTTGGGCAGAGAATGAAGACAACAGAGCATTATAAGAAACTGTGTAGAATAGGTGATCTCATCCAAGTAATTTAGGTTGTGGTTTAATTTATTCCAAAAACATTTATCCAGGAGCATGTTTTGTGTGAGGGGCTTTGTGTCAAAACTGGGTTTAAGATTAAAATGATAGTACTTCAAATAGCTTTTTTTTTTTGTATTTTGTTGCCCTCCTTTGTTTCATTTGTCACACATGAAATTAAAGAATCGCAGTTATTTTAAAACTGAAAGGGACCTTAAGATTGCTTAGTCCATCCTGCTGTTCTAAGGTGTGATGCTTGTTTAACATGTCCAGTGCTGGGGAAACCCCAGTCATAGCATTTCCATGGTTCACTGTCCTTGCAAGAAAGCTTTGCATTGTGTTTTGCTTGAGTCTTTCCTGCTGCACTTTTTCTTGTTTTATTCAGTTTTGCAATGGGGAACAACTTCTTTGTGGCAGCCTTAGTTATTCTGCTGCGCTACTTCAGTATTCTTTAGACTAAACATCCCCAATTTAACAACCTTTTTGTGTAGCTCATCATCTATCTAGCTCCTGTCTGGGGTTTTGTTTGGTTGGGTTTTTTCCCCCTCTTCTTCCCCCCCGTTCTCTTTAGCGGTTGTTGAAAGCTGGCGTTCAAAACTGGACCTGGTGTTTCAGCGGAGGACTTAGCTGCACTGAAATGAATGAAGGAATTACTTCACACCTAGGGGGTGAAAAGATGGCTTTTTTGCTAATAGCATATGCAACACTTCTCAACTTAGGTTACATCCCACTTGATGCTTACCATCAAAAATGTCTATAAGTGGAGTGCCTGGAGCGATGGGGATATTTGATGTTGTCTCACTGATGATGTTGAGGAGTGACTTGACTTCTGATTCTAGATGCTCCACTGTTTTTATTACCTTCTAATGAAAACAAGTCAGAAAAATGGAGAAAGGGGGTTGTAAAAGGGTCGAGTGCAAGGAATTGTAATAAAAGTGTTAGTGGAAGTGCAAATCTAATGTCCCATAATGCTAACAGCTGATTTAATTTGTATTGCGCAGTGCAGATTTAAATACTACTTGTGTTATGCTGGCCTCCAGTGGCAGGAAGTATTAAAACTTTGTTTCGCAAGAATTAAATTACAGCACCTCTGTATAAAGAATCGCCTGTTAATTTGACTTCTTGGAAGGACCTTTGCATTAATTTTTAATTCTGTCTCATTTCTGAGCCACCATCATAGCTAAGAAAAGAATCTGCATGGGAGATGAGAGGAGCTGATGGGGTAGAAAGCAGGCGGCTGGAACTAGAGCAGGAGAGAGGTAATGCTGCCATTTGAGAATGCACAGCATGCAGTTTGGCATCTACCCGGCTGGAAACAGTCAGCACCAGACAAGTATCTTGTGAGTGCTTAAGACACCAGGGTAAAAGAAATAAAACTTTGCAGCTTTCACGGAATCCCGGTCACAGAATTCACTTAGCTCTTGAGTGTCTGCAGGAGCAGGCAGGAACCCCTTTGTCAGCCTTGGAGTCACCTGCAGAATTCACATCTAGCCACGAGCGGATGTAGAACTTTACAAATACCAGTTCTGAGACTGCTGCGTTAAAGGCGTGGTTATGAACGTTTTAGAAAAGGCTGATACGTAATATCCAGTGACTGGTTAATCGGTTGTTTGGAATTCATCAAGATTATATATTTCTGGTAATAACAGCTTTATGGATGATTACAAACTATGACATCTGCAAAAACCAGTCAGACCTTGAATGGAATAATATCAAGAAGGGACAGTGTCTAGAAACATCATTCTTCTTTCTTTTCTTTGGTCAAAGGGATGAGGCAGGGGTCTGGTAAGGTCCAGGAGCCAGCGCGATAGCTCTTACCTCTTCAATAATATCTAGGCGTTCATGGATCGCATCATGTTCATTGCACCAGCTTCCTCTTCCCAGACTTCCAGTGAACACGCTGACAGGGTCTGCAGCAGCTGGAAAACCAGCCACGGTTAATTAGCAGGAACTTTTTAATAGCAGTCCTTACCTTTCTGACTTCTGAAGTGGTATTTTGCATGCTAAACAATATTGTTTATGAAACCAAATGTTAGGAGTCCCAGTTAGAAATTGAACCTCTCTCCCAGTAACTACAGCTATGCCCCAGTGTTGTGAATGTCTCTCTGCCTGCACACACTCTCAGAGTTGGTTGGAACAAGGTTTTTGCTCTTCTTAGGAGGATTTTGGTTTGTTTTGTTTGTGTGCGTGTGTTTGTTTTACACAATCTGCTTTTTCCTACCTGTGTAGGGTAAGTTTATAGACTGTAACTCTGTCTCTCCAAGGATAAAATGTAAGCATTGGGAAGATTTGCCTTACACATCAGTTGCTCATAGACTTGCTCCAGAAGCAGCTGGTACAGTAAAGCTTTGAAGAGCAGCTAAGTTTGTGCACTTATTCTCCAAACGGATACAAGCTGGTGATTCCACTGTGCCAGAAACTCATCCGTAACAGTCTGGTTTTGCAATGGGAACACAAACAATAAAAGTGTGTACAGCTGATGCGGTTTGCTGACCAAGTCAGTCGTGTATGGTGCCATGTACAAAGTTGCTTATCTCGGTCAGTTATCTGTATTTACCTCTCGGTACTCATGAGCTCTTGCTCTTTGAACGTTTCGTCCTGCTGGCTCTACTCCATGAAAGGTCAGTGCCTGCTGGTGTCCGCGCTTTAACAGAGCCAATTTCCTTTTTGTAACTTTTGTGCAACGTTCAGTAACATTTTAATTTTAATGTGTGTGCATAGAACTTCAGTGGAGTATTTTAAACCCCAGTTAAGTGCTAACGTATCTTGTTCCATCTTGCTAAAGTTAGATGTTGTTCTTGTTTGAGGCCTGAAGAAGCTAAGATAATGAGAAACCAGCAGTAACTCATTCTGTTCTCATTCACTCTGTAACTGTTCTCATTCACTCTGTTCATTCTGTAACTCATTCACTCCTCAACAAGAGAGGAAACTGAGCTTGTATTATAATGAACAGTAAGAAACGCAAGGAGAGCGAGTAGTTGTGTCTTCAGTGCTACTGTGTGAGGGCAGTGATTTGGAACTGCTGCAGTGCTTCGTCGCGAGTCTGTGCCAAGATTTCTGGAGTGTAGGCATCAGATGATGGCAAACGCGTCAGAAAGGATTGCAGCCATTGCAGTTTGATGGGAAGAGAGAGGTACCCTGACTTGGAATGGTATCCTTGAAATTGCAGGGCAGTGGGCAGGGAGGAGGAGAAGATTAAAATGTGATCTGAAGTACTAGGCGTGGCATTATTTAAAAATTGGTTTGGTAGAGCTTAAGAGAGAATTTTTGGTTATTTGTAGTAAGATTTTGCTTTGGGTGTTTTTTGGTGCATTGACCAGGAGGTGGTGCTGTTAGGACGGAATCCCAAAGAATTAATCTGTCTCTTCACAGCAGACTGCTGAGGTATGCAGGTACTTAAATGCTAGCTGCTTTGCAGTTGCCATTTTTTCCCACCTTTGTTACTGCTGTTTATGTTTTGGGACTGGCGTTGCCTTGTAACTTAGTGGTCAAGTGAGCCATGCTACTTCTCAAAATTTTTGCTTATTTACGTGGTTTTTTCACCATGGCTGGAACAACATGGAGATACTGAAATTCTCTGTCAGAATATGAGGTTACAATGCAAGGGCCAGTATTCCTCTACAAACCTCGTCTTTCCTAATAATAGGATAATAGCAAGGTAAGCTCGGTTCTACTGTCAGATGTTAATAAAATTTGCACCTTTCCAATATTCCCAGCTCCAGCTCTCTGCTTCAAGCCTGATGTCCCGATTCAGCTGTATGCTGAACTGCCACCCACCACGTTGGAGAGAGGGCGAGGGCAAGCAGAAGGCACGGTGGTGAGGTAACTGCAAATCAGTTGTTGACTGCAGAGAACGTTCCCAGATCTAACTACAAATGATCTGTGAAAAAGAGGCAGCAGAAATCACTAGATGGACTGAGAGCAAATGGAAGAATTTAAGAATCCCCCAGGAGGTTATTTTTCACTGTATTAACCTAGCTGTATGGCTGAGTCTCAAGGATGGATGGAAAGTTTGGGTGAAGGCCAGCACCAGTTGTACGCTGTTGTTAAAGGAGCTTTTGGCCAGCTGTGAGTTACATGCCAGGCTTGTTTAGTTTTGTACATTCCCTAGAAATGGAAAATGCAAGAGAGTTAATGTTGGCTAGCTCAAGTTAATGTTGGCCACTTCTCTTTCCCTGATGATGTATTTTATATCATGCTGGTCCATTAAGGAAAGGGCAGAGGTCTGCTGTAGGAGAAGCAGAAGTACCTGCCTGTTCTGCCTCAATCGGACTCTGACCGGGAGCCTCTGGCCTTTCCGAACCGCCTAGCAGCATGGTTTGCGGGAGCTCCTTTTGCCTTTTTCCTGATACAAGACCTTAAATCTGCAAAGTGAGTTTTTGAAGCAGAGATGAGATAAGGTCTTACCCAAAACACCACTGTAATCGTTCTTTTAGCTTAGCCCTTCTGTGTGAAAGAGGGTTCTGTTCAGCACAAACCTCAGCATTGTGGTGGCTGCCACCCCGGGCAGGTGGACGTAGAGGGGGACGTTAGATGGGATGGATGACTCTGTCATTTGTTCAAAGCAGGGTGTGCCATGATAGGTATGTACAGCCAGCATAAGGCTGTTGCATTTCACTGTGTAAAGGGGTTGCTGTGAAATGCAGGACTCGGTAGTGCTTGGTTCATTGCGGTGGTTGGTTCCTCTCTTCTGACAGAGAGCAACAGCGTTCTGACACTCGGACTATATTGCTGCCTTATAAACTGCAATGGGCTTACCAAAGGAGGAGGAAGTGTCTCATCCTAGTTTGGTAGGGCTGTAGGATGTTACCCAGAACCACAGGACTAGTGCGGTGCCTAAAACATTTGACAAATAGTCCAAGCCTCTCGGGAAGCACCTGACAGGTGCTGCTAGAGAGCGATAGGAGTAAGTAGAAACCAAAGCGTGTCTAGTTCCCAGACCTCCCAGTATGGAGTTGGCTGAGGGCTGACCCAGCAGAGACCCTCTCGGCCAGGGCCTGTGTGTCTGTGTCTGACTGGTGGCTTCAGCACGGAGCAGAGGGGCTCTTCCACTTGCCATCGCCCCTTCACCACCATGCCGGAACGGGGTACTTCACGAGGGCGGCTGCTGCTGCTGGCTGGGCAGCCTGTGCTTTGGTCAGTGTCGTTTTCTTCTGTCTTCTGAGCCTTGGCTTGAGGCTTTGGCTGCTAAAAACCCCTGATTGTTATTTCATTGTCTGGCTTTAGCTCTTAACCCACAGCCTTTATCTCTGGGATGGGCTGTTCACAGGACACATCCGGTCCCTTGTAAATATGGCAGGTATCTGGGTCACCACGGTCAGACCATTCAGCCAAAGCAGTAATTTCTCAAAGAGAATCACATGTTGCTTATGAGTGCTGCCCTTCTCTGTATTGCAGCTGGGGAAAGAAAATGACGGTCTGCCTTTGGCACTGACCTTCTCCAGCAGCATTCCTACCTCACGTCATAACAGCAGTCGCCACGTAAAGGGAGTGAAGAATGGGAGGCTGCAAGCCATGTAAGCAAAAGACTAATGGTCTTGTAGGATACTTCCATGTACTTACTCTCTTGTTGCTGAAGAAACATTTTTTAGATGTAAATTAGATTTTTTACTTGCCTGTGTGTCAAAGCACACACATAGATGCAGAAAGCTTTGATAGAAATTTTAAAGCTAACAGCTTTCAGAAGTAAACTGTTCTTTGTATGCTGTATAAATTACTTACTTAAGATGTGTGGGTATTTGCAGCTTCTGACATCTTAAGCAAATTCATAGGAGCCATATTTCAACATCCTGAAAATCTCATTTGAAACTTAACGGATTACTTCAGGCAGATACTTGTTGCAAAGTTTCAATATGGCAGAGAGAACACAGTTAATTTCCCATCTGCAAATTCCCACCTGATGCTTCCTGCAAGTGAGATGCTTAGTTCAGTTACTGAAGTCCATTCTATTTGATATACAGGTGGTTTTTTCCATCAAGAATCAGAACTCTCTTGTTCAAGATAAGAAAATGACCTCTGATTAAGTCCTCTATGCTACATTGATGGTGCCCCTAAAGCCGGGTAGTTCTGAATGCCCTGTGCTGTGATACAGTCAGACGCCAGCAGATGGAGCAGAAAGATGGAGAATCTGAGTTTGGTTGCTAATAAAGTTCTGTTAACAGAAGAACGTGCTTAATGTTTGGAAGGAGTAGCATGATGAAGAGTAAAGATCTATTTATCATGCTCAGCCTGACTGTACAAAACTTGATCTTATAGCATGGGATAGAAAGGGCAACGAAGTAAGAATTAAAACAACCTTAGCAAACGGGTTAAGAGCAAAGGCCTTAGATTTAGAACACCTCCCAGTTAAGCTCCTCTGCCTTGTGGACATTTGATATAGTCCCCCAGCCCCAAAGGAGGCTGCTTCTACACGCTCCTTGAGGAATTCCCCTTCTAAGACCATCGTGATTCTCTCTATTCAGATGCTGTTAAATGGTTCATTTTGATCATCCAAGTAGTTGCTAATGTTAAGCATCAGAATAAACCTGAGCAACTGTCTCATCGCTGTTGCTTGCTGCTGACAGAATGGAAGTACGCGATCACATGGATCTGGTAGGTCTTTATAAGTATCCTTCCGCAAGATGCATTGCTGGCCAAACTGAAGTTACAGGCTTGATACGGAAATTACTGGGTTGGGTTCTTTGGTCTGTGTTACAGAGAAGGTCAGGCTGAGTGACCATAATGTTCCCTGTTGGTCTTAAAGTCTATAAAATTCTTTTTGCATCATTCTATGACCAGTGTGGCTTTGAAAGTTAACTGAGGAGAGTTCATGTTGTGTTCAGTAGGGAGGAGGGATGGAGGGAGGGGTAAAACAAAGCAGGCCACAAACCGAATCAAAGACAAGTGAGATTGAAACAGGAACCAGATGGCAAATAAGGAAGCCTGAAATCATGCCATAGACCAAGAGGAATAAAGGAGGACATGTATAGTTCTTCACAAAAACACGCTATGCTCTGTTTTCTTGTTTGCACTGCCTTAGGTTTAGCAGCATCATTTTATTCCTGGATTGTATAGCATAAGGTGGCCTGATAGCTTTTAATGAGAAAATGAAAGCGGGAAGTAACGGATTTATATTCCAACAGGAAAAAGGTGATGAACTTGAGTACCAAGTTCAAATGGTGAGCCCCCTAACCAGTTTGGGAAGAAGGCAACAGATCTCTGAAGCGATTTGCTGATCCTTGCTTAAATTATTGCTTGTCTAAACATAAGTGTTGGACTCCACTTTTACATGTGTAGATAACTTCGAAGTGTTAGGCCAAGAAATCACACCGTTTACAAAACTGGTTGGTGAAGTTAACTTGCAGCTGAATACAGGAAAGGTTCAATTGCTTTAAACCTGAACTGATACTAATACTATCAGTATTAGTGTTTTCAGACTTAAAACCACGTTAAGACAAGACACTCAGTCATATTTAATTTGGGCAGCTGTTCTTAAAGGCATCAAACTTAGTTTCCACTTATGCCAACACTTAAAATATGTTGGATCCTTAGCTATAGAAGTACTGTATCATTACCTGTTTCATTATCACCACTGTGACATTATATATAAACTTAATTCCTATTAAATTAGGATGACAAAGCTAATTGATTTGGATAGAATGTGTTGTATTAGAAATGCTTTTTAATGCACAGATTATCTTCAAGTTCTTACATGCTCAGTAGCGCATCTTTAACTGAACATAGAGCATCTTCCAGGCTGTAATCCATAAGACAATACCTAATGCTTAGCTGTGATTTAGGCACCTCTGAACCTCTCTCTAGAGTTTAGACTATCTAGTTGCTTAAAGATTAGGAGATTCTTGCCTTTAGTGATTGCAACAAAGACTGCAGGAATTGTAATAAATATGTAAAATTTCTTAGCTTCTTATATACTGTAATAGGTTACCATTCTTTACACTGGAGGCAACTGCAGGGATTTTCCTATAAATGTATATACACATACGCAAACATTAACATGTTTGTGTGTACGCACCTTTATCAGGCTGTAGTTTTTGTGGCAGAACAACTTTGCAAATTCCATACCAGGCAAATGTGGAATATCCGAAGTGGTAGATGGAAGGCAGACAGAGAACTGACAGTAGAAAGTTATTCTGAAATTTGGGGGACTGAGGAGGATTGGTTTGGTTTGTTGGGTTTTTTAAAATCATTTCAAGAAGGCACATTGAAAGTTTTGAATGCCTGAGTAGGGATTAATCTGTAATCTATATATTCACTGTATACTTCAACTGCTACCTGAATGCCAAGTCTTGGAAAGATTTCAAACGTGGAACAAAATCCAAGGGATTCCTCTCACATCTAAGGTTCATGAACCTCTGATAATAATGGAGACATCCCAAAATAAGTTTCTTCCCTGAAATGAATTATTTTTAATATTCATTTTAGAAGCTAAATAACCATATCAGAAAGTCAAGTTCCAAACTCGCAGACCTGGTTCATAATATGTTTATCGAGATGTAGAATATGCTACTATGAACATTATTTCAGATCCTAGATCAGTTAAGATCAAATTTATTTTAATTTTTTTTTCCCTGAAAGAGAAGGACCAAAGAGGACATCTCACGTATTGCATTAGTGAAGGTGGGTCAGGGGATCAGCCCACCGGTTCCCATTTCTCTAACTTGTCTGTCCCATCAACCTACATGTGAGATGCCATGTTGTGACGTGTTCTGGTCCTAATGTGCCTCACCTGCGCTCGTGAAATATGCAGAATCAGAAATGGGACTTGATAGAATTTGTTTCTGACTAGAAGGTGGCTGCCGTGTATTTCTGTGTAGAACTGCTTACTTAAGAGGAAGTTTTTGCTATCATTATCCATGTCATTCTCATTTCCCAAAGGAGCTTCAGCTCTTGCTTACCCAGCAGTGGAGACCCAGGGGAGGCGCACAGGGACAGTTCGTGCTGCCAGTGGGCACTCTATTTTTAAGGCCCAGCAAAATCTGGGGCCCCTGCTGTGGCCCTCTGCCAGAAGCAAAATTACTACTTGAAAAGTCACCTTTCTTCTTCTGTTACCACATTTGCGATTGTAAGAAGCACTTAAGTATTGTGTGTTTTCACTCAAAGGAAGGAGGATAACAATAAAACGTTCCTGTGAGGGAGCTGTTGGCTTGGAATATGTTTCCAGCATGCTGGTCTTCTAAACAAGCAGCCAGGGAATACCCTCTCGTGCTCGCTGCTGCTATGGAAGATGACTACAGGGAATCAGACTGGTAAGAGAGGTGAGCTCTTGCAGGTAGGTTACTCTTACTCGTGCTGTATGTTATGATGGGATACTCATGCTTTGGGCTGCAAACGGAAGTTTCCCTTTATTATGTATTTATTTCTGTGTGAATATATATCTGTTTTGGAAACTAAGGCAAAGCGTTAGGAGGATTATAGCTAGTAGTTGTATAGGAGATATATTTGTGTGCGGAGAATAGGGTGAACTGTTTTAGCAAGAAGAGAAGCCATGCCATAGCATATGTAAGGAATGCAAGTTACACAGAATGAGTGAGTTTAAGGCTGGTTTGAGAACGGAGGAGGTGAGATACACGAGTGTTTGATGCCACCATCAATTTGAAGATGACCACTGGTATCTGGAGATAAAGAGGTTTTCAATTTTATGAGGACATGGCTTTTGGTCCGCGTTGAGTAATAGGAGCTACGGTCATGGGGAGTGGGTGAGGTGAGTTTGTGACTTATTAGTCAGCTCTGTGGTTGTGTGGTTTGCAAACGAGTACGTTATGGTAGTAGAAACAAACATGATAGTAGAATGGAAGAAGGTCCTTGTAGTTTTGTTCTAATACTCAAGTCTAAGAGCTTGCTTAAAGATATATTTTCCTCTGGCAGAGAGTTCATATGTACTGCAACAGCTCAGGAAGTACAATAGTGAGATATATATACACACATATAAGTAACTATGCATGTACATATATATATACATACATACTTACTAAATACCAGCATTCATGGCCAAGACTCACAACTGCTTCAGCCAGAGCAGATCAACTGGATTTATAAATACAGCTGCATCCTGCAGAGGAACAGTAGGAACCCTATATTTCGAGACCCCAGACTTTTTTGGAGTTTGATATTAACCTTTACTTTACTCATGGAGGTTACAAAGTCAACAGAACTTAATAAACTACCTTTAACTTTATGTAACAAAACATAGGGGTTTACAGATATATAAATCTGTAAAAAGGCCCACTTCTGGGCAGAACCCTATCTTCAGATGCCTCGTGGTCTTCTTCACACGTACATCTGAGTACACTTTGTTGTGACAAACTTTCTCCTTCCTTGTTGGAGCTCAGGGATGAGTGCTTGCAACGTCTGTAATCCTTGCATTGGAGACAATAATCCCAGTAGGTTTCTATAAGGACATGGCGTATAGGTAAGCTACTACTGCTTTATGAGGAGAGAAATATGAGCCAAACTCTGGTTTAAGATGGGACCTCTCTCATCATTTTTACAGCGGATTTAATTCTACAATGCAGTAGTTTAATCTCCTGGAGGCAAAACACTGTTCTGTGAGAATGCAAGTCGTCAATTTTGGGAAAGAGCAGGCTGTTCGGAAGGCGTTTTCCCTCTCCGGTTTCTAGGCAATGATCTAGCTTTGACTGCTGAGTGTCTCTTTTATAAAAGCCCCTTTCACTCCAAAACCTTGTAGGTCTTCCCCCTTTGATACTGCATGTGGATATCAGATGAACCAAAATATTCTGGAAAGCCGTAACATGTTAGCTGAAGGAAGAGAAAACATTGTTGGCTTGCTTTGACTTATAGTTAAAACCAAATGAAACTTCTGCTGTTTAAGAACAAATCATGCCAGAGTGTGGAGTGTTGAGCAGCAATGCTGGCCATCGAGCTCTCCTGCTGCTCTCTCCCTCGTAGCGTGCGCGCGCGCGCGCAGTATTTGGTTTGCAGAGCTACATGGAGCACGTCGGTGGGGCCAGCCTGCTTGCCTGCTCACCAGCTGCTTGTTTGCCTGAGGAGCCCAGGTCACCCCTCTGCCACGTGTAGACACGTGTAGACACGCTGCAGAGACTCTGCTCTTGGGGTGCTGCACCCCGCAGAACAATTTGCCTGGAGGTTTTTGTAAGGCCGGAGACACGTTTGAATGGGGCAGGTGTTGAACGCCCCAGTGCCCCGGGCGACGCTGTGTGCTACTTTTGAGCAGCACCCCACAAACTGACCAACAGCAAAGAGCAAAGAGCTAGAAACTGCGGCCATTAGGCAGGAGCACGTGGTTGCCCCCAGAAGGGCTCCCGCACCAGCCTCTCCTCCTGAGCTCTTTGAAGGCTGAGCTCCGTCTATATGGCATTGTTCGTGTTAATGACGGAATTAAAACATAAGTTCTACTTTCGCCAGCCCCGAACCATTTTTAAGAGGAACCCATGGGGGCTGAGGGAGAGCATCTGTAGTGAAATCAAATGTTGGACTCCCCTGGTTCAAAGGCAGCAAAGGGAAAATGGGGATGACTTTTATAAGCCCACCAGCCAGCCATGGTACCCCTCTGGCTGCGGTGGATACACGCTTTCCCATCTCACATAAAATACTCCACTAAGACAGTGAAAATGATTCTTTGATTGAGTACTACCACCTGGCGTGAGACTGAGTACTAGTCTCCACTGCAGCTATTATTCAAGTACTATTCTGTTTGGCTGGATTTTATCTGAGTTTGCTAATAATTTCAGCTTAAACAAAACCATACTTTTGGGAAATAAACAAAAACATTCTTCCAGCCTTTTTTTGTTTTTTTCTTTAGTTATACAATTTTTTTTGTGAAGCTCACAAAACTCACAAGAGGATAATTGAGTACTCGTGGAGTGAAAAGAAGTTAGAGTGCCCTCGCTGAGGTTTTGATATTTCAGTTCATCACTGATAAACATTACAAAAGCCAGTTGTGTGGGAGGGAGACAGGGTGAGGAAGAGTGACTAGGACTTGGGGGCAGAAGGGACTAACAGTTTTCAGGAGATGTTTTGATTGTAATGGAAACTTACTAATCTGCCATGAAATACAAACATTGTGTGTTGTCAAGAAGCAAGAGCAGAGGGAAAATAAAGCTGGGCCTCAGCTAGCAGAAAACACGTAATACAAACAGGCTGGGAAGCCAGGTTTGTGGTTACATGGGGACCATAAACCTTTGAACGAGCCAAACTGAATAGCTTTCAGTCACACTGTCAGCTACAATGTGATTACAGGTTAGTCTAGCACTAATCTGCTTTAATGAAAGTAAAGTTCAGATGCCGGTTTATCAGATGCTGTGTGTTTATATCTCGTACTCTCAAGGCATTTGGAGAAGGCATGATGTGCCTCACATCTCAGGGATTAAGTAATCCAAAGCAGAAAGAGAAAAAAATACAGTTACCAGCAAATCTCGAAAGAAGGGTTTAAATAAAGGAAAATCTTCTTTATTCACCTTGAACTTTGATCTCATTTCTGAGTGGATTAGTGCGTATGTTATTAAGGCTGCCAGAACAGTAATTATGGAAATGCAGGACACTTGCTGCAGCACCTGAATACTGTTCTAAATTTCTGAAAATACAGTGATAGCATCTCCTGTGGGAAGTGAAAAATCTTTACTGAAGCAATGGCCCTCCAGGATGGACTTTAATAGCACAAAAATTGAGGTTTTCCCATTAAAAAACATATTCCCACAGAATTCTGACACATACCTATGTCACCTTCATCTTAAACTCATAGAGTAAGCAATTCTTTACCTCCTCCTCCCACCCCACGCAAAAGCTTTGACCATGTTATGGTTAAGCTACAGTTTCTGCTTTGCGAGCTCGGAGTCACTTACCTAGCAGATCTCGTTCCTGCAGGAGTGAAATAAACGCCAGCGCCCAAAGGAAAAGCATGGTTTCAGCCTCTCCAAGCTCTGCTGTATCCTGGTGCAGAGTCCCGCAGCCTCCCTCCCCGGCTTCGCATCGACTCCTCCGTCCAGCCGTTTGTGCTGAGGTTTAGCCAGAGTTAGGAGGAAATATGCCCAGGCTGAGCCAAGATTCTTGAGCTGTTCTCCTCTGCTTCCCTCCTCTTAAAAAACACCCTTCCAGCTCCACGTGAAGTCCAAGTTACCCAGGCAAGCTGGCAGCGGTCCAAGCTCCCCAAAGGTTTTGTTTTTCTACCCTTGTATTTATTTACACAGTCTACAACTGGAATGTGCTGAAGAGCTCTGAATCCTGTAAATGTGGCAAGCGGGGCAAGAAAAGGAAGGGGAGAGAGGAGGAGGAGGAAGGGGTGCTGGTTGTTTCTTTCCCTGTAGGCTTTCATGTAAGGCGGGGAAAGGAGGAACACTGGAAAACACAGTATCTTTAGATGTTGTGACCTTACAGGGCTTTTTCCATTATTTGCTCATTTTTAAGACTGCAGAAAAATCTTTTTTGGGCAGGTCGAAGTCCTGCTGAATGAAGCGCGGCAGCGTTGTGGGAGGTGGCAACTGTCTGTGGTGCCTTGTCTTTGGACGGTATCGTAGGAGGCCCTGAGGAGCGGCTGAGCTCTTTTCAGTTTGGAAGGTGTTTGAAATAGGTTGTTAGATTTGGTAACATCATGTTCAAAAAACAGCATGGCTGATGGTGTTCTGGCAACATGTGTGATTTTCAGCGGGATCTTAATTAAATGTTAACTGTTTGTCTTGAGCACTCATGGGTGCTGACTGGGTAAGTGTCAGACCCCACCAGACTGGTATTCGAAGACTTAAGGTATCTCCTTCCTTGTATTGTTCTTCATAGTCATCTAAGTTGAGTTACTGTTTTTAAATTATTGCTAGTGAAAGGCCTTTAAGGTGTCCTACTTAATCCTAAAGGCCATTGTTAAGGGTAAAAACCAGCATTCTAACTACTGAAAATAAAAACCTGCTAACTAGAACAGGTTTTCTTAATCTTTGCCACATTTCTAGCAGTCAAAACCAAGTGATTTGAACAAGATATGGGAAAATGAGTCTGTAGAAATGTTATCGTGCAGTTCAAAGTGTAATTGTCCTCAGTGATTTCCAAACCAAATTAGACTGCAAGCTCAATTACAAGGCAAAATATCCTCAGTAATATAGATTCTTTGACTGGTGTTTAGCTGATAAATAAATGCCTACATATACTTAAAGGGAGGGTGCCAGGAGGAGGGGGGCAGTCTTTTTTCAGTGGTGCCCAGTGGTAGGACAAGACGTAACGAGTTCAAACTCGAATATAGGAAGTTCCATCTCGACATGGAGGAACATAGGAGGAACATCTTTATTTTGAGGGTGGCAGAGCACTGGCACAGGCTGCCCAGAGAGGTGGTGGAGTCTCCAGCTCTGGAGACTTTCCAAACCCGCCTGGACGCCATCCTGTGCCACCTGCTGTAGGTGGACCTGCTCTGGCAGGGGGGTTGGACCAAATGATCTCCAGAGGTCCCTTCCAACCCCTAACATTCTGTGATTCTGTGATAACTTCTTTGAGGCACCAAGCAAACTAGGGCGCTGAACAACATCCATGCATATTAAGCTAGTAAGCTAACGAGCTGGTGCTAGTAAACGAACGTTTTTATGAAATAAAAATGAAATTGGCTATGAGAATTAGAGTGACAGTGTTTTCGCTTAAATCACGAGGTAGCCATACTGCAATATTTTTTTTTTAATTCTTGTTTTGAGAATAAACTTGATCATTCCTGCTGAAAAATAATGTAAGTTTTAATTTTGTTATAAATGAGTCTTTAAAGAAGAACTGGAACAGGTAACAGTGAGTCCGTTCTTTGTTTTATTCTGTTTGTGAATATGAGTTGCTGATGTGGTGGGCTATGATTTTTGAAGTCACAGATTATCTTGTGCAGTGGAGAGAGGAGGCTGAGGGGCAGAAGAAGAATATTTATGAACAGTTGGTTGCTGTTTCCTGAGTGTGGTTGTTCTTTACCTTTGTCCTTTCTTAAGCAGAATCACCCAATGCATTCTCTGTATTGCAAAGGGAGCCTGTTCATGGATGCTTTTCCGCACGTTCTCTGACATCCTCTACACCATACTATTGAAAAGCAATGAACATTCATTGAAACAGTTTTCCCTTCGACAGGCTATAAAAAAAAACCACAAACAAACGCAATTTCCTTTCCAGACCACCTCTGCTGTGGTCACTCGCCTGCTTTACAGGAAGTTTCCTCAAGGTTCCTCCTGAATTGCTTTCAGGCTCCTGGAACTGTTCACTCCCTCCGAGGCACTTGCTTCCTATTTTTTACTTATTGTGTTGTGTTTGACCATAGTGAGGAGCTGGTCTGATAGCCTTGGAGAACTAAACAAAATGGTGACGGCTTTCTCTAGTGTCATACTCCAGGGGCTGTTTCTGTAGTGAGGGGAAGCTCTTTCGGCTGCAGGGAAATGCAGCCAGAGAGAATACTTCTGCCGAGCGTGATTCTGGTTTTCAGTAGGACTACCTGCCCTGAGAATTTTGATGGTCTTGGTTAATTAGCTAGGATGCCTTTTGTTATTCATAAATACTCAGAATGGAGCTACAGATGAAGACAACTTCACTTGCAGCACGAAGAACAGAACATCCAGGGTGTGTGAGAGAAATCATTAAATTGCAAAGTAGATTTTTCAGTGCGAGACGGAAGATTTGAGAGCAGCAGAAAGAATATGATACAAACCTGTTTGTCTTCTGAAAAGTTATTCAGTAACTGATTACCATCAGAGAAAGCATTCTTCAGCACATTCATCTTGGAAATGTCCATATATGAGAATATAATGAGATCATACAAAAGTAGGTTTGCACAAAATCCAGCTGTTGAGATGTTCCCAAGATACCAGCAGCCAAAAAAAGCATACCAGTGAACAGGGATGTGAATTTTTGCCAGCAGGCAGTCTGGTGAAAGGGAGAGCAAACACAAGGATTAAGTCTATTTTGGGAGTGGGATTTCTTTTCTACAGCCTTTTTGTATCTCTTTCTTGGACTAGTCAAATGCTTGGCAAAAGCAATAAGTAAGTGTACAGTGATCCCACTGAGTGCATAGGGAGGAGGAGTGGAATAAACAAAGGGCATGTGTCGGCAGAGGACATATGTGCCATGTGAAAAAGACAGTATTGTTATTGGGCGTGAATTCCCACAGCACAGGCTGACGGAGAATATAGCTGAGCATACACTTGGCAAAAATTGGAGTGCACTGTACTGCAGTCCCTTGTGACTTTGAGTGAAACAGAGAGAAAATTAAGTGGAGATTACTTCAGGGAACAAAAATACGGTAAAAACCCCATCCTTGTAGGGACAGGAAAGTGCCTTACACTGAAGAGAAGGAAGTGAAAGAAAATAATGTCTATCCTGGATTTAACACTGGTGGGTGATGAAAGCAGTGCAATGTTTGGGTGTCCTGCTACCTGCCCCTGGGAGATTTGTGTCCATTAGGGCCTGTGGAGATCGCCTGGGTTCTCATCACAAGCTTAGTATCTGCTAGCTGCTCATCATCAGAAGTTCTTGCTACTTGGAGGCTGTTGAGCACCTTATGTAAAATGAGGCTTGGTTCAGGATGCTTTTAGAAGAGGTCAGTTATTTTCACTCTCTTACTTTACTCAGCTTCTGGTTGCTGGATAGATGTGGAAGCAGAATTTTGTTACCTGGAGAGGTTGATTTCCACAGAGCAGGTGTGCAGCTTGTGGACTGCTTCTAAGGGAAGCAGAAGCTTGCTCTGCAACCAGCACATCTGCCTGGTGAACAGATGAAAGGCCTCTTGCAGTGGTGATTTTACCAGAATCCAGCAGGCATTGCCATTTAAAGCTTTTGATAGTAGTGACCACATCCCTGACAGTCTCAGTTGAGCCTCCGTATCTCTGTTGTTCATGGAGCAGCCTCGGCTGGTGTTAATGGGTCTTCAATGTGCAACCTTCAGGTGCTGTGCCAGTGCAATCCCTTCTCCAGTCTGTTATATATCAACTTGTACTAGTGTTTATTATCTTGATTTGAAAGGGACATCAACAAGTGTGAAGTTCTCCTGCTATTGTCATAAAAGCATAATCTTTGGCACTGTTAAAATAGTATATCACATGGTTGATGGGATGAGGTACAGTCAAGATCAGCTCTGTCTCATGGTACCCTCCCTGGAGAAGTTAACAAATGCATGTGTCATGGAGCAGACAGCTCTGATCCAGCCTTCTTCCGAACAATACATTTTGTACTACGCCTAAAGCCAACAGTGAGTCAGCTACAGGAATTGAGTCTCGTGTCATCTTGGTGCCAGCACACCAGGCTGGATTTGGTTTGCCAGTATTAGGTAAGCATCCCATGGCTTCAGGCTGCTTTGCATCTGTGGCTTCAGCTTCCTGAGCAATCACCTGCGAGGAAACTGAATCAGAAAGCTGAAGGGAAAGGTTGGTCACACGGCGTGTTAGTGAATGATGTTGTTTGTTTTGTATTTTCAGACAGTTGTTAGATCATTCCACTGACAGATTTCATGCATTTTGTGAAGCCCGGCCATGCCTCAGAAACCTCTATGAAATGTGGTATGCGGTGTGTCTGCCCATTTTAGAGAAAGGAAGACTCTGTCCCAACAAAGCTGGATTAACTATGTTCTCAGCTAAATTAGTGACTTGGGAATCAACTCTTGACTCTCAGTCTTGTATCACACACGTGGTGATCTCATAATATACACTATATTCTCGGTTACAGAAGGCTGCATCCTTTTGCTGTTGTAACTTTATGTCCACCCATTTGAGTCACATAAAAATGTGAAATAGATCTATGAGTCCATGGCAGATAATATTCTAGAAAATAATACTCGTGGGGGAAGTACTTGACTATTCCCAAATTAGAGTTACGCAGCTAGTGACTTTAGCAGATCAATATTGCAAACCACACCAATTAAGTGAGATAATTACTTGAAACTGGACCAACATTTTCATTATGTGAAGGAGCAGCTAATATCTGAGAAGCTATTCATCTGTTGAATAGCACCTTGCTGAACACGAGTCATGACAAACAGCAGTAAAGCAGAGGTCTGTGTTACATCTGTGTACCTTTCTCCATTAGGCAACGCATCAGCCATGTGTATAAAGCCTTTGAATATGGGTAATATTTACCATATGAGGGACTTGTGAAGTGGAGATATCTAACGAAACAGAGAAACAGCTGGAAATAAATCCCATTTTGGATTACCAGTCAGCCTATTCTCCTTTTCTCTTAATTACCACAAGGTCACGGACAGATGCAAGGGAAAGAATGGCTTGCCAGAGACAGAAGCCAAGCAAATCACTCCGCTGCCATTCCTCTGAAAATTTACAGTACATGTATTATTTTACAGCCGATGTAGTAAAAACCCCAGGTTAAGACTCTTTTTAAAATATGTGTGTTGGAGGAAATATAATACTGTAGCAGGAAAGTAGTAGTTCCTTTGTTATTACAGCTCCTTCACATCTTTAGCTGCAATTTTTCTTCAAGCGTGCTTCTGACACATGCTCCTAGGCAGAGGCTGAACAAGAATGTATATGATTTTTTTCATCCTGCTGTCTGCGTAGTTAATCACATGGTGGATCCTGTCCAACAAGATTCCCCAACAGTGCAGCTGGCTATTACTGGATGGTACTGGTTTCTCACCTCTTTAATTCCAGCTCCAAAACTGCATTAAAAGACAGATTAAATACTTTTATAATGCCGCTATTTAATAGGAGAATTTGTGGTAGTTGCATAGGGAAATTGTGTAATTGTGAATGGGAAGAGAAGTGCCCGTGAAACAATTCCTATTTAAAGCTGATCCGAGGCATGAAAAACCTTGTGAGTCTATGAACAAATCGATAGATTAACAAGATTAGCATGCACCACAAGCTCTGGAGGCAGGGCATTAGTTCAGATTGTTAGAAAACAGATCTGGGCTCTGGATTCTTGTCCTCCACCCCTTATTTTGAATTTTTTTCTACTGAGATCCTTGAAGTGTGATCAGTTCCATATGTTTTTAGGGAGAGGCTGGTGGTGGTTACACCTGCTATTAGTTTGCCGCATCTGCATAGATATTTTAGTTAGTGTTAAGGATGAGTAGGTTAAAGCAATAATTGTCACCTGAAACAAAATTCTTGCAGGAGATCGGGGTAGCATGGACGCTGTTTCTAATGCCAGATTTTAGGACAACCTACCTTGCTTTACGAGACAAGTTTGCTCTAAGTATATTAAAATATCTGCTACAATACTCTGTCCAGATGTAGTAAAATGCTTTAAATTATCTGTCCCAATTGTTCTTTAATTCAGACTCACCACTGGAACTCATTGTAAGAATAATAGAAATGTTATTTCTTAATTCAGATATTCATCTATGTAACTTTGTATTTTTCTTTAAGTGCCTTCTGTTTTTTCCTTCTTGGATAATACTTTTCACCATCTACACGATAATGAAGGGATAATTTTCTGTTTCACATTGGTGACTAAGATCTCTTCTAATTAACGTTGAGAAAAGAGGAAATAGAAGATTAGAGGATAAAAAATGTGGAAGGGAAATGGAGGGCTAATTGCCTGTCTTCAGGGAGTAAGAAGCATCAGAAGTGAGGACAGAGTAGTCATGTGAATCAACAGGATGCTGTAAATAAACCTGAGGTAATCTCTTCTCTCTAAACTATTGTTGGAAATGTGAATTAGGAGAAGCTGATAGGACAAGAGCCTGTAGTTTGAATTTAGAAGAAGGACTTGGATCAGAAAATCACATGGTTCTGCTGGTGTGACCAGCTGAATGTTAGATACTAAGACCAGGAAAACAACCATTGGGAGGGACTTGACTGCACAGCCTTGATGGAGTCGGGAGAGAGAGCGCGTAGGAGCGGGCAGTGAGGAGGCAAGGTGGTGAGAAATAGCCAGGTGGGAGAGCAGGGGAAGGAGCGCAGGGAGCAGGCTGCCTAATGTGGGAAAACATCCCCTGGCAGCGAGGGAGCTGCCTCACGAGTGGCTGGTGAGGTGGTCTACTTCTGTCTGCCTGGCCACCAGGTTATCCCAGTAACCTGGTCTGTCTCCCACCCCATCTTCAGCTCAGGCAGCTCCTTCTTTTTTGTTCTTCCCGCAATGGCACTGGACCGAGCGGAGAGCCAGGCAGGGTACAGCCCAGGTGAGCTGATCTCCAGCACTGTGTGAACGGCAACCCAGAGATCAGTGTTTTAATTAGACACAGCAGGAGGGGAGGGAAGAGGATTTGGATCAATGAGAGTCCAGGCCAAAGTAGCAGACCCCGAACTGTTATATACTTGACCTTCAGCTTGCTTAGGCTGTCAGGGAAGCAGAGGAGTTCCCATAAGTGCCGATGCTGAGGGGGACTGGTGTATGGCACACCAGCAAAGCTGGGGTTATTTTGGCAGACACCACCGTCTGTTCTACACTGCTGTTGGATGTCTAAGCAGTGACAGCTCAAACGTCTTCGAAGGCTTTTTGAGCCTCTGAAAGCATCGTGTTGTAGTTAATCTATAGACTGCAGCAAATCAGACTCCCTTTGAGCAAGTGTGTAAAAAGCTGTCCGTGTTTCAGCCCTTACCTGCTCCTTATTTGAATGCTGGGTGATTTTTGTCAGTGAAAATAAAGTTTGTGATTATAGTAGTGCTTGGAAATTATATGGTGCCACTGTCATGTTCTAATGCCATCTGAAACAGCGGAAAGTGAAGCTGTCGTTCACAGCTGCTGTGCTCTGTGCAGGCAAACTACTCCTTCAGTGCTACGAGTCTCTTCAGGGGTTCAGTGGTGCCTCGGCGGGTGCACCTTTCCTCTTGGGTGAACACAGCTGCATGACCAGTGCTGTAGACCCAGAAGGACTAAAAGCCTGGAGTCAGTGATAACGTAAGGTTTCTCGTGTTACCCAAATATATCTAGATACAGTATTTCCCACTTAATATAATTTTCTGAGGTGTATTTGAATAGATTATTGGGTACTTCTGTGCACCTGCAGTGCTGATTTCCTGCCTCTGCGTGTATTAAAAATGTTATCCTATAGCCTGAAATTGAGATAAACATTATATAGAATCATAGAATAGTTTGGGTTGGAAGGGACCCTTAAAGGTCATCTAGTCTAACCGAGCTAAATTCAACAAGGTTCAACAAGGCCAAGTGCAGGGTCCTGCACCTGGGTGAGGGCAACCCCCCAGGGTACAGGCTGGGGGATGAAGGGCTGGGGAGCAGCCCTGCCAAGAAGGGCGTGGGGGTACTGGTGGATGAGAAGCTCAACATGAGCCAACAATGTGCACTCGCCGCCCAGAAATCCAACCACATCCTGGGCTGCATCCCCAGCAGCCTGGCCAGCACGGCGAGGGAGGGGATTCTGCCCCTCTGCTCCGCTCTGGTGCAACACCACCTGCAGTGCTGTGTCTAGCCCTGGGGCCCCCAACATAAGAAGAACATGGACCTGTTGAAGAGAGTCTGGAGGAGGGCTGCAAAGATCATCAGGGGGTGGAGCACCTCTCCTGTGAGGACCGGCTGAGAGAGCTGGGGTTGTTCAGCCTGGAGAAGAGAAAGCTCTGGGCAGATCTTACTGCAGCCTTCAGAACGTAAAGGGGGCCTACAGGAAATATGGAGACAAACTTCCTAGCCAGGCCTGTTGTGATAGGACAAGGGGTGATGGCTTTAAACTAAAAGAGGGAAGATTTAGACTCAATAGAAGGAAGACATTTTTTACAATGAGGGTGGTGAAGCACTGGAACAGGTTGCCCAGGGAGGTGGTAGATGCTCCATCCCTGGAAACATTCAAAGTGAGGTTGGATGGGGCTCTGAGCAACCTGATCTAGTTGAAGATGCCCCTGATCATTGCAGGGGGGACTAGATGGCCTCTTATAGGTCCCTTCCAACCCAAACTATTCTATGATTCTAAATATCCCAAACAGCAGTGCAAAATGTTTCGCTGGTTCTTACCAGTTGTTCAGTCTCAGTAGTGGAGAGCGTGGTTGGTTGGTTGGGTTTTTTTTTGTAACAGCAAAGCACAAGCTTTGTGCTGGAGTTCCTAGGCTTTGCCCAGCTGTTGAAATGTATTGGTTCAGTGTCTTAGAATTAGACATCTGGTGGATATAAATACTGTCTTGGGGAGATAATGTTTGGACCTCTAATGTAAAGTTTTGCCCTTTGTCTTGAGAAATATCTCATCCTTTCTGCAGAATGTTTACCTGATAAGCAGATCCAGTCTGTCCCACACAGTAACTTTACACAAAGCACATTCAGGCTTCCCTCTAGCCCCTTGTGCCAGCAGATATGTTCTTTGAATCAATGCCTCTCCTTTCTCTCAGCTACTACAAAATACAGCTTGAGGAAGCTAGGTCCATTTGCACTAATTTCAATCGATCTTATCAGTCTTTTCTCAGGTCCCTAAAGATAACGAACACGAACATGACACTGCCATGGGTCACCTGCTAATTGACATAGAAACGCTGGGGGCTGAAACTCTGGTCTGGTTCATAAATACTAATTTATACAGGAACTGAGATGGAAGTGAACTTAGTATGCTAAATTAGAAGGAAAAGTGAAGTTTTTCGGTGTCTATTCCTTCTTTTTCTTTTTTTTTTTTTTTTCTTTTTTTGAAGTGGTGATTCTTTTTGAATTGTCTCTATTTATTTATCCGTACTGATTATTATAGTGGTTTACCACCACATTTGCATTGATACCTTGGGTAATCCTAAATTATCGTTTTGGTTTTCTGTGTTGCTCTTCTCTGAACAACTTTTACTGTTTTTCTTGGCTTAACTGCAGACTGTCCCACCCTCTTTCCTTCTGCAACCGATCAAATTCTGCAAAGAATTCTCCACTTTGGATAGACTATTGCTTCCCACCCATGCTGTTCTCACTGAGGTTGGAAACATTATTAATTTTATTTAGTGTGGGGAAAAACTTGGCTAACCCTTCAAAACCATCTTTCAAGTCCTGTAACTCAATGAAGTCCTTATTTACAATGGTAATAACTATTTTTCCTAGTGCTCTCCAAATTGAGTTCTTTCTGGTTTCAAGAGAATGAAATACAGGTTTCCATTTTCAAGGCAAAAGGCTCCTATTTTATTTTTCAGTTTGGGGAAATACCAGCATAAACTCGTTTAGAACATTTTCTAGGAAAAAGCAGCTTTTACCTTCCTATCCAGCTTTTAATGCTATCTTTTAATGGCTTTTGTGCCAGGGACTGAGGGAGGAAGGCAGGCAGTCATGTGCAACTTGATGAGTGTAAAACTGTTATTCTGAGACTTGCTTCTTTCCAGCCCTAATCAGTGCTTATGAGCTAGTGTGTAAGGTCAAGGAATTTAAATTCTGTCCCTTGATTAAAGTGTGGGGTTTGTTGTTTTTTTGGGTTTTTTTTCCTTTGGACTCAAAAATATTGACGTGCAAGACAATAATATTGTATGAGGATGTGGATAAAAATACTTCTCAAGAGTAGCCATTTCAGACGTATACAGTGCCGCTGATAGAGGTTGGTTTTACTGAGGTCTCCGTTTCAGAAAGCTGTACAGATATGAATGATGATTTCCTTGAACAACCAAAAAAAGGTGAGAGTGGTGGCAGTATGGAAGATGTAAATTAAACCTTCAGAAAGCTATACAACACTGAGGCACTGGCTTAGTGTTCCTTAGGACACACCAAGTAGCAGCTGGGAAGAGGTAAGAAACTCTGGATGTGAGAAGAAATGGGATCTGGGGAAGACCTGTAACTTAGCATCATCCTTGACAGTTTCATGGCGGTTGGGTTGGGTTTCAAAATGGCTGTATTAAATTACTCCAGGTCATGGTTTAAGAGCAGTACAGTTATTTGGAGAGTTTGGTTAGAATCTGTAATACTCCAAAATCTCTGTGCTGGGCTTGTTTGGAAGTTACGTTACTGGTCTTCCAAACAGGCCATAGCTCAGATCAAATCAATGCAAAAGGCACAGAAAAGTCAACTTCAATCTATCCCAGGACAGCTGCTCTGCTGTTCATGTGATAATTCTGTGGTAAGTCTTATGGTCCGTATTTTTAAATCGTCAAGTAAAGTTAGTGGACCAATCCCTAGATACTTAGGTAACTTGTTAATTTTCCATATGTTTTGGTCTGCTGGTGGTGACTGGCTTGATCCTATTCAGGACGAACAAATATAATGAAAATAATGTACTTCAGTCTATTAGCTAAGAGGCTTTTGGCTTTTCAAAGCTAAGAGTCAAGAGTGAGGTGGTATGTGAAAATTTTGCAAGATATTAAAAGGTGATGTGCTAGATTTTTGCCAATTTGGTGCAAAACCAGAGAGAAACAAGGGCATCCTGGGAATTTCAAGTGTAGCAGACAACAAGCCCTTGCAGACAGCTGGTTTGGAGGCACTCAGTTTGGAAAAGGAATTGACAGAAGACAGGATCAGAGGGATCACTAAGGGGATGAAGCCCCTTCATCACCAACGAGTTCAAATGCGTAACTGGCCTGCCATGACCAGTGTGCTTGTGGGGGTAAACGAAGTAGACGGCACTGTGGGTAACAGGGGCTGGATTCCCCACCACACCTCACTAGGTGCTCTCGGTGGCAGAGGGAAGGAGGCTGTGTGACACCCTGCTGCCATCACTGTCGCTGTTCGTGCCCACCTTGTCAGTTGTAAAGCTCCTCCAACGATCACAGCTCTCTGCTGGGAGAAACGTCTGAAAAGGCAATGAAATCAGGAGGGAGCTGTAAGCTCCATCATACCGGTTTTGTAATAGCTGTTAAACTATGGGTTAATTTACTTCAAGTGTATTGAATCAAAAAGCATAAAATACTTTTACTTAAGTTCACCCCCAGCAAAAGTATTTTGATGTGAGACCGCCCCTAAAAAAATGTCATTTATGGGGGTATTGCTGACCAGTTCTAGTTCTTGGACAGCAGCAGCAAATATGCCAATTCCTGCTACTAACTGCATTAGTAAAGACAAAGGAAATAAAGAGGAATTTCCTGGAGAAGGATATTAGGAAGAAGTAGGAGATCAGATTAACTTCCTAGATGAAGGTGGCCGAGTTATTTAGAGGATTCAGTTAACAACAAAGAGAGATGTCTTAGTCAGAGAAGACACATGGATACCAAAAAACCAGTGCCTGTGAAAGGTGACAAAATCCAATTGCTCTAGAAAGTGAAAGTGGTAGTGCTGGACGTCCATCCTCTCCCTGTTCACAGATAGTGAAGGTGGATATGTGAAGTGGCGGACGAAGCGTAAGAAGCTTGTAAGGACAATGAAGTTTGACAGGCAAGAATGGAAGGAAGACGCATCTAATAATAGTGTGTGTTTAACCGTTTATCTCTCATTAAGGAAATAAGCAGCTCAGAAAATGGTCATAGTTAACTTACAGCAATTAACAGTGATGCAGTACCTCCTAAGACACTGCACCGTCAGCGTTTCCAGCACATGCTTAGGTAAGGGCTTTGAATGAATGTTTGACGTGGGCCTGAATCTACAGCAGAAATTTCCAAATACCCTTTTTCCCTAGTGGGAGGCTTGTTCAGGAGTGTTTTAGAAGCACGGCCATTCGATGGCTTCGTGAACTTTTGTCCTGAAACAGCTTGGGGAATTTGTTTCCAATCGCTTGGTCAAATGGTCCTCACAAAAATCCTATAAGTGGTTTTGTGCGCTCTGCAAGTGCCGATGGCAGATTGGGGCCTCAGTTTGTGGGGAGCTGAATTCATGTCAAGCCTTGAGCACGTCGGTCTGGACCCCCAGACACCCGAAAGCTAAGCACTGCAATTTGCACTACTTTTAAGCTCCCTCTCCTGCCCACCATTGCACTTCAGATGTGTTATGAGCAAAGTAATAACTCCACCCACCTTCTCTCTGTGCTTCAAGGCACCGGTGAAGTTGGCCTGAACTTCACTCTGGCTTACAGCCACCAGTGCTGGCAGCAGTGTGCTGCTGGGTTGTGGCCACATGCAGCACATGCCACCTCCACACCTGCACATCGACCTCCTGGAAAAGGAAGGATAAAGGGGTTTTGGGTGGAAGAGACAAGAAAAAAATGGTGAATCTGGAGCTTCATGAAGCAAGCTCCAGATTGAAGTACTGATGAAGCTGGGGGACTATGGACCTGCTTGCCACGCTGGCGTAGGGAAGGCTCCACCAGCACAGCTCAGAGATTCCTGGATATCCCGGAAGACTATTTGATCATTTATTCTGACTCTCCCATATAAAGCAGCCTGTAATATTTCTCACAGTACGCTGTGGGGAGGGTTAGGTCACAACTTGGGTTAGATTTTACCATGTGCCTGTTCTCTGTCTTGGAGGTTAGGATTTTGTACGCTGTCGGCAGAAAGCAGAGGGTGCTGTGGCACCACTGTTACCTGGAAAGGAACACCTGGTCAGTCCCCAAGCATCCTGGGGCCTGTGCTCCATCAGGGCTGTATTCCAGAGGAGGGGAACCACGGAAGGACCCCCTGTTCCCATCCCCACTGCACAGCTACCCTGCATCTGGTACTGCCTTTGATAACACTCTCTCGTGGCAATGACGAACAGATTTAGATGTTGGGGGGGTTTTATATCTGTTGCTGCAGTCTTTCCCCTGGACGATCTTTTCTTTTCTCTCTGTACGACCTGGATATCTCTGTTTTTCTGCTGCAAGGACTTGTGCCAAGAGAAGACCTGAACAAAGTAATCAGTGCCTCAGTCATGAAGACCCGCGTCTCTTGGTGCTGCCTTAGAGAATCCCTGCCGGTGACTCCCCCACCACGAGAAAGGCATCCCTTCCTCTGCCCACCCCAGCGCGCGCCGTTAAATCGCGAGCCTCGCAGCAGGTCTAGATCATGCTCCACGGCTCAGCAGTAAGTAACTAAAGCTTCAAGTGTCCTGCTAACAGAACGTCACCCGAGCGTAATCCAGGCCCTGACTCAAATTGACAAGGACAGGTTGGCCTCTGAAATAATCTCTTTAAATAGCAGCAGCCATCTCTCTCAAAGGCGCTTCCCTCCCCCAGCCCGCGCTGGAGAGCTGCTTACAGCACGTCGCCCACTATTTCCCACCCAGGCATTGCAGGGCTGGCATTTCTCACAGGCAAGTGTGTCCCCTGCCCGCAGTCTCCCAGCTTTGCTTTGCACCAGGAATTACAATGAATTTTGCAGCACAGTTTCTCTACTCCAGGGTTTTAAAAAACAGAAGTCCCAGGGACCGCTCCAGGGAAGACGAAGACTACGATCCTTTCTGGCAAAGGTTGGAGAATATTGCTGTCTGACTTAGAGCTAGAGTGCTCCTTCCTCCCCCTCAGGGGTCATGGTCAGCCCTCGGGGTCTGCCCAGGGCCAGGCCCACGGACATGACAACCCCTGGACCCCTCCTGCCTCCTTACGGTGTCGTAGTTGGAGTTTTGCTTCACCTCGTTGTTTATTTAGTCGCTGTGCTGTATAGGTAATGCTTTCTTTTTCCTTTCCTTACTTTCTTTAAAAAAAAAAAAAAAGAAAAGAAAAAAGGCAATTGTTTGTAATTTTCCAACATCTCCCAGGGTTCTGTGGGTATGAGTTGCTCTTGGAGTCGTCCACTAGAAGCAGTGGAGATTTGATTTGAATACTTTAAGACTGTGGAGTTCAGGTTTTTTATTTCTTCGTGAGTATAGTGTTAGAAATAACTCTGGACAGGCCGACGGACTGATGAAAATTTATCTTAGGATAGGCTATATCTGATCCTGTTATTACAGATGTTCTGCGGATGGCTTTGTTATGGTGCTTATGGTATTCTTGAATTCCTGTTTTCAGGCTTGGATAGTGCAGGTGGAATTTAGGAGACATCTAGTGCCCTTGCATAGCACCAACTGGGGGGTGTGCACCCATGAGACATGGCTGTGTTTGCACAACCTCACTTTTAACCTTTCCCATAGGTGGTTTCTCCCCCAGTTTTATTATCTGGACACCGCTAGCAAGATTGCAACCTGATGTTGCCAGATGTGGTATAAACAAAGGGCAATTCTCATTTCCTTCTTTCTGTTAATAGTCACAGATTTTGGTAATGTTTAAGACATAAATAACTTCGGTGGGCTCAATGCTGTTAATAAACCCTCATGGAACACCAAAGGAGGAGACAAGATCCCAGTTCTGCATTGAAAAAATGGCTTGACCAAAGTCTCACATGATGTGACGTAATCTGCAACAAACTGAGAATCTGAAACCAATCCTTTCGTTACAGGACTGCTCTTCGTTTGGGTTATCCTGTTCACTCTTTATTTCAAGTGAATTGTGGCGATGTGTTAATCACCAGAGGACCTCAAAACTCAAAATACATTTAACTTGAGGAAAAAACTTTAATTACTTGCAGGGTTTTTACTGCCAAACTGTGTGCAGTGTTTGGTAGTGACCATTTGACACTCACAGCTGCGAATGCCCTGTAAGAAGTGCTTAGAAGGATGGGTCTGTTTGAGGGACACTTGAAAGCTGTTGAAGCAGAGGTAACCAAGAGGGGTGACCTCTGGAGTTGTTCTTGCTTTCAGATTATTTTTTCTCATGTTATCTATTTAGCAGCTGACACCTAGTTACTATTGCCTGCAGTAAGCAATGACATTTCAGTAGTGTGTCTGGACGACGGGCAGCGGATTATGACCACAGATGAAGGCAGATATAGTACTAGGCTCAAGCTCTGGTAAATCTGACTTACTGGAAGTAAGGAGATATTTTATCAGAAGTGATAATGCAGCTTGGTTGGTCCCTGCGAGAGCCTGAGCTTTCTTTGCACTTGCTGCTGGTGTAACACCACATGGTATGTGGCTCTATATGGAGAGTAGAGTTATAAACGCCTGCTCAGTCTCAAGGCCTGGTTATTCTGTACCTATCCATGCTGGATGGTCACAGCGCATACTGCCCCTAACGTGTGTGTCATACAGGCTAGTTACTAAGCCCTGATCTCTTCGTCTTTAAGACAACCTGATAAGTAGCCCTGCTGCGAACTTCCTGCGGGAGTCTTAGGCAAGTCGCTCGATCTGTCTGTGCCCCAGTTTCTATCGATAACGTTGAGCTAATATTTACCGAAAGTGTCTTTCTGGTGAGGGGAAGATGTTGGTGATTCCTATGTGATTTAGGAACAATCACTTTGCGTAGGGTTTGGGTATCTAAATGTCAGAGATGCGTTTTAAATTTCCATCCTGTAACTGACACCTGTCTCAAACAGGTGTTTCTAAGTGCCAGCGTTATACAAAATAATGATAATTCAAGAAAGTAATGCTTGAGTGCAGGATTGTCCTTGACCAGTTTTAACTGTATTGTCAAAGAGCGTGTTCCTTCCCTGTGCCTAGGGGAGTTCACTTGTCACCCTGTTCTCCTGCGGAGGATGCTCAGCACTGTACAGTGCAGCAACCTAGAATGACTAGCAGTGGAGAGGACATCTGTTTTGATGCTTCTTGCCGTTTCTATCTCAGCAAGCCTCGATTTTTCTGTCATTTCTTTTTCATAAGGACCCACCTGCACAAGCTGCTGAGGTGCTTTTAAGAATTGCTGCTAATGCAGCATTTGGATGTATTTGGGGAGGGGGAAAAAAGTAGAAGAGGATTTGAGATGGAACAGGAATCTTTAGGGAAAGGGGATTGCACGAAACAGGAAAGGTGTCAGAGGGGTGTGGAGGGCTCAGGCATCCGGAAGGGTAAGAGGAGATGGGGCTGGGGACATGAAATAAGAAGGATTAATAGAGCTGGGGAGGTTCTGGGTAAAAGAGGGATTTGGATGAAGGAAAGGGCTCTCTCTGTCATCCCAGGATTACCTCTTTCTCACTCCTTTGGGAGCAGATCCCAGCCCTAGTCACATCTTGGTCATAAGCTGAGCAGACCTGCAGCAGGCTGTTCCCCCACCTCACCTCCGCAGTACATGACCCATCTCTGCTCAACACTTTGAGGAATGAGGCAGAAGGGACCTTCAGGGCATTTTTTTGCTTAAGGGCATCACTTTTTTGCTATAATAAGTATTTCAAGCTTGCAAACATAAGATCTGAGCCCATTTATCCAGAAAGCAGATGACAACTTTGTCTAAAACTGGTTTGAAGTGGTATTCAAGATTAACATTTTGCCCGTTTGCACTGTGCCACTGATCCGTCCTAGTTAGGCGTTGGAGGTTGAAATTCTTGTCATGGCGCAGACCTGTAAGGATGATAAAACACTCTACAGAACTTGTACCATGCTGTCAGTCGCTCTTCCTGGTGGGTGTGTATCATTGTGAATGCGGATGATAAAAACTGCTGTAGAAATGACAAAGAAATGCTGAGTTTTCAGTCTTACATTGAAATGTCTTTGTTTCCTTTTGTGACACTTGAATTTCTATCTGTGAAGCAGCACAGTAACATGGCAATGTACGTCCTTAATTCCAGCTTCAGTTCTGCCCCAAAATATCTTATAGTGACTCTTTTTGTAAGAGGGGTAAAAGCTGCCGTATGGGCCAAATGCTGACATTGGGTACATCTGCAAATCAAAATGGCGGCACTGGGTCAGACCAAAGAGCAGTCTACCTCTGTGTCTTCTCTGTAGTGGTGGCCGGTAACAGGAGCTCAGAGAAAAATAAAAGCCACTGGAGATGCTTTCTCTCCTACGTTTTTGTGGAGTCTGCCAAGCTTAGGGGCTTCCTGAATCACAGATTGCTTCTGGAATGATGTATTTATTGGTTACTACTAGGCTCTCTTCCACATAGTTGCACAATTTTTTTAGGAATCCATTTATAGCAATGTCCTTCATAGCATTGTGTGACAATGAGTTCTGTGAGCCGATTATTTTCTCTAAGAAGGGAACTTGGAAATTTTCTCTCTTGTACATTCGTATGATCTCCCCCTAACGTTTACATTGGGAGAAAATGCAACTAATACTCCCCAGTTTGCTATTTCCTGGACATCCATGTTTTTATAGATTTTTTGCTCCTTCAGATTTAGACGCTAAAGATATCCAATATATTAGTCTAGTCTGTTTAGTCCATTTCGTGGATACTGAGGAAGGCCATCTGCGTGTCCTTCAACTGGTGGGGACATATAATTGTCCCATCATTGCAGGATAACTGCGTAGGCATTTCTTCCTCCTTGTAACAAAGGCAACAGTTGTGGTCATTAGGCATAGTATGTGCCGCTAGTGTATTATATCTTCCCCAAATTATTTTTGTTGAGCTTATTAATTTCTTAGTTTATTAATATTACTGTTTTTCCAAACTTGTTTTCCCCGGTGCTGTTTAACTTGATGAAAATTATAGGTGTATTCAAAAAAACAAATTTGAAACAGAAAAACTATTCATTCTGAGTTGTTGCTTTTTATCATTCTAGGAGTACGTTTCAGTACATGCTGTCTTTGCATTGTCTTTGAGACTTTAAACTATGTAAAGCTATCTGCTTAAACAAATGATATTTTTTTTCTAGTTCCTTAATTATTTATGGAATGTCTGCATACGGATCTTCTCTTTTATTTTTTGCAGTTATGCTGAGCAGCTGTTCTTGAAAAAGTAGGTTTATAAACTGTATTTTCATGTTTGCTTTTACTAATCACTTTAAAGGTAAAATGTCATCATTTATAACCACGTAACAAAGCTTGCCAGCTGGATATTTGTTCTATGGCTGGAAATAAACAGACTTTTTTATGAAAACTTTCCTAGACAAACTCCAAAAAAGGAAAAGCGATCCATTTAAAAGGAGCAATGTTCTATAATGCTGGGGTTTGTATTTACATTGGCTCAGATTTTCATCTGGTGGGCATGATCACTAGACCAGGGGCCGTACTTTGGTGCTGTGCATGAGAAGTCACGGGCTGTCTTTTTGGGAGTACTTGCATGCTTTGCTGCCTGCTTAGACTCTTCCTGCTAAAGAAATTCACGCTGAGGTGATCTACGCCGAGCATACGAACTGTGTTTGAGGAGAGAAATGCATCTGACCCAACAGGGTTATTAATTGCCTCTTTGTGATGGATTGTCAAACCTAAACCCACTGTTTACCTTGGGAGCTTGAGAGCTTTCAGTGGGTGTGTGGCACACCCAGGCGGGTTCAACAGGGAAAAATGTCATTCGCTGATGTAAATGAACAATACGTACACAGAAGACTAAAAATTCATCTGAAACATATACAATACGTACTTATACAATAACATGACGATATTCTTTGGGTAATGAGTCTGCTGACCTTTCAGATGGAAATGGGTCATAGTTTCCATATTTAATGTTGAGACGGTAATGTTTCAGATGTGCTTTAAACCTGTCTCAAGCTTGAAAAGCCTACACGTATTTTACAGCTGTTTGACTTGCGCTCTTTTTTTCCAATGGTCATAAGATGCTGTCTCCATCATGGTCCTGAGCAGATGTTCACTGTTCATGAGAGCAGTGCTGCAGATCAAGGACTGAGAATCTGATTTACTTCCCTCCTTTGTTCTGCCAAAAAAATTAAATCCAAGGGGGCCAAAAAATCAATATCTCATTTTGGTCTCTCTGTTTGCAGATAGAAATATTTGATGGCAGTAGTGCGGTGAGACATTACCCTGTAGTTTATACTTTCTAACAGAATCTTGGTTCATCAATGGGCTTTTTGTGGTCATCTTTGGCTGGGGTTTTTTATGGACGTTTTGTAGTTGACTGCAACAGATGCAAGGAAAAAGTGAATTTATCTCCCATCTCAAATGCCAGTCAATTTAAAAAAAATTGACATAGAAAAGTCACAAATTTTTGATCTACCTATGTATTTCACCCTACATACACCCTTTTAACCCATTGCCAGTGTAAGAAATACTCGTCGCTAATGAGTCTAGACTCATCGTTTAGAGATAAGATGTATATGTTCAGTGATATGGGAAATGTTTTTTGGAGGGGAGGTAGGGAATGAACTCTTAACAGCGTTGTAGCCTCTTAGATGATAATAGCTGTTGTTTATGCCAGGGGCTGTGCTGTAACCAGTTCACTGGAAGACAGTCGGATCTGATTCTCATCTTTGCATTAAGCTAATTAATATGCATGAGAACTAACAGTGGAAGGTTAACATTTTTATGAAACGTTCCAACCCTCTACCCCCAAAGGAACAGAAATGCAGAAAACTATGGAATGTAGTTACTCGATAAGCTATTTAATTTGAAGGCAAAATGCCTGCTGTTTGGGTGTATCGGCTCTGAGATACGGTATTGGGAAAATATTTTAAATCACAAGTTTCAGCATAAACAAGTTACAAACATGTAAACACGTTATATATCTCAGAAAATTAGTGTTGCTCTTATTAATTTTGGAGAGAGCAGACCTTGCTACAAAAATCGTCCTTTTTTGTCTCCTGTGAGCATATATAGAGCGATTGATGCTACTGGTATATTACTTGATTCAAATAACAAAACCTTTTATGTTGCCCATATTGTTATGTGAAGTCCTTGGTGGAACAATTGGAAGTGTAATGGGAAGCAGAGCTCCTGGCAAAGATTATTTGGACCACGAAGAAAATGGATGACACTGCCAAAAGTAGGGCAATTGCTCAAAAAGCAGCTGCTTCTAAATATTTTAAAATTCTTTTTGGAAATGATTACAATGCATAGTACAGTGCTGATCACTGCTGTAAAACTAGGGCAACATTTGCTTTAGCCGGCCCTGCTGATGAATAACTACATAAATTAAATCCAAATTATTTTGTGAAAATGGTAAATATTTTTTTTGTTGTTGGAGATGGTGCTGAAATCTCTGACATAATTTATTGTATATATATATTTTTAGAAAACCCTTTCTTCCAAATAGATTAATACTGAGCCTTTGTGTAGCGGGGCTTATAACATCTGTGTAATCATAGCCGCCACAGACCAGGGGTGGTATCAGCTCTTTTCCAAATCACTGGTCTTCGGCTTAATGCTCCTTTTTCCCCCCACATTACTCTCCAGCTTCCAAGTATTCCTAGAATTTTGGCATTTATTTGTTAGGAGAGCTGCAAAATTCTATAATACAGTGTATTACCCCTTGCGAACTCCTGAACGCTCCAGACCACAGAGTAAGGGAAATTTTTGTAGCACTGCTGCCTCTCCAAAGTTCCTTGGGGAAAGAGGTTTGTGTGGTATCACAGTGTCGTCTTATCTACAAGTGTTTTTATCTCTGAAGTGTTAACTCACAGATCAGGGAACCTACTTCTTTACCTCTGCGGTAGGATATAATTGTTATCCTTTATCAAAGTAATTTCCTTCCCGTCACGAGGCAGTTGACGACCGTCAAGAGCGTGCTCTGCAAGAATGCAAGAGCAGAGAAGCAGACCTCCTGCGTACAACGTAATGACATTTGTTACTGCTATTAATAGTGTTAGGGAATGCTCTGCAGCAGCTATTTGCCCTTTTTGAAAATCATGGAGTTGCGTACAGAAAATACAATTCCAGTTATTCCAAAATTTCTGGAAGCACTGAACTGGGCTCAATGCTGATTGAGACTAAGTATCGAGGAAGGTCTGGCTGCCCAGACAGCATGGATTATATCTTTCTTGTTTTCTTGGGTATGGCAGTTTCCCAGTTTGTCCACATGCCAGGTTATCTGTGGCTTTTCTAAAAGTAGGCTGGTTACAGGAGCTTTCAATCCACCTACAAGATAAGGTAATATGACAGTAATAATTCAGTCTGCCTATTTGAGCCTTGCATAAACCAACCGAGATGCGCATCCTTCTTAAATGCTAAATGTTTGGCTTTTAATCATCCAAGCTTCCCTAACAAGCTTCTTTTATTTGTTTTTAGGGACGACAATAAAATAACGAAACAAGATGCCCCAGCAATTTGTGATCTTCACTGCTGTAAGGATGGGCCAATAAGAAATGGCCTTATTGGGCAGAAGTCACCCTCTATCAACCCGGAGAGACTGAAAGATTTTGGTGAGGAGGATTACCTGAACGGGGATGTGAAGACCTGGGAAATGAAGATAGTGAGCCGCAATGAGGAGTTACTTAGGGATGCCCTTTCCCGCATCCCTCAGTCAAGCAGTAGGACCAGCCCATCAAGCCACAACAAGCTGATTCGATTTGAAGATATTAGTGCAGCAGCTTTCAAAATCCAGTGTGGTGTTCAGAAAACCCCCTGCATGGTAGGGCGTTTATATCGCTTTGCGTTCTCTCAGTATTTCTTTTATTTTCTTTATAAAAGTTGTTCAGAAATGAACAAAGAGTATGTGTGAGTTGCAGCGGATAGATCTGTGTAAGATGACCCGTGTTTGTATTAGTTGTTGTTAACTGTCAATAAGCATTTTCTTCTTACCTGTTTACACTAACCTAAATCCTCAAAGATTGCAGTGACTTGTAAACAAAGGATAAACCACATTAGGCATAGACTTAATGCACTGTGGTATTACACTCACAGTGAAAAACTCCTGCTACAGAGAACTTGAGATGGAGACGGCGGACTATCAGTGTCTGGGGAAGCAGTCTTGTGGGAGGGTCTGGTTTGGAACCAGCCCTCATATTTTGGAGAGTTGGAAGGTACAGATTTTCATTCCTAGCCTGGCCAACCTGGCACGGCTGGATATGTCTTGTAACCAGGTGGTTCTGCCACGTGCATCTTCAACAAAATGAGGACATTAAGATATACACACACGAACACACGCGCCTGTTGATCAGTCTGGATACGAAAACAACTGAGGCATTCCCATAAGTGTACGAGCATTTGCTAGAGCGTAAGAGTAGTACAGTGGCCAGGGATTTAGTTCATAGCGTGTTTCTACTGTTGGGAGCTCTTCAGGAAGGCTACTGTAGGCAATCTGTGGCTAACCTCCTCTTTTCCCTGCAGTGAGAAGAGCATCTTTGCCGAATGGCAATTTGTAGCAGCAGCCCAAAATGACTGTCTTGATGAATCCCTCCCTGGTGCTGAGCCGGGGCACCGCGCCAGCCCCGCTGGCTGTGGATTGTCATTCTGGCCCACAGAGGGAAAGGACTTTGGTGTCTGAGCCACTGCTTGGGGTTGACAGTCCCTGGGGCACAGTGGTTGGGTCTGCAAGGCTCAGCAGTTCTCCTGGTTCCCAGATGCTGCCTGCTGATCCAGAGACATCCTGATTACTTTTGGTGGGTTTTTTTGGTTGTTTTTTTTTTGTTTTTCAGCTTAGAGTTCCCAAAATAAGGATAGCTGTGTTTTTTGTAGCATGCTACTGAAGAAGTGTGCCAGTTTTCATAAACTGATGGTGCTCACAAGCAGTTAAGGTCCCTTTGGCCAGTTCACACCATTTATTCTCAGGCAGCTTTACCCCTCAACTTAAATAGTTCTTTTCTCTTGGGTGTCCCTGGCAGATTTATGCAATGAGGTTGTATCCCCTTTCTGCATTCACTGTGCCAAGCTAAACAGGCTAACTTTCTTTAGTCTCTTTTTATGAACTGTGCTTTGGGGATGATCAGAATAGTGGAAAACTTATACCTCCACTTGTGTTGGTGGGAAAATAGCCCATGACTGTTGCTATTCAAAGTAATGTTCCCTGAGAATTCATTAGTATATGTTTCATGCACCGATTCAAAAGGAAAGTGTTGAAAGCATGGCACAGTGTCAAGAAAAACACAGATAACCTTTATTTTAACTCATTGATGAGAGCTAAGACCCCCTTTCGGGGACATTTGTTTGGATTTAAAAAGCAAGCATACGACTATAACCCATTTCAGATAATTGAATGGAGAAACACTTTTCAAGGTGATTCCTAATCTGCAGGTAAAATCATGGATGGAGCATCCTGGATCCTTATGCAGGAGTTCGCCTGGAGCTGAGATACAGCATCATGGATGATTCTAACAGATGCTACAGAGGTAGTGAGTGTAGGAACACAAGGAATGAGCATTAAGTTGGGGATTTGGTTTGGTTGCTGATGTAGGAACTTTAAGGGTTGTTTTGTGTTAGCTTTGTGGATGCCCAGTGGAGGCTGTGCTGTGTGTTGTGCATTAGACACAGTATCTGTAGTCCTTGGGTTAGATCACAGTGACAAAAGGGAAAACTTGCAGGCTGGTTCAATGAGTCTTACGAGGTTACACATCAGGTCAGTACAGCTCAAAATAGCACGGACACCTCCTTTACTAGAAGCAATTGCTATTTTTAGGCTACATGAAAAAAAGCCTCAGTTTAAGGAAGCAGAAAGGATAACCTAAAGAGTTAAAATATGGAGTATCAAAATGAAAGAAAAATAATAATAATCTGAAGTACATGACCTTTGTGGGAAAGAGTGACTTAATGACACTTATTTTGAAATGTAGGAGACTTAGCAACTTTATAAAGTCACAGTATCCTTATATCCTTTTGCTCATTGTTCGGTCTAGATTCCAAGATTCTCCACAAAACCAAAAATGATAAAACTAGTAGGGTATGTGAAGAACCAGTAAAGTAGCATTTCTTGCCTAATATTCTTGTTCCGTTTTGTATAGGCATTCTCCATAGATTAGGCTGTGTAGGATAGAAACTATTATCCTATTAGTGTACTAAGCACTTTCTATTCTTTCAGTTCTGCAGACAGATTTGCAAACGAGCAGCAAGTGGGAGCTCTTATTGCAGGATTTTCAGAAGCAAAACAGACAATCTGGCCCCACCTATGGGTGAGGAACTTAACACATGCTTGTAAATCCACTAAAAAAGCCTTGAAACGCTCATGTGAAATATTTAGTTTAATTGCATAGCCTAAAGCAAGTATCTGTTTCAGATATATTTAGTTTACATAAATTCACTTCGAAAGTCCCACAGTCTGCAAGACGTCAGTACGTATTACTATGTACACTATACAGCATATGCATGACACTTTCAAATACTTTTTGAGATAAATATTTAAAATATATTGTCATCCTTTTAATCTGTCTCTCTGTGACTTGTCAAAAATGAGGGCTTGGTCCCCTAAATCCCCAGGTCCTCATGTGCTTTGGCAGGCAATGGAAGAAATAGAGCCAATTACGAAATAGAGACACAGTAAGCCTAGGGAACTGGAACCCACATGCTTGCTGCAGCGCTGTTTTGCAAGTCATCTTGCTTAAAACTCATGGTTTAGATGATACAGTAATAGGAAATAAACATGACGATGCATGCTGTGCGTGTCTTACTATAAAAAATGATAAGGGTTTGCCACTGAAAAACATAATAGAACAGTTGGACACTGCATCACATGTGCTATGCTCGCTAATTCCTCTCAGCTCAGGGACCCTTTCTGTTCCAAACACTGAGCATTTTCAAACAGCTGCTGCTTACACATGCAAGCTTGGTAAATATTTTTTTTATTATTTCTGTCATTCTCCAAATAAGAAATGTCTTTACTGTTGTCATACTGGCCTTACGATGCAAAATGAACACTCTTCAGGGGTGAATCAGTGGCAGAAAGTGTAGCAGAGTTGTAGTGGGGACTCAAGGAGGAATTTTCTAACTGCTTTTGTGTCTATTAGGAGGTGACCTAATTTTTTGGGTATTCAATATCCAGTTCTGGTAAGTGCTAAAATAGCAGATCATAGGGTGGCTTTTGAAATAATTGAAAGTACTTATTTTCAATAGATAAATGATAGATGGATAGCTGAGGGGAGGGCAGTGGATGTTGTCTGCCTTAACTTCAGCAAGGCTTTCGAAACCATCTCCCATACCATCCTCAGGTAAGCTTTGGAAGTGTGGGTTAGATGGATGGACAGTGGGGTGGGTTGAACACTGTCTGGCAGGTGTTGCTCAGAGGGTTGTGGTTAGCAGCACAGAGTCTAGTTGGAGGCCTGTGACTAGTGGTGTCCCTCAGGGGTCAGTGCTGAGACCAGTCCTGTTCAACGTATCCATCACCCTGGATGAAGGGGTAGAGCGTACCCTCAGCAAGTTTGCTGGTGACACAAAACTGGGAGGGACGGCTGACACACCAGAAGGCTGTGCTGCCATTCAGCGTGACCTGGACAGGCTGGAGAGTTGGGCAGAGAGAAACCTAATGAAGTTCAGCAAAGGCAAATGTAGGGTCCTGCACCTGGGGAGGAATAACCCCATGCAGCAGTACAGGTTGGGGGCTGACCTGCTGGAAAGCAGCTCTGCAGAGAGGGACGTGGGAGTCTTGGTGGACAACAGGATGCCCATGAGCCATCAATGTGCCCTTGTGGCCAAGAAGGTGGTTGCATCCTGGGATGCATCAAGAAGAGCAAGAGCAAGCAGGTCGAGGGAGGTCATCCACCCCCTTTACTCTGCCCTGGTGAGGCTGCATCTGGAGTACTGTGTCTGGTTCTGGGCTCCCTGGTTCAAGAAGGACAGGGAACTGCTGGAGAGGGCACAGCAAAGGACTACAAAGATGATCAGGAGACTGGAACATCTCCTGCACCCTCATTACTGCACCCTCAGTAAGTTTGCAGATGACACCAAATTAAGCGGGCGTGTTGATCTGCTGGAGGGTAGGAAGGCTCTGCAGAGGGATCTGGACAGGCTGGATCGATGGGCTGAGGCCAATGGGATGAGGTTTAACAAGGCCAAGTGCTGGGTCCTGCACTTTGGTCGCAACAACCCCAGACAGCACTACAGGCTTGGGGAGGAGCGGCTGGAAACTGCCTGGGGGAAAAAGACCTGGGGGTCCTGGTCAACAGTCGGCTGAACGTGAGCCAGCGTGTGCCCAGGTAGCCAAGAAGGCCAATGGCATCTTGGCCTGTATCAAAAATAGCACGGCCAGCAGGAGCAGGGCAGTGATTGTGCCCCTGTACTCAGCACTGGTGAGGCCGCAGCTCGAGTGCTGTGTTCAGTTTTGGGCACCACAGTATCGGAGAGACATTGAGGGGCTGGAGCATGTCCAGAGAAGGGCAACAAAGCTGGTGAGGGGTCTGGAGAACAAGTCTCATGAGGAGCAGCTGAGCGAGTTGGGATTGTTTAGCCTGGAGAAGAGAAAGTTGAGGGGAGACCTTATCACTCTCTACAACTCCCTGAAAGGAGGTTATAGCCAGGTGGGGTCAATCTCTTCTCCCAAGTAACAAGCAATAGGACAAGAGGAAATGGCCTCAAGTTGTGCCAGGGGAGGTTTAGGTTGGATATGAGGAAAAACTTTACCGAAAGGGTTATCAGGCATTGGAACAGGCTGCCCAGGGAAGTGGTGGAATCACCATCCCTGGAGGTATTTAAAAGACAAATAGACGTGATGCTGAGGGACATGGTTTAGTGCTGGTTTTTGGCAGCGTAGATTTATGATTGGTCTCTTCCAAGCCAAGTGATTCTATGATTCTATGATCTTTCTTATGAAGAAAGGCTGAGGGACTTTGGACTTTTCAGTCTGGAGAGGAGAAGGCTGAGGGTGGATCTCATCAATGCTTACAAGTACTTAAAGAGAGGGTGCCAGGAGGATGGGGCCAGTCTTTTTTCAGTGGTGCCCAGTGATAGGACAAGAGGTAATGGGTACAAACTTGAATAAGGAAATTCCATCTCAACGTGAAGAGGAACATCTCTATTTTGAGGGTGGCAGAGCACTGGCACAGGCTGCCCAGAGAGGTGGTGGAGTCTCCGACTCTGGAGACATTCAAAACCCGCCTGGACGCCAACCTGTGCAACCTGCTGTAGGTGGACCTGCTCTGGCAGGAGGGTTGGACTAGATGATCTCCAGAGGTTCTTCCAGCCTCTGTGGTTCTGTGATTTTAATACCTGTATTTGAACAATGATACTAAAAGACTTTTTTCAGAATTTTCAGAATTCATAATGATATGGGGAACATATTTCACTGCTGCAAGTTTGCAAATTACTTCCATAAACCAGAATAATCTGGTAGGTAACAACACACTGTCATGTATTTCTAAAGAAACAGATGATGAAATTTACTTTTTGGAGCTCATACCTAGCTGCTGAATGCATGCCTCAAGAGGGAGCTGAATGGGTGTGGAAGATTTTTCTTAATTTTTGACACAACCCCATAATAATATTTCTATACTCCAGTATTCTAGGCTATCCAAGCAGTATGGAGTGGACATCTATCTAAAGAAAGAGTTCCTACAGTACACGGGATCCGTGAAGGAACGAGGTGTACTTTACCTCCTGACATCATTGCCTCAGGTATAACAAAATGTCAGCATTCAAAAGGAAATAAGTTAGTTCTGCTTCACAAAAATGGAGCAGAATTAAAGCTAATTTTACCTGTAATGTCCATGGAATCACAGTGTTTCCTGCCTTTTGAACCACTGTGCTGAACAACACAGATAGGTCTGCAAGTATCTGAATGTAAAATACTTTACCACTTTATTTACATTTGGCCTATCTGGTGGTGAAATGCTTAAAAATATTGGAAAGAAAAGCTTGCAAAATGTAAACATCAGCGATTTTCTGTGGCATTTAGATGAAAGTCTTTTTATGCATACTATGGTTCTGACATGTTGAAACAACTACATTTGAAGTGATGATGAAATTGAGTTACAATGGGTGATGAGAAGGATCTAGATCACTAATTGATTTTGTAATGAATTTCAGTATCATTACATGAATAGCTTGCTTATCATTTGTCGTAGGAGGTTATTGAGTCTGCAGCAATAGTAATTATAATTGGCATGATACAGCAGCCCAGAAACAGTGGTTATTCCTGCACTTTTGTAATAATGTGACTAAATCCTTCCATTAAAGGGAAACCTGAAATGAAATAGTGTCACACAGGCAGGGAAGAGAGACCAGATATTGGTTCTGAGGGGCCAGATATTGGCTCTTCTGGCATCAGAGGGAGTTTTGCAGCTAATGCCAATGGAACAAGAATTGAACCCAGAGGGCTGCAGGAACAGGGACTGATCTTGTTCTGTCTTAGCTCTGTGTGTTAGTCCTGAGATCACACCAGACATGTATATACAGTACTCTAATATGATCAGCTAGCAGAGGAAAATAAGGACATCAGACCATTAGAATGATCCGGGATCAGATGGGACAACTTTGTGTCACTATATAATGTGCAACAAGCAACCCTGTTTTTCAGGATCAGCAAAGAAAGGGGGTGATCGTGGCTTCGGACAGTAACTTTTCCATGGCTGTTGCTTACCATGCCTCAGAGCTCCGTATTCCGGTGTTTGTCATCATGTCAACCAGCACGTCCCCCGCCAGAGTGAAAATGTGCCGCGAGTACGGTGCCATGGTTATATCCTATGGCACTACAGCTAAGGATTCCCAGACGCACGCAAGAAGGTTGGCGCAGGAGAACGGTTACCTCTACCTCGAAGAGTAAGTGGAAAGTCAGGCTGATTAGCGAGATTAAATTTGATAACTGCACAGCTCTGCAAAAGCAATTAGTTTCATAAAAATTTGATCACAGGTCATCAAAATGCTCCCATTACCTGGGGTATGGACAGTTACATATTCCCAGGCACAAATCGTGAATGTTTCTGTAACAGTGGGGCTGGAAACCAAGACGTAATACTCTTCCTCCAAATTAGGCAACGTCCTGGTTAGGAATTATCCAGGCAGGTATGATAACAGGATATGTGTTAACACTATGAACCCCGTCAGAAAGCAGTAAGGCTAGCATTCATTTTTGGTCTCTCTGCTTGGAGTAAGGTGGGTAAGAGCTAATCTCTAATGCGAAGGCTTCAGTGCTGAAGTGTAGAGCAAGAGAAGGTTAATGCTGTAAAATTTTCGCAGATCTGGTGTGACTGAAAAAATTGTGACTCTGCCTTGAAAAAAGATGATTAAGAGGCTACTTCACACATATATTTAAAGTAGCTAAGGACGAGTATAAATTTGTTTGAACTGTTTGAGGTCATTGAACAAGCCTGCTCTAATAAAAACATCATTAGAATAAGATAAGACAGGCAAAAATACTTAGAACTGATCCATTTTCCCTTTTTTTCCTTTTCTCTCTCTTCCACCCTTCCTTTCCCGTCTCTTCCTCCCCCACACCCCTTACCTTTTTTTCACGTAAGATTTCCAAAAGCACAGAGAAGTGAATTGTTAGCGTGAGGTAGCCAGTGGTCCCTCTGGTAGGCTGAACTGGAATGTTATTCTCCCTCTCCATCGCTGCCTCTGGGCTGGCTTTACCCACCACTTGGTGTTTGGACGGCACCACTGCAGAGAGTGCCCGTTCTCCTTCGGCTCCCAGGCTCTGCTGCCATTAAACACAGTAATAATGAGTCATGTTGCTTGGAAAGAGGATCCCAGAATAAGCAGAATGGAGGAAGCCCTCACTTCTTTCCCAGTGGGTTTATTGGGAAGGCAATATTAAAAACTGTGCTCTTCAACTGCACTGTTAGCTCTGCCAACAGCAAGTGACCCGCAGGGCTGGTTGGTGTGCCTTGGGTGTCACCATGGGCACGATGTTTTCCCAGACTGAGACTTTCAAAGAAACCCAAGGGAATGAGGTCCCCTAGATCCCACTGAATTTTAAACCCATTTAGGTTCCCTTTGAAAACCACAGCTTTCCATAACCTTGTGATTTCCAAATTTCTGTCAGCCATTTTTGAGTCAACGTGTTAAATCCCAGCTGGCTTGCATCAGCTATCACATTTGCACATAAGAACTAAATTATTTTATTGTCATTTCATGTTTAATCTTCTCCTCCTCCCCAAATAATTATTTATGTTATGTAAGGTAGATATTCACCAGGTTCATGAAACTCCAGGGATAACACACATGAAGGACTTCAGCACCTAGCATTGTGAAACTCTAAATGTACACGTTACCATTAACAAGATCAAAGCACTCGGATGTATTTCAGATTTTAGGTTACAAGAAACAGAGTTATTCAATCTGTTACTATGTTTAATTAAAACCTCACAGATGCAATTTTTCACACTCTGGAGGAAAAACTACAATTTTTTGTAGTACAGTTACACTACCGTTGTGAGCCTTTTAATAATGGGATGCTTGAAACATATTTTGTTGGGAGACTGGGAGAGCTTTCCCAAAGAGATGTATGCATATATGGATGGCCAGTCTTCTTCAACGTGTGTCTGACACGCATTCATCATCACTTGCAAAGCTGTCTGTAAAACATCAGCTGATCTCCTGTGCTTTAGAATGAACTTCTGAAATGTCATTTTATTTCAGTTTAATTCTAGCTTGCATAAGATCCCCAACTGGATGATCTTAACCAACAATTCATTCTTTCCTTCCTGAAGCAAACATTACATGACTGTCTTCAGTTTTACCTGCACGGGTGATGTCCTGTAGTTGGGGGTGTCAATATCAGTTCTTCCCATTTCTTGAGTGCAATTAACATACTGTGTTATGAAAATGATCATGCAAGAGTTCAATTAGAGGAAGGAAACTTTTTATCCAGCTGCAACTTCCTGTGAAATTCCAGGAAGGAAATGTGATTTTTCAAGTTGGAAGTCAATCATGAGGTGTACATAACTGCTGCTTAGGCAACATAGGATTTTTAATAACTATAGATGTTCAGGACCTCATTATAAATGCAATGTGAAGATTACCAGTAAGTAGCATAATACCTATGGGATGATGAGAGAAAGATTGATTTGCGAATCAGAGAGGTAAGTGCTACAGATTGAATTACACGCCTGCCTTCCTTGAGAGTCCAGTTTTTCCAGTGTTTTTTATTGTTATTTTTCAGGTTTTTTTATAAAAAGCTGAAGGCTGATTGGTGAACTGCTGTTCTAACTGGATGTTAGCAGGGAAGACATGATTATCTGAAACATTCATTCAAAATGCTAATAAATCTCCATGCCCAGAGCTGGCTCCTTCAGACAGAATTTTCAGTTGTTAGAACAGTTTTACTGATAAATTGAGTATCCCAGGTCCTCATTCGTTCTTGCAGGTCCCCATGGTTGCCCATGTAACCATGGCAGGGGTGACTCCTCAAACTCAGTTCTGAATCTTGTTTGCAAATAAGGCTCCAGAAGAATTGTTCAGGACACCAGTGATATATTTTATTACATATAAAAAGGAGGAGAAAGCTCCTTTGGTACCTTGATACAGACACTAAATTCTAGGGTTTGGTTACCCATCCCACTCTGATTTCTTGTCTTCATCTGTAGCTGTGCTACAGGAGTTGAACGTTCATTCCTCCTGTGCTTTCTTGTGTAGTTATATAGTCTCTCGCCCTGAGGAATGTGCTGTGTTTTGCTATATATGTGAGGTAAATTCTCAAGAGGGCCTTGGCCTTCACCTTGCAGGCATTCTGTGCTCCTGTGCTGAGCCTCTCCGTGCACGTCTAACAGTAATAAAAGTATAGATTCCTCCTATCCAAACGTCCTGGGTGAACTAAATCAAGTGAAGTCATTGGATCTATAATTCTGTTTGCTTACCGTTTGCCAGAAAAAGCAGAACAAACAGGCGTACAGAGATCCCATATTTTTGGTTCATAGATCATTCTACATTTACATCATTGCTAACTTTTAAAGAAAACACAAAACAGCTTTTAGAAATAAATCCAAGTCAATCGTGTGGCTGTACGGTGGACTTTTCTTCAATCTTTTCACTGGTTTGTCCCTATTCTTCTCATTATATTACCTTTGCCTGAAAGTGTTTTACCAGTGAGTGTTTTGGCACAACTAAACGCTTCTCTTACCCCTCCAGGGGCTTCCAGAGTAATGTGAAGGTGTCAGATACTGGCCCTGCTTTGTGGAAAGACTTAACGCTGTAGCAATCTGTTTGGTATTTGTGAGGTTGAATGCAGTGCTTAAACGTCATGAAAATTCCCATTTATCACAAACACTAAATTCCATAAAGAGGAGAGCTCCTTTTGAGACCTTGGTTTTAGTTTGGACTGCAAGATGTAGATTTATGAAGCTGAAGGAAGTGATGGCAATGGAAATACCACTTCTGTCTTACCAGCTCGGTAAACACCAGATACTGGTAACAACAGAGATACGTGCCCTTCAGCCTGAATGCTCTTTGAGGGCTTTTTCAATGGCACAAGTTTTCTGAAGTAGGTTACAGCACGTGATGGATGGTCTGTCTGATGGCAGCGTCCTGTTGTACCACCTCCTTCCCTCCTTGTGCTGGTGATTTACTCTCGTGTGTACCTTTTTCTGTTAAACGATGTCTTTAAAGTAGTAGATCGAGCTATTGTTGCGTTGGCAACTGTCAGCCCTGCTGAGCTGTGCCCTTCCTTCCCGCAGGGAGGATAGTGCTGTCTACCTGTCGGGCCTGGGAACCGTGGGGCTGGAGGTCTACGAGCAGGTGCCAAAGCTGGATGCTGTCATTTTCCCAGCAGGAGGCCACTGTGGCTTGCTGGCAGGGTCTGCTGCTGCACTCAAACACCTCAACCCGCTTATTTCTGTAATTGTAAGTTTCCTTTCACCTGTAAAGTGTTGCATTTTGGCAGCTTTCACCACAGGTGTTTTAAAAAGGCGCTGGTATCTAGCGATACAACAGCAGAGACTGCATCTGCTGGGGATGGGGACTATCTGATCCTGTGGGCTTCACCTAGGAGAAGAGCCTCTGAGAGCCTGGGAAGCCTCCTATCCCTTTGCTGCTTGGCTGGATTTAAGAACAAACGTGGCAAGACCCTTCCAAAGTAAATGAAATCCAATTCTGCCTTTTGAAATAATTTCTTACAGGAAAAGTTTGGCCCTAAATAAGCCACAGGATAAGTTTAGCAATAGCACAGTTGTTATGCAGTTTGAAATTATTTGTTAATTTGAAGAGGAAACTTTGTGTAGCTTTTTTGGTGTCCATTTTGGTGATGATTTCTGTTATAACTGGATCAATAAAAAAGTGACAATGCTTGTCTTCCCCAGGGGGTTGAATCTGAAAGTTTCCCTGTATTGCAACAGTCCTTAAAGGCTGGTCACCCAACTGAAGAACAAGCTTGCAGTAATCATCACTTTTATGGAGGTAAGAAAACGCGTTATTCTTTTGGAGGAAAAATAAAGGTTGCAATTGATTTCTCCAACCATATTATTTTCTCACTAATTCAGTGCAAACATATTTTAAAGGAACCCTCTGAAGAGCCAGAATTTAATTCAGGCTGTAAGAACAACTTCTGCCACATTTTCCCCAGCACCACCCTGGGATACAATATTCTTCCCAGTGCACCTGAAACGTTCAGGTGAAGACTTAAAAATATGAGAGTATTTATCTGACCATTGTACTCACAAGCAGCATCTTAACCAGTGAAGTCAATGGGAAAACTCTCATGTAAAAGACTAATTTGTGAAAAGGCAGGAGAATGTGGCGCTTAAATATTTAGATTCACAAAACTATTCTCAGAACAACAGTGTTTATAAATGATACAGTTGTTTCCACGTAATTTGCTAAAAAACCCCTCAACTGTTAAGCGATTTAAGAATATCCTGTTTACCTGATGTTTGAATCTCTGGCAGTTTTGGGTTAAATGGGAGGTATATAAACAGATAACTTCTTAACTCTCTTGGTAAGCTCTGCTTGTCTCTGTACCCCTTTGCTAACTGTCCTGCTGTAGCCAACAAACCCAGTGCCATGCTTGGTTCTCTCATTCAAGACTTGCTGAACAGTGAAAAGTGCTGGGCTGCGGAGTCACTCTTGCAGTGCAACTCTGCCAGTGAAGAATCATAATTTCCTTAAAGGGGTCCAAAATGGCAAAATCGTCCTGGTCTTTTGTTACCAAATGCATTTTTGTCATATAAAAAAATCAAGCAACTTTAGATCCTATAGCAGCAGTGTGCTGCACTAATTAAGGGCACAAACCAGTCAGAACTCTAAAAAATATCAAACTTGCCTAAAGCAGCCAGGTTCATATTTTTGTCTTTTGAAACCTGCAGATGTGAGCGGACTTTGCTTTGGCAGCAATTCTTTGCAGCTGACTGGGAAACTTGTGGATAAAGTTGTTGCTGTGAGGTAGGTGAAGAAAAACAGTGAAATGCATAATACTGGGTGAATGTTGTTACATATGAGAAATGTGCTGTAGCACCAGGGTATGGTGGTTCTTCATGTACGGTGGAGAGCAGGTTGGCAGGAGTTGCCATCATGCACACTGCGAGAGCATGGTGGTGGTGGGGTCCCCTTCCTTCAAGGGGGGTATTGAAGACACTGAACCCAATCCCACATACCACAGAATCATAGAGTATCTCAAGTTGGAAAACACCCATAAAGGATCATGGAGTCCAACGCTTTGCTCCTTGCAGGAGGACTAAATCATACAACTAACAGCACCATCCAGACCAACCCTTTGGCCAAAACTTCCCCTGCTGCTAGAACCTGGTCATGTTCTGGGAGTAAAACTTGTCCTTGTTGTGTTCTACAACATTTGAAGGCAGCCTTTGACAAAACTCCTCTAAATCTTTGCAGAAAGCCCATGTTGGCAGAACTTACTTACCACTGGGATTTAGCCATCACAATGGCTCTAGTAAAAAATGCCATCCTGTCTTTCAGTTAATAACAGGACTAAGATGTACGTTCACCCCCAGCAGTTCAGCTTTCTGTAACACCACCTTGGGGTCATATGTCCCTGGGAGAACGGAAGGAATCCAGTTATACGTAAATGCTGCGTTGTCTTCTGCTTTTGGCAGCTCGTTTTGTTTTGTTTTGACACAACTCTTCCGCCTTCAGGGAGGAGGACGTCCTCATTTCAATGCTGAGATTGCTGGAGTATGAGCGAGCCACGGTTGATGCAGAAGGGGCCATTGGACTGGCAGCGTTGGTGGCGGGGAAGCTGCCTGAGTTGAAGGGTAAAAGGTATGGCAGCTCTTGCAAACACGGAACTGTGGCAAAAGGGTGGGGTTGAGTGCCTTGGTCCTGGGAAATGGGGAGACACTACATCTTTTATGAGTGACGAGGCAGTTCCTGCCCCTGAACTGGCAACGGGCTCATCTGTGGCATCTACTTCAGGCTGAAGAGACCACTCACAGGTCAGAAAACCATGCTGAACAAGGCAAATATCAGCCTGGAAACCTGACAAATCTTGCCATTTTCCTGTATTCTCAAATGGTTGGCAGAAAGGCAGTTACACACAGCTCCAGGAGGCACGGTCGCATCTGCCAGGAGAGCGTCCTGCTCCTATCAGCCTGTTGCCTTCTCTCATTACACTTGTGGAAATCAGCCCTGTCTGTGGTGGGACAGGAGCTGGGCTGTCTTCTGCAGTCGCTCAGTGACACCTGCCTCCCAGCCCCGAGAATTCCTGCTCGGATAGTCAATGGGATTACCTCTGTGCTTAGCCTTAAACCTGTGGGTAAGTGCCTTCTTGCATCTGGGCTTGAGTACTCGGTATTTAAGCGGGTCGAGCCTTGGCTCAGGACATAGTCCAGAGTGTACTTAAACATACACGCACTCAAAACAAAATAAATTTTCCAATGCCCGGCGTTGTGAACTGAAATACTGCTGAGGCAATTCTTCAGAAGAGGCTGGCAGAGTAGGTACAGAGCAGCATCAATTCAGTACAGCTCAAACAAAAGGAAAAATGCAAAGGTTTGTGTTTAAAGAAGTCAGGTTTGACTCTGCAGAGGGAGATTATTGCGGAGTAACCGTTTGGCTCTTCATTTGCCCTTCAAACACTTCTGCACTCATTTTGCAGTATTGAGATGGATTTAATTAACAGTTACAGAAAGCCTCGAACATACATGTTTTCTAACCATCAAGAGGCTGAGACTCAGAACTTCCAGGGGAAAAATGATGTCACATTTTTAGAATTTGAAACAAACCTAGAATTCTCTGGCTAATTATATCTAACGAAACTCAAATCTCCAGGAAATGTAAAATGAAAACCAAGTTTCAGACCAACTAAGGCAGCCAGCTTCCAGGGTCCCACCGCCTGCCCACAACTGATGCTGAGACCCAGGAGCTCTTCTGACACGTAATACATATTTCGTGAAGGGCAGTCCTAGCAGATCTTAAGCTGATACTGAATCCATTGAATCACAGTGTCGGTGATTTATGGTGCCTTTGCACAGCCACGTGCTAATCAAAAATCCCATTTTTCTCTCTGTTTTTAGAGTGGCAATTATTTTATGCAGTGGAAACTTGGAGTTACAGTTGCTGCAACAGTGCATAGCTCGTGCCCTGACCCTCGATAACAGAGTGTGCAGATTTTCCCTTGTGCTTTCTGACTGCCCAGCAGACATTTCGAAGCTACTGGAGATTTTGGCTCGGGAAGAAGCAAGGTAAATCAGACTAATAGCAGGGAAATGCAATCACAGAATAGCACAAAGATTATTACAGATTTGGACGTGTTTCTAAATGTTCTCTGAAGACGAGTCTGTAACTAACTAATTAATCAAAGGGGTTTTTCTTGTTATATTTCAGAAAAACTTTTATTTCCTTCATTTTTACTCCAGTGTGAAAGCACCTTTGCAGCATAGAATAAGCGCCTAATACAGAAAGCAGCAAAGGTAGCTACTGTCCACACACTTACAGTAACTACTTTACAATGGCAAATTATCTCTAATTTATCCCTTATTTCATCTAGAGTTTTGGATATCAAGCAAGAACGCACGTTTGTGACATCTGAGCTCTTCACCGTCGAGGTAAGATGAGTTGCAATTTCAGTTTCTCTAGCAGTGCTGACCTGCCATAGCTTATTCTGTTTTCCTGTATCTCTACATGACTATGTTGAAGAAGTCCAACAGAGTGTGCAGAGTGAATCGGGGAGCAGTGTGATCGATAATTTCTTCTGTGTTATGCAGCATCTTGCCTCACCAAACACTTGTCAGGCGTATAAATACTACAGGACCTGTTTTACCTGCTGTTGCGACACCGTGGGTGAAATACTCCAGCTGTTACTCTTGCAAACCTTCCTTACGTGTGTGGTGGTGTGCCAGAGGGGGTGAGCAAGCTGCAGCATCCATCCAGAACTTGAAGAGCCACCTGTGTAGGCTGGCTGTAATTATCTGAGATCAATTTGCCGTAAAGCAACGTGGAGAACACCCTTACTCTTTAAGGAATCCTCATTTTTAACCGGGGCCTCAGTTTTGTACCTTATCCACAGAGAGTATAGAGCAAAATCTTTATTCCTTTGTTGAGTATTTCAAAGAGTAACAGTGAGGAGGTGTTATCAATTAATGGCATCTCTTAAAAAAGATCATTTGTCTCATGGCGTATCTCTTATTTCAACTGGTTTGGCAAAGGTGTGGTTCCACTGATTTCGTGCTACTGCCGTCTGAGTACAACCTGCCTTAGTTTGTGAAATCACAGGTGGAAGACAAATTAGGGATCTTTGCTAAACAGGGTCATAACTGGAATTCAGTCATGTTATTGAATAAGCAAGTTCTTCCCTTCTGGCATATAAATCTAATTTCCCACCCAGATACAAAAACTTGTTCAGTATTTTCACTGCAGGTATAATGAATAGGTTAGATTGCAGGTGACTATAGCAAAGGACTACAATTAACTTCATGAACGTCTTTCAGAACATGATATTGTCAAATTTCTCAAGTGTCTAGGACAAAAACTACATTGTTCCACAGTGTGCTGTAACAATAGGCCAGCTTACTGATTTGGGCGACTTGAAGTTAACGGGGTAGAGAAATCCCTCTGATTCAGTGACTAACTTAGCTCTGAAAAATGTTTTTACTGAAGGCTAGATTCTGCAAACCCTGTAACTCTTCTAAAGTTTTCAATGTGATTTTTATGAAGTATATGCTTGTAATTTTTATTAACGCTACGAAGTAAATGAAATCCACTCTCAGTTTTTGATGGAGAATGTTATAACAATTGTCCATTGGTCTTGCAGCCTCTCCCAATGAGGCAATTTTATCAGAATCTGTAGGAAATACAGTCCCTGAATGAAGAAGTGCCGCGTGCGATTGCCTGCACTTTACACGCAATGTATTTTCGCTGACTGTCCGCTTGAAGAATCTGACACTGTTGTGCTACAAGAGGGTTGAAGGGAGGAATTTCTGTCTCTGAATAATTTAATTGGATGTTGGATTTGCATGACGGCTTTTAATCAGGCTGGGAGAGGCTATTGGATAATTAGATGTGAGGTGCAAAGTATGATCCAGATTTATGGACCTCAGTGACTTTGGAGGCAGCTCTATCTGGTAACACCTAGTGAATCATAAAGCTTTTCTCTGAAAACTGAAACAAGGGTAATCAAAAAGGGCAGAATGTTGAATTAATCTTTAAGCATTGAAATGAATTTGCTCTAACCAGACAGAGAAAAATGTACTTATTTTCATAGCAAAGCTAATACATGCGGGGGAGATTTTGATTTTTTCTTTGCTGCTTCTAAGGGTCAAGGCCCTGTGTCAGCAAAGCATTTGAAGCATTTGCTACTACAGCAGACCTGCAAAGAACTTTGGATCATTTCCATTAGTGTAGATCACAGAACATTAAATTAAGCATACATTTAAATCTGGATCAAGAATCAAAATTATCATGTGTTGAACTGGTGGTAATAATCAGAATCATAGAACAGTTTGGGTTGGAAAGGAGCTTTAAAGGTCATCTAGTCCAACCTACCTGCAACGAGCAGGGACATCTTCAGCTAGATCATGTTGCTCAGAGCCCTGTCCAACCTGACCTTGAATGTTTCCAGGGATGGAGCATCTACCACCGCTCTGGGCAACCTGTTCCAAGTGCTTCATCACCCTCATTGTATAAAAGTCCTTCCTTCTATCGAGTCTAAATCTTCCCTCCTTTAGTTTAAAGCCATCACCCCTTGTCCTATCGCAACAGGCTCAGCTAAGAAGTTTGTCCCCATCTTTCCTGTAGGCCCCCTTTACGTTCTGGAAGACTGCAGTCGGATCTGCCCAGAGCTTTCTCTTCGCCAGGCTGAGCAACCCCAACTCTCTCAATAATAAAGGCATTACAGCTATACCCTTAAATCTTAAATACATACTTTTGACCGTGGATAGAGATGAAGTGTTTGACAGAACAGAGCAGTAAGTGTAGTGGCTTATTTGAAACACTAAATCTGTCCTGTCAAGATTGTCATCTCGGTATTTAATCATCCTTTTAGATTTACCCCTTCATTTCTAAAGCAGAGAAACTTGGCTTCTTGTCACTGCTTATCAGGAAGATAGAGCATTTTTTTTTCCCCCCTGGTGAAAAGCCTTGCTGGGCTCGTGTTTATTCATCTGGTGCGTGCTTGGAACGCTCCGTGGGAAGATCCTTGCAGATAGTCTGATTGCATGGACTTTCTAAAAGGAAGTTTTATGTTCAAACTACACTTCCGGAAAAAGAACTTCTGGAAGATTTTACTGGCAAAAATAAGAGGGTTTTTTAATTAAACAAAACAAAAAAAAAGAATTATGGCTACATTAGATTCAGCTGATTCTTAATGAAATGTCTTATGCAGTGGGATCAGCTGGTCACATTCTTTGGAACAATATGGGAGTTTCTTTTGGATACTCTGTGCTTATATATGCAGTTTAGATTCTCTTTCTTTCTGGCTCGTACTGGCTTTCTGTCTTGCTACAGAATTAGGACTACACCCTAATTCACTCTTGCCTGAGCAGTTAGGAAATGGCTTCCAAAGTCCTGATACTGAAATATGTAACTCTTAGCAAATCATACAAATGGTCAGTCTGGTAGGCTTCACGTTTTACAGCTATTGAAGCAGGTTAGATGACCAGGACTATCTAGACAGAAATAAAAATCAGAGCTAAGGAAAAAACCATCTAGTATTACCAGATACAGGGATCTGAAGGATTACCCAGTTCATGGGAGGAAGCTACAACTTGCTTCTGTCAACTTGCCCTATCCTTTATCGGTAGTATTTCTCAATTTCAATGTGGGACAATTTATTGCTTAAATTGCTTTCAGCTGTAAACCTCTTTGTAATCATTTAAATCCCTTTCATTTCATATTATTGTTGACTCAGAGAGAAGTCAATGGGCAAAATCAATAAGCAACATAATAAGGTAAAAACTGTCTTTGCTAGGAAGCCATGCAAGGCTCTGCTGTAGAACAGCAGCTTGCCTGTTTAGTGGGTGTCTCATATTTGGATTCAGGCAATTCAACTGAAGAAAAATATCAAGTTTCTAGAGAAGTCTTCTCACCACTGGAACTCCATCATAATCAGACTAGCAGGTACAGGAGGCTCCTGGAACAGATCAGTGAGGGCCTGCAAGGTCTTGAGGTGCTCCAGCAGCTTTGCAGAGAAGCAGCTGCGGTGGCAGTTTTCCCTCTGAGCTCGGTCCTGTTTGATGTTATGGGGTTGTCTGGTCTGTTCACTTCAAACCTCTCGGGAGCTGAACTGTGCTGTGGTTTTAAATAATTCAGAAAAGACCAGCTGTAAAAAGAACATCCGTCACATGACTTCTCCCTCCAACTGTGCAACAAAATACTAATTCATAAGTCAGATGTTGCTTTTTTTTTTTTTTCCCCCTTTTACAATAAGATTATACACTGTCCCAGTGGTGCTGGGTTTCCTGGGTTACTCTGTGAGGTTTAATACCTATGTTTTCCATACAGTTTATTCACCTCAGGCCAGAACTCATTAAATTATTTTAGTCTACTCCGGTCATTTTGAGTAAATTCCTTTGGGACTGCTTGCATTTTGTAAAAGGCCAGAGGAGGATATCTTGGATTAGAGTCGCCCGTTGCCAACATATTTCCTATTATTGTCCCATGAAGGAAATACAGAGGAGCACACAGCTGTCCAGCTATGAGAAGGATGCTCTCATTCCTAAAGCATTTCCTGCACGACCTGGGGAAGGCACTGTTTCCATGCTTCTGTTCCCCATCTGCAAAACAGAGATGTTTGGCGTGGGAAGTCCAACAATACATTTCTTCTGAGGCTCTCCAAAATAATTGGATTGTTTTCTTTAATGCCATTCCACAGCAGACTGACCTGGTACGGAGTAGCCTGCCCCAGTTGTGGAAGTAAGAACCTGATTCCAGGGATGCTAAGAGTAGACCTGTTGGATTATTATCTGACTTAGGTAATGGAACGGTTACTTGTTCATGCTCGGGCTCACCGAGCTGAATGCAAGAGGATGCCAAAAGATAAGGGCTCGGGTTGCACAATCAAGTGACAGGGATGGCAGCTGTTGGACTTTTTCTCAAGCATTGCATTGCACTGACCTTGGGGACTATCTGGCCCCTGATCCCCAAACCATAGGCTGAAGTGCTGTTGCCAAATAATCTGTAACATGCAGTAACATACACTGGGTGTTTACTGAATAATTCAGAAAATTACCCAGTTGTTGATTTTTTTTTTTAATAGAAATTAAAAGCCTTCCTTTATTTATAGAACTGAAACCAGTGTATATAAATAAAGTTTTAATTTCTAACTCCAGTGATTTTCATGCAAACAAGCCTATACTGCTGTTGAGCATGGTGTATCATAAACACTAATCTATGTGCCTCCTCCAAGAGCAACAGCTTAGATGAAGGTGAATATAGTTTCTAGGATTAAAGAAGTGAAAAAACAAAGGTTCGATGGATGAGTCAGGGATATAAGGAATTACATGAGCTGGTTACAATCTGTCTTTACATGGAGCCAGGAAAAGCATAAAAGACTGAGATCTTTTGATTGAGCAATGCTGCTAACATCTCCCCTGCTCTCTAGCACTGGCTCAGCATGTCCACCCAATATCTCATTTGCACACTCAACCTACAGGTACCAGGCATCAGGGAGTTAAGAGGCGTGCCAAATTAATTTTTAATATATAGGGAAATACGGTCTGAAAGGCTAAGTGCCCGCATGTGAGACTTGCAGTTAAAGGGGAGCAGAGAAGCCCACCCCGTTGCCCAAATTATTCAGCACAGAACTTTGCAGATTTCCTCCTTTTATGAAGTTATGAACTTACCTCTCTTTGAAACGGAATTAATTCCTACAAATATTTTTATTTATGCATCTGGATTTTGGTGTTGCACAGGGTAATAGCTTGTGATCGATTTTTTCCCTTTTTTTCAGCTTTTGTTCTGCTCCCTCAATTATTTCTAGTTATTAAATAAAACTCACAAGACACCAATAGTCAGGGAAGACTGTTCTGTCTTCCATTACTTGTAGGCAAGCTATAAAAAAGCCCCAACAGGCCAACTAAGCCCTTAGGCGGAACCCTAAACACAGTAAAAGATCCATCTGGCTGGTTATTTAACAGTTGTAAGAGACTGGATAATTTTTTCATTATTATTATTATTTTTTTTAATCCTGTGAGGATATAATATGCAGGAGAGAAATGGGTGACATTCACTTGGTTTTTGTGGTGGTTGTTTTTCTTTGTGGGTTTTTTTGAGACGCAGGAAAGAAAGGTCTGCTGTGCAAACGTGGTCTTGCAGTCTGTGAGAGCTCTGCTGGATTAAAAAGCCTATGCCTGGTACAGAGGTCTTATGGGTTTGAAACACATTTAAGTAGTTTTCTCTCATTGTCATGGGTTATCTTGTCTGGAGTGTAAGAAACATCAGGCAATAGGTTTTGTCATTTGCTCTTAAATAAGAGTGATTTGGAGCACTAACTCTTAGTTCATCAGTAGGTATGCAACCTCCTGAAGCAAGTAGTACCGAGGTGACTCTTCAGCCTAGATAAATATAATCCTCATATACCTCCCCATGAATATGAGGATTGCCCTGTCGGACACGTGTGCAAATCATACTCCCCAGGTGAAGCCGATAAGAGAGAGGAGTTCTGTGAAGGTAAAACTGCCGTGTAAATTGGCTTAAACTGAGCAAGAAAGCAAATTCTCGCTGTTTAGATCTGTAGCTGCTCTAAAGCGTAGAGCGATTCTCTTGTTTGCTCCTGCCGTAAACAAATGTTCTGCCTTCCTCTACTTGACAAGTGTGAAAAATCAGGTAAATTTCTGGAGCTGTTTCTTGCTTCTGCTGCTGTTGTTGCTATTACTTTTGTAGTACACTACAGCATACTAATGGGCAAACCATGCGTTGGATGCTGCGCAAGCACGGAACAAAGAGACACTGTTTACCCAAACTGTTTACAAGCTCTCTGGCTCCAATCTGTCCAAGTCTATCTGGCTTCAATCATTAGCAGAAAGAAAAGGGCAGGGAGGAGGATAGTTAGCTCTCTAAATCAAACCGCTTTCCCAGGGCAGAGCAAGCGGGTGCTGCCAAACATTCAACGCTGAACTGGGCAAGTCCGGGCTGGTTCCAAGCGCAGCGATGGATTTGCTCAGGACAAAGCAGGCGTGGCTGCTGTGGAAGGGGAAAAAGGTTGCTTTTTTCCAATTACAGGCTCTGTGAGAGATGAATGTGTGTTCTTGAAGGTATGACTGCAAAGCCTTAGGGATTTAATATGAAGCAGGGAATGGACGATGGGTATTTGGTACTTTGGTGCCTAGGTATCCTCTGGATACTTTTCAGAGTTCTTGTGTTCTCTCCTCTTCCCTCGTTGTGAATTGTCTTCTGCGACTGTCCTTCTCTTGAGACCAAACCCCACTTTTTCAGAGAAGAAAGAAATCAGCATCTGATTTGTGTTCCAAAGAATCAAACAAGAAGAGAACTATGTTCAGGATTAGAGGTGAAGAATTACAGACATTGATCAGAAATGAGGCTTATTTCATGACAGATATTTAAGAATCTATAGCCGGTTTTCTAATTAAGTGAGCTCATGGCTGTTTAGAATAATCTGGACTTAATGTTTTATCTTCTCGCTCGACAGTTTTGCTAAAGGTTTATTGTTATTTTAAGCTCATTCCCAGAAACATGAATTCACAAAGTTCATATTTAGAAATGTACTCAGAAACATATTTGAGTGGAGGCAACCTTATTTTTTGCCTTGCTGCTTTCTTTAAAGGATGCAGCCTCTGGTAGGAACATTATACACGGCATCTGTCTCTAGTAGTCCACCTTAAGGTTACCATGACCATTTTTTTCTCTGTTCTCTGTAGATTTGCCTGTTACAATAAACTCTCTGTTGTTGCATCATGACTCATCTTGGATCCTTTCCTCGCTAGAGTACTGTTTCTACCAGGTCTTTTTTTCCACGTGGCACTTTCAACACTAGTGATGATTCCAGCAGGGTCAGCGGTGACAGAAGTTAGTAGTCTAAAATTGTGAAGTGTAATTTTCCTTCTGCACCTTCGCACTGGTGCCTCACCTTCGGTAATGCCCAGATTTTCAAATGATGCACTAGAGATGTGAGTATGGAGAAAAAAGGGACTAAAGAAGAATTGAAAACATGACATTGAAGTTATTGTCATTGCACGTGGAGGCAAGCCAAGAATAAAAAGAAAACAATCGAGATTAGGTTTGCCTGGGTTTCCCTTGATTTAGCAGCAGAGCAACCATAGCAGAAAGCTAGAAGTGATGCAATGAGCAAGCAAAAAAAAAATCAGAATAAAGCAAAGGTGTGTGAGTAGATGAAACCGGGCAAAATACTGCAGAGATGATGAAGGACTGGGGATAACTCCATGAGAGAGGAGGAGAATATCTAAAGCTGTGGTGGGTTGACCCTGGCTGGATGCCAGGTGTCCATCAAAGCCGCTCTGTCACTCCCCTCCTCAGCTGGACAGGGGAGAGAAAATATAACAAAAGGCTCATGGGTCGAGGTAAGGACAAGGAGATCACTCAGCGATCACCATCACAGGCAAAACAGACTCGACTCAGGGAAAAAAATTAATCCGATTTATTACAAATCAAAACAGAGCAGGATAAAGAGAAATAAAGCCAGATCTTAAAAACATCTTTCTCCCACCCCTCCCTCCTTCCTGGACTCAGCTTTGCTCCCCATTTCTCTACCTCTCCCTCGCCTCCCCACCTGCCTCCTTCCCAAGTGGCGTAGGGAGTTGGGGAATGTCGTCAGTTCATCACACACTGTCTCTGCTGCTCCCTCTTCCTCCGAGGGAGGACTCCTCACTCTTCCCATGCTCCAGCGTGGGGTTCCTCCCATGGGAGACAGTCATCCAGGAAGTTCTCCAAGATGAGTCCTTCCCATGGGCTGCAGTTCTTCATGAACCACTCCAGTGTGGGTCCTTTCCACGAGGTGCAGTCCCCCAGGAGCAGACTGCTCCAGTGTGGGCGCCCTGTGGGGTCACAAGCCCTGCCAGCAAACCTACTCCAGCGTGGGCTTCTCCCTCCATGGGTCCACAGGTCCTGCCAGGAGCCTGCTCCAGCACAGGCTCTCTATGGGGTCACAGACTCCTTTGGGCATCCACCTGCTCTGGCGTGGGGTCCTCCACGGGCTGCAGGGGAATCTCTGCTCCAGCTCCTGGAGCACCTCCTCCCCCTCCTTCTTCACTGATTTTGATGTCTGCAGAGTTGTTGCTCTCACATATTCTCACTTTTTAGCTGCAGTTGTCCAGTTGTTTGTTATTGGGGGTTTTTTTCCCCCCTTCTTAAATACATTATCCCAGAGGCGCTATCACTCTCGCTGATGGGCTCAGCCTTGTCCAGCAGCAGGTCCGTCTTGGAGCTGGCTGGCATTGGCTCTACTAAACGTAGGGGCAGCTTCTAGCAGCCTCTTGCAGAAGCCACCCCTATAGCCCCCCCGGCTACCAAAAGCTTGCCAGGCAAACCCGTTACAAAAGCTTGAAGGGATGCAGCAAACACTGCCCAGAGACATGGGAAATGGGGTGAGGTAAGAGCTGGAGAGGGGTGAGGTGGCAGCCGCACCACGTACCTACCCCAGGGAACGGAAAAGAAAAGCTGCTAACGGATGGATAACCTCAGGGAGGCCAACAGCAGACAAGTAGCTGCTCAGGAGCCAGCAGAGGATCAGCCTACCTTCTTCAAACTTTGAAGGCAATAAAGTAGGGCTGTTGGAAGGTTTTAAGACCGTGCAGAAGGGCTGGAAGAGCCCCAGGTATCTGCAATGTCAGTTTTACCTGCATAGATAGGGCATGTGCGGTCCAGAGTTTTTATATTGAACTGATCGTTTTGCTTTTACGAGTGTATTTTAGGATTGAGTTGGAAACGCCTTTGTCTGAGATCACTGCCATGCCGTCAGGAATGTTCCTAATTCTTTTCCCAGGTCACCTGCACCGTGGAGACCAGAGACAAGATCCACACGGCCCAGCTGAGGAACGCCCTCTTGGAGCGCTACCCCACAGCTGCCTGGACCGAGCGGTGATGGGCACGGCGCAAGGGAAAGGGCCAAGGTCCTCTGATAAGTATATTACAGAGCCCTAATCTTGAGGCATTCAGAACAAATATTATCCTTCAAAGCTGAACAGTTAGCGAATAGTTTCAGGATATATATTTCCGGCTCAAAGTGTAGTGAAAGTCCTGGGGCATAAAGTTAAACTCCAAACTTTAGCTTAGAAACTTCTAGTCTCTGCTGGTGTTGGAATTCAATAATTCATTATCAGCTGGCTGTCTGGATTTTGGCTAGTATGTAGGATCCAATGGCATTCAATAAATGAACATGGAGAAGGCATTTTTTCTTTACATCTGAGCATAGACCTCTCAAAGGTCTTTTGATATTGATGCCACTAGTTAAAATAACGCAGCTCCTTCTGCCGGACTTGCCATACTACTAATATGGTAATTTTCCATTTCCGAGCCAGAAGCCGTTCTCCATTTGCTGAATCTGATTCAGGAGATATATATGTGTGTGGGTTTGAACACGCTGTTGTTCTGATCTTTGCTCTCATGTGAGGAAAAACTATGCTAATAAAATGCAATTTAAACAAACACAAAAAACCCCCCAAACCTTGGAAGATAAAAGCCAATACTATACTTGTATTTTTTACCAAGGGAAGATTACACTATTTATAAAGTAAAGTTCCAAAAGATGTTGCAGCAATAAGAAAAAATACTTATTCGGAATGTAATTAGACCTCATATGCAGAACCCAAATGTAATTCTTTCCTCTGCTTTTGGGTACTCAGTATAAAATGTAGCATATAAAATAGCTTGTGTTTCTTTATAAAAAGGGGGTCTCTCCACCCATGTGAATTTTGTAATTAGCATTCCACTGATCATCTTAGTCTGCCTAAAACAGACTCTATCCATCTCACCTGACAGATTAAGTACACTGCTAAGAGTGAAATATATTTAAAGACCACATGTTAATAGCCAAAGGCAGTCCTGGGAGAAGAGGAAGCCTAAGTCTTAGGCACATGGCTAATGCAATTAACAAAGAACACATTGACCTAAATACCATTTTCATCACTACAGGCAGAGACCAACTAATAAGGTAATAGAGGGGGATGGCAAAAAACGTAAGAAAAATTCAGGCCTGCTTCTGACCATGCATACAACAGTCACCTTTCCACTTGGGCAAAATTCAATTTCAGGCCAGCTGCAACAGAGCCAATATATGCCATTCAACTTGGTTAAATTTAACCAGGATTGACCCAAATTTTGGGTGTAAGTATTTTAATGAGAGGTCTTAATATTGCCTCTTGCATACCGAGTTAATAATTAACTATATACAATAAATACGATGTATTTAGCTGTGCCCTAGCAGAACCCAGCTGAAAATCCAGCAAGGACAGAGCGAGCATCTCCACGGGCTGCGTGGGATCAAATCATTCCTGTTCCCACGTGCAGCGCTGGGTGAGGTGTTGCTAGGCATCCATGAAAACCAACTTTTACTACAGCTTTTTGGGGAGAAAGATGCTGCAAACCCATAGCGGTGCTCCTTTGTCATCATACCGCGATTTATAAGTGGAGCTTCCACCTTTAGTCCTCCCCTGCAGCTAGGAATGGCTTGCTAGTACCTCGCCTTTCCTGGCTCCGCAGTGGGAAACTTCTCTCTCTAACGCATGATCAGGAAGTCACATGTGGAAGAGGAGATGTCCTGGGGCAGGCGAAAACTTTCTCTGCCCTCTTTTGACTTTAGCCCATCTGCGGGCCAGGGAAGGGCGTCATCCAGAGCGCCAGAGCAGCCTAAACAGAGGGGCCCTGTGGACTAAAAAGAGTGAACTGCATGTCCAATCTTATGCAGATCTCACCTGCATTGTGTCTACTACTAATGGATATCCAGCTACACCTATAACTTAACTTGTGCCTGCAAGGTGGGACAAAGAGGGCAGCATTCTGGCTGTCTCTGCAGTATTTTTTTCTGATAAATAGTCTGTTTGCTCCTTCTTATTGTGGCTCACGAAGGAGCAGGAGTAGAGAAGAGTCTCACAAATGGTGGACAAATAATAGAAGTTCACTGGTTTGGTCTGGTTTTGGAAGGACCGTGTTGGTTTGCACATGGAACTAAAAAACTGTTGATGCCGCAGTGGTTAGTTTCTTTCCCTTCTTGCCATCCAGAACGATGGGTGTAGGGCTTGGTCTCCAGAACGTGTCCTGTGAATCACAGCCTGTCAGACACAACTCCTTTCTTCAGGGTCAGAAGAGTTTAAGAAATCTGTACAGAAATACGTGATGACAGACTACGCAGTGTGTACGTGCTGCTTCCATTGAAGCACGCAATGATCCACATTGTCAAAGAGCAGATTTGGGGACGTAAAACTGTTATAAATAAGGGTCTAATTATCCTCTCATCTCTCTTGGCAAAAGTCTCAGGAAATTTTGAGGATGTCTCAAAAGAAAATGGGACTTCATAAGCAAAATTCTCAGTAGTGGCCAACAGCTTCTGCTGTCCGAGTCCTTGGTTTATCACCCTGCGTTATCCTGAACTTAATATTTTTAGAACCTCAGAGCATTAACAACTTATTTTCTAATCAGTGGGAACTGCATTTAGCAAGTCTTCACAAAACTGGGGCAAGAGATGTAGCAGATAGAGCAACCAAAAATCAATGCACTTAAAATCACTGTATGATTTTGAAAATGTGTTTTGGGGGGAAAAAGAAAGAGGGGAAAAAAAAAAAAAAAAGTGACACCTAGAAGTTATTTAAAATGTCAAGCATGATATATGCAGTTTGGTTTTATTTTTATCGTATTAGGTATAAACGTAAATTGTAAATCACTCTTCAGTGGTCAACACTTTACGTGTGAGTATAATGACACCAGAGTTGATTTCCATTCTATATTGCTTTTCTGCAAGTCCATCAGCTTTAAAGATAAGATGAAATATTTCCAAGGGAAAAGAAAAATCAAAATCGAACATTTAAATGAATGTATGCTATTGGAAAGCATACTGAAAAATCTGTCCTGCTAACCTTTTTGCATTGTGAAGTGTAATAGGACTATGGCATTTCAAAGATCTAATAATGTGTTTTTAAATAATTCACTTAAAGAAGTGTTTTTATACAGAGTGATCTTACGTACCTTGAAAAAAAAAATTGTAATGATTATGTAAAAATTTCACGAATTCTTAAATCGGCAAAATGTAAATCTAAGCACTGTATTTGTTTGAAAAATAATTAAAATTACGCTATGCCACCTCAGCAATGAAAGATTTCATTGGCCGGGTGGAAATGCCCCCTTGCTTGTACCTGGCCCTGCTCCTGGGCAGAGGTATCCCGGGCTGGGCTTGTGTGTGTGGATGTATCTGGTGAATCGGATCTCGGAGATACTCATCCACAAATATCGTGAACTTAGGTAAACCGGTCCTTCGGTTTCAGAGTGCAGCAGACTCCACCAGCTAAAATGCATGTTGGTGTCTCCAGTGGAAGAGGATGCTTTGACCCAGGTAATTCCAACCGGAGCTAAGCTACTTAGCTTTGGGAGCTGTCCTGTGAATCCAAGGTTTGTCAGGGACACGGCACAACTTCTTCCAAGGACTGAGGCAAACAAGTCCTATCTTTAATCAAAACAAACTCTCTTCCCACATTGATTCCTTAATTTCTTCAGACAGGTCCTGTTGGCTGTGGGTTAATGTCTAAAGCTGGGACAGTACACGTTTACACAGCATCGGGAGAAGTTCATCTCCATGGGCAGGTGGTGTGTCCTCACAAGTAGCACCTTGCCATCCAGCGTACTGCTTTTGGAAGGTTTAGAAATGTGTGTTCCTTCTTCCCATCCCAAAATGCAGGGTGTTTGACACGCTATACCAAACTGTTGCTAGACCCAGACCTACGCGTGTGGTTTAGTGATGGGGAAAGGAAACTGCAAGACTTTGGGGTTAGGCTACAATTCCTGCCAGTCATTTATTTCATGGCCTTGGTTCACCTGTCACCTTCTTTGCTCTTTGTTTAACTGTAAGCACGCTGCCATGTACAGGATATTAAAGTTTGCAGAGTTTCTATTACAAACCTTTGCTTTTGCGTGCTCCCAACTTTTTGCTATATCCCAACGGAGGGGGAATCCTGCTGAATGTCGTGCCCTCATGAGCTGATGAATTTCCCATCGTTCAAAAGCACTTTATTTATTTATTTTAAATAAAGATGCAGCACAAATTGGTTGGAAAACATTCCAATAAAATATGAACGTTTGGAAGTAGTTCAATAATGATCATATACAACAACAAGGTCCCTAAGCCCATGCAGTTTATCCCTCTGAAGAAAGGAGGAGTCCTTAAGGACTTCTTAAGGAAAAAAGGAAGACTCCTGAAGGGGCAGAGCCTGATCAACCACACCTGAGTGCATCCACAGAGAGGACATGAGGGGCTTGCCCGGCCCCTCAGGGAAGGTTGGTGAGGGGGCTCAGCTGTGCTGCTGTCTGAAAGCTCTCCTAGATGCAGGTACTTACTTGCTTTTTTTTGGTTTTTTGGCATCTATGAACTTTTAAATCTTTTGAACTTCTGAAATTTGTGGGGAAGGGAGTTGCTCGTGTGTGGTTTTTCTTTTTGTAGGAAGCCTACAATGTCTTTAGAAGGATACTTTAACTTGTGTGGTTTCTAAACTTGGTAAATCGGTCTCCCTGTCTACTCCCTCGAGGGGCACCTAAGAGGCTTTTCTTTGAGAGAATGGTCTCAAAGAATGCTGGTAAATGATACAACGGTGCTCCTTATACCTCTCTTTTCTCCTCTGCCCTCCTCCTTCCCAGTCATACGCGTGCTGCGAGTTATGTTTGGAGTTGTGGGGGCCTGTGTAGGGTCTACGACAGTCCATGGATTGTGCTACTTCTCCTCTGAAGAGCAATAGTAAAGGAAATGCTGGGGGAGTTTTTGTTTCTTTTGCTTTCAACAAACGGTGACAGTTCCTTGAGCTGTTTATTCAGGCCTCGCATACAGGCACCAGTCCGAATAAACACGTTGCTGCCAAGATAAACTGAATGTATAGGCTGTTGGCTGTATGCCAAAAGTTTTCATTAAGTCCTCAAATGAGTGGAGTCATTAAAAACCCCTCTCTAAATATCTATTTTGTATGTGGGTATCGCCTGCTGGGAGGCAGGGCAATAAAAATGTACAGGCTTATAATTAACAAGCAAAAAAAAAGCAAAGGATTTTTCTCAACTGTGTAGCCTTGTAAATAGTGAACCGAGACTGACAGCCGCATATACAACAGTACTGTAATTTTTAAAAATGTCAATTGATTTTTCCCTCTCTACTCAAACACGAGGTATAAATACCGAAGGAACATATAATTCAGGTTCTCTCATTCATGGAAAGGTTACTGCATTAGTTACTTTTTTCTTTGCAACAGTTTTTTTTTACCTGGAAATCTTAAAATCAGTGAGCTAATGCTTGCGTTCCGGAACACGTTCGTCTAAAATCTACTGTATTTCTGCGGAAGGTCTGCAGTTTCTGCCCAACCCCAGAGATCGTGCCAGGCTGCCTACATGCAGCAGACTGCAGGACTTTAAAGACCTTATTACAGTGGTCAAACTTATTGCAGACTCTGTGATAATGGTCAAGGAGGCCGTTCCCCCAGCCCAAACTGGGCTCTGTTGCCCTTCAGGAGACCAGCTGCCCAGCCCCAGGGCAAATTAAATGTCCTTAATGAACCAAGGTTTGGGTATTTCCAAAGGCTGGCCCAGGTGACTCCTGTTGTGTTTAGAAAAATCTAGGTCAGGATAAAAGAAAGGCAAAGCAAGACAATGCGTTGTGATTCTGAGAGGGGTTTTTTTTGTCGCCGCCTTACAAAAATGAGCTGCAGCCCCTAAGGGTTTAGGAATAGTTCCTGGAAACGGATGGGAGAGGTCTCATTCCAGCTTCCGAGCTGATGCTGGATCTCCCCACCCGGCTTCTCATCAGCACAGCTCGGTCTGAGCAGCCATTTGCCAAACAGGCTGACCTGGAGGTGACTCACCTTTGAGATGTACACTACGCTCCTTTCCATATATCACAATTTAGAGGTGAAAATGGACCCGTGTAGTTTTTTGTGTTTTCTCCCGCAACAAATTTGCCAAGTAGACAATCACAGCATAAAAGCATTGTTTTCAGAGACGTGATTATTTGCAACTTGTATGATTTTTGGGGTTTTTTTCAATCACCACTGCAGAACAAATAAACAATGCCTTATTTCGGCATACACCTAGAAAAAAGAGGCACTGTTGTGTGGGGTTTTTTTCAGCATCTACTTTACCTCATTAGCATAAAGCATACCCCGTTCTGCACACAGGCTTTCAGAGCAAGGCTGGGTTTGGTTTTTTTTCTTATGGTTTCAATTTGAAATGGATGGTTGAACAACATGAACTTTTCTTCAGTACTGTCAACAGCTTGGTCGGCAGAAATTCCGATCCTGAAAGCCTTTCTTAGCTTTCTTGCTGACTGCACTTCTTTCTTACTGGTGTTTTAACAGTAAAAGCCCTTCTGTAAGTTTCATTTGGTTTTCCTTTGGGTGGGAAGTTACATTTTGAAACTTTTTTTTTTCTTTATTTTGCAGTGAAGTATCAACATGTACAAGTGTTTTCTTTTGGCAGGCCGGGTAGGGGGGGTGTTGATGTGGGAGGTGGTCCGACGCCCAGCCTGGCCTTTGAGCTGCTCTAAGAGCATTAAGGTTTTCCTCTGGTGCTTTCCCCTTTTGTTGCGGAAGGGATATTTTTGATTGCAGTGGAAAGAATTGCTCTTCCTGATTAATTTTTTTATTGTCGCTATTAGGATAGTTTGGAGAAATGTTTATGCCGGGTGTAACCAGCGCTGGTTCTGAAGAGCTTGTTACCAGCCGTGAACGGATGTCTCTTCATGGGCTTAGGGAGTTGCTGCCTTGGATTCATGCTTCTGTGGGCTTTTTTTTAAACTAACGATTTTGTAAAGTATTACGGTGGGTTCCTCTTGCTGCGTGCGATGTTAGGGACACTATAAACAAATATTCAGAGACATTATCTCAAAATTGTTTTGAATCTTGGCATTCTGCGGGTTTCTTTTCCTCAAGGCTGTTTTACATTAAAAGCCAGTCGGCGTTGCTTGTCCCACGCTTCTCCCACGCTTCTTGGATTTTGAGTTTGGGAGTGCACGGGCTTCAAAAACATTAAAAACCAGGCATCAGTGCTTCCTGCAGCTCTGGGACACAGGCTGAGAGTCAATACTTGTAAAAAAAAAAAAAAAAAAAAAAAAACCAAAAAAACCCCCACAAAACCACAAAAAACCCCACGCATGAGATATATATATATATACACGGTTGGAAAAAATTAACTACTGTCAGTTCTACATTTTTTTTCCTTTATAGCTTGCTTGGGCTGCACTGAGGAAGCCCTTCTAATGAAGTTGAGTCTAACAGCAAGCTGCCAGCTTCCCAGAAGTGTGGTTTAGCTCTGGCCATTCCAGAGCCCTGGCAGAAGGGCTGTGAGAGCCGAGATGGTGGCGTGCGGGGAAGCTGACGTAGTTAGTGAGTTCCAACCTCATTTACAACCTCGCTGATGGAAAGTGAATAGTGGGAAACAAGCACTGACAAAAACACCTGTTAAAAAGCCTTTTCCCACCTCTCCTAAGCGCTTAACTGGCCTTGGCATTTCTGTTACACCTTTCGATCTGCACAGGAACACTACTGTGGAAATGGTGAGCCAAAGTTATTCCTGTTAACCCTTCACATTCTTAAGTTAATGCTCGTGAAGCATTCAGTTAGAATTCATCTTGAAGCAAAAAGTATTATACCTATATGTTTTTAGTGCCATGGACAATTTCTTTTTTCCTTAAGAGACAAGTCCCATCACTACCTTGTCCTCTTAGAAATTCTAGGCTTCTGTGCCGCTTACTCTTGAAAGCATACAGCCAGCTCTTCCTATGTGTTCCAGGTGTGAACACCGATATTGGTGTAAAGGTGATGCCTATATATTTCCAGGATAAATAAACAAGAAAAACAACTTCTTCACTTTTTTTTTTAATATCTTTATTCCAGGGTCACAGACTAAGATAAAAGGTTACACGGTAATATATAGCTCAGGCTTTTGACAATTCTGTTGGATTTCTAGGCACTAAACGTAAGTTTCTACTTCTCTACAAAATGTTAATGTTACCAGTTTGTCATTTAAAAAAAACACAAAAACCACCGTTTGAAACCCTTCAGTTCTCCATGCTTGCTGAAAAGCAAAAACTTTATGTACCTGTGCTTGAATAAGACTTCTCCATCAGAAGTGTGACAGTCTGTAGGTACCGCACAAGGCACAAGTTTATTTGTTACTGCTTCGTGGAGCTCTTCGTTAGATGAGGAGCAACCTTTTCTTGTCCTTTCTTCCAGAACAGTAGCACCACAGGTGGCATGGTAAAACTTGCCCCCACACTACAGCTAGTATTTTAAATAGTAATTACTTTTAAAAGTGCTAAAACAAGACAGGCTAAACTCTTGTTCAAATATTCAAAAGTAAAAGGCTCACTACACGTACAGGAAGGACTCTGAGGGGTGCTTAAGACGGTTTCTCAAATATAGATTTCAGGACATCAGCATCCGGGAAACAGTGGTGTATGTTTAATCACGACATCTAATTTCATTCACAAATATAAAATTTTCAGCTAGGTTTTGGGATGCTAATTGATTTTTTTCCTTTTTTTTTTTGGATAATAAATTAAGTTTCGAAAAAGCTGCCCTCAAAACTGCAGGGTTACTACTTTATGCTATACTAACTCAAAGACTAAAATCTTCATTGAGAAGATGAGGTCGTGCCACATGAAATCTAAGGCACATGTATTAAACCAAGTTAAAAGTGCTTTATGTATCTAAGCTTACTGCTGCACCTCAACCTGAACTCAGACTTGGTCTTTTTAATGTGCCTGCGGCAATAAAGTGGTCTGTCCTTTGTGGAAGGAAGGAAAGTACAAAGGCCAGGCTCTAACAAGAAGCAGCCAGTTAAGTGTCCTCTAGAGAAAATACAGGTCAATTTAAATCCTATCACAAAACCGGTGCAAGTTGTCTTGTGGCTGTAAGTATCTCTCCCTGTTGAAGAAGATAATTCCTCCACATGAAAAGGTAATCTATCAACCACCACTACCAGCCGTCAGGGACTTTTCAATGACAATCAGAGTATACAGCTGCTGTCAAAAACTGGCTTCTTGCACAATAAATGGGATTAAACTTTGGCAGTGCCAAGACTGAAGAGATGAATTTCTACTGAACTACCCACAGGGCCCTGTGAATTGTAATTGTCTTGTTTAGTAAGAGAGGAGCTACTTGGGTAGAAGGGCACTGCATCATGTAGCAGGAATGTAATTTAGCTAATTATAGCACTTAGACATGTAAGCGAGGATATTTTCTGAAAAATGAGGAAGAGGAACTCGAGAAGTGGCTTCTTTCACAGTCTTCTAGTAGTGCTTCTTGGCTGCGGGTTTGTAAGACACCAGAAGACCAAAGGAAGCATACCCAAATAAAAGTGTCTGAATGAACCAGTGAAACTGAACTGCCGGGTCAGTGATTCCTTTAGATCTGTAACATTAAAAAAAGCATAAAATGTGTCAGAAAACGTACGGTCTTGCAGACTGTGCTGTGATACTTACAAAGTAAACTTAGATATTTCTACCCGTTCTTGATACATCAGACTTGATTAGAGCATTTGATCTTAGCATTAATTTCAATCTACTGATACTTACTTCCTGTACTACCTAGACATAGTTGTTCTTGTGATTTTTAAGCTATCTACGTGACAAAAGTTTTCAGAGACTTCACGCATACAATTCCCTCAATAATATCTAAATTGCAGTCTCAGTCTATGCTATTTGAAATTACTTATCCTAGAAGCTTATGTACAAATAACCAAGAAATCAGAGTAGCTTAATACTAATCTTAATATGCAATCCTGTATGTAACTATTTCCTGACTAGAATCACTGAAGGTAGGCTATATGCTAGCAGGACAAAGAGGCCTGACATTGTGTGATGCCAGAGGAAGGAGCACTGTTACCTGAATTTGTGGCTAAAAAAAAAAAAATAATAATACAGGTGCAAGGGGCTGAAGACCCCTGACTATTTATAAAGCTGAGACCTTCCTGTGTCAGTTTTAACGCAGCATATGTGAATTCTGTATATTACCAAAAGCATCACTTTTTCTTCCACTTCATTCTTGTTGGGAAATACTACTAAATTTTCAGAGAAAAGAACGACTATAAACGGAATAGCAAAACCAACCGATTTCTCATTTCCAATGAACAATTATGTTAACTGTTTTCCAATTCACTAGTTTACAAGGGAGCTCCCTCTACTGACCTTTGTTAGAACTGCTCCGCTGCTATTGTCCTATACCTTCTACACACACAAAGTTATTGTGTAGCAAGTGTTAACTAACATGTTTCTTAATGTCTTAAGCTGTTTCACCAGCTGTGGAAAAACTCTTTTATAATCCCAGCTGCAGTGTTTCCAAACGAGTGCAGAAACTGGAAAGCAGGGCTTAAGAAATTTACCTGCTTACATAAAGCAAGCTTACTTGGAGAGACCATATGCAGAAATAGAGGCCAACAGCCAATGACAGTACTACTCCTGATTAACAATCTGTATCTGCTTCCTCGCTAGGTCTTCCTCATGCCTCCTTTGTGGTGTTTGTAAGTAGACATCACTTTGACACCAGTAATAATTTTTACTGATTATATATACTTTTACGGTGTTTGGTGCTCATAGTAAAGTATAACTGTTTAGTAATCTACAGAAGCGTGCCTGAAGAGATGATGGACAGGCAATTTATACTCTCTTTCTTATGGGCTTTAACACCACTCTGTAAAACTTCATTGCTTTACTTGACTACAATGCACTCATTTGGTACATTCACTCGTAATCAAGTTGCCTTGTACTTAAAAATCATCTTGAGCCTATCTATCTATCTGCAGGATCAGTTCTAACTTTAAAGCTACATTTTAAAAATTAAAAAATTTAAAACTACAGCTTGATAAAAAATTTATCAGACTCCCATTCTGAAGGCAGAAGATGTTCATCCATATTCTATTATCTTGAGAACCACCTTAAATAGCTTTCCATGAAACAAAATCCCTTTGCCTCCAAGAGATGTTACCCGAGAAGCCTGTGACAGACAGCTGTGAACTGAACTATATGAAGTGGAAAACCACCATTTTTACAATGGCGAACAGACTGGCTATTTACTCTGTAGAGCATGAGAACCAATATCTACATTGTTCAGAATTATTACAAACAAAGTTCAAATGAACAGAAGGACTATGTGTTTGGAGAGCAATACCTTTCCAAATAATTTGTTACCCTCCCCTAAGATTTAGTTGGCCTTGCTTTTATAGTCTGATTAGTCAAAGTATTTTAGCCCACAAAACCGTAGATAACAAGTCGATCTTAATAGTCCCAAATGGCAGAGTCCAATTGTGTTCTCACAATATAGATACAGTCATTTCAGCAGGTAATTAGCAATCTCCAAATTATGATGAGGTAAGATCTGATGAAGTTGTAACACCTGAAGTTATCAGACTATTGCTCCACTATCGATTGTTCCCTCTGCTTCCTGAAGCGCAATGTCACGCAGTGAACAGTGAGTTCGATGCAGGCAGACAAGCTCTGGCAAATCTTGCTGCTCCCAGTTCTGCAAGTTGCCATCCCTTGCTTTTGCCAGCCTGTACAGCAGTAGCCACTGGCAGAATCTGCAGTCACCTCTTGTGGAGGACAGCAATCTATCACTGCAGCAAGAATTTTATCAGTGTCCTCTGAACTAATATTGCTGCTGAGAACCACCCAAATCAGCCTGTAGCTCATGGCACTTGTACCACAAATCCTTTTCAGGGAATCTGTGTTGGGGTAGGGGGAGGGAACAACTTACTGGCATAACTTAACACCGTAGAAGGCTTCTACTATGTGAATCAACCAGGATACCCAGAATCTAGTAAGAAGAAAACACATTTTATTTTGTTGAAAATTACAGACAAGACTGTTGTATCTGAGATGCATTATGCAGAAGATATAAAACTGGAAGCACGGAAGAGACGTCTCACTTCAACCTAGAAAGTCAGGTGTGCTTCTTATGTTAGGGGGGAAAAAAACCACCCCAAAACATGAGTAGTCTAAAAAGAAACTAAAGTCCACTGAGAAATACAGAGGAACTGTAACTCATGCAACTTGCCTGGATCTGCCACCTCAAGTACCCTCTGCATGTGTCCAAAACTTTCAGTGTGTAGATTAAGCCAAAAGCTTAGTGAAAGCAGTACAAATTGATCTTAGTTAAGTGTGCAAAATCTATCCTTTTACTTACACAGGTATTTTTAGTGGTCCTAATGAGTTATTGAAGTTTTTATCTGGTTAGTTCTATGAAAGCAACTGTGTGTACAGATTCAGAATACATGATACGACTTGATTAGTCAGACTTGGTCTACAAATTTTCATAAAGAAGCTTTTTTTAAAAAAAAAAAAGTTACACAGGATATTCAGTTAGGATCAATTCGATACCTTGCTAAAGCAAAAGGTGCTCTGAGCAAAGATGAAGGCTTATCTTCTACGTGATACATGGTGAAATAAACAAGAAACTCTTGCTGTCTTCCAGTCTTTACAGGAAGTCAGCAAGTGAGAGAGCTCTTACAGGAAGTGTTTTCCACTCTTTTGTTAATTAAAATAACAAAAACTAAGCCGCTGTGTAACCCAGCAAAACTTAGCACTATGCAGTTTTTGCAGCAGGTTACTTCCGACGTGGACAGGATCAGGGTAAGTATCAGGGTAGAAAATATTCTTTAACTGAAGCTGGAAAAAGTTGACTCCTAAAGAGAACTGGACTATTTGAGTAACAATTTGACAAAAGAACCACTTTCAGGAGGTGTTACAAAGCTAAGTTTACATACGGACTAATAACTGTCGTGAAAAGTAGTATCTTGATTTCCCCCCCCCCCCCCCCCCCCCCCCTTTGCAACTANTTGTTTTTTTTTTTCCCCCCCCCCCCCCCCCCTTTGTCACTATACCGACACAGATGCCAAATTCCAAGTTGAATTTTTAGCCTTTCATACTGGTCTTAGCCTGTCTAGTCTTCTATGTACTTATTACCCCACACCCTTAGTCGTAATGAGCTTGAAAGGAGAGCTCTTTAAATGTAATTAACTACTGGGTTACAGAAAAGCTTGTTAACACAGACTAAGCAGAAGAGTCAGAGCGCAGCAGCAGGAGACATGCAAAACAATTACAGAGTCAAATATAACTTACCCATAGCACACCCATTTGTGGTGGTTTTCCACTAAATAATTAAGGAAGGTACCAAATATTCCCAAATAGCTATAAGGTATAGTTGAAGGCCAAAGCGTAGCTCACTTCAAAAAAAAAAAAAAAAAAAAATTAGCTCACATAGAATTATTGTCAACCTTCAAATTAGCTTTATTTTCGCTCCCCCCTCCCCCGGCCCCTATTTGTCCAGCATGGTTTAGGGCTCATCTATTCATAGTATTTCAACTTTCTCATTCCATTAATGTTGTCTAAAACCCATATTCTTTAACAAGACGACCACTAGCCTCCTAAAGGACGCTTACTTAAGGAGATTCAAAACTATGAAACTTCTTTTCCTTGACACATATAAAGATACCAAAAGGGGTAAGTTTAAGGTTGCCACCTGCACGCCAGCTGCACATTAAGTGGCATTTAAGTTGTAAGCTCATTACCTATTAACACACAGTAGTGGTAAAAAATACATTGTCCTGAAGAAGCTAATCGGATGCAACTGACCTGAACAATGCAAACAATGACCAGAGCGAGAAGGAGGATTAACTACTCATCTATAACTAGGGAATAAGTCTTTCTTCTTTTGGCCCTTATAAAAGAAAAGGTCGGATTTTGTTCCGTTCTGGACAGGGCACGGCAGATAACTGAGCATGAAGCCCAAGACCAATGATGCGGGCAGCGTTCAGGTACCTTTGCCCTCTCGGAGTTGTCTGCAGTGCTCACCGTGCTCTACCTTTATTTTATCGAGCTGTGGAGGAGCAGGGAGTTGGTGAGCTGTGCACTTTAGAGTCCATCGGGGCTGTAAGGTCAACACAACCGCTGGGACAAAGCTCCCACCGGCTTATCTTTCCTCTGGGATCAACGCCGTGGTTTCTAACTATACGTAAATTTGGCCATGCGAAGCACGCAGCGAGGTGGTGGATTTAAAGGTGGGACGTGCTTAAAGCTCATTCCATTTCTCCAAACAGCCCAAAAGCCGTTTTGTGAGCCGCCTGGCCTGCCTTGACTGCCGCTCCTCCAGTGGTGGCTCTCACGCCTAGGAAAGGCGCGCAAAAAACAAAAACAACACTACACGTGAAAGGCAGCGGATGACCTTCATAAACTTGCCTGATGTGCCAAAACTGTCATTAATCTCCCCTCTCCGGGAATCTGCCCTATTTCAGCTGAAGCCTGTGTTTAGCAATGGAGACAAGAGAGTGACCGAGCGCGCCTGTTCCCCGACGGCGCCACTGTCGCCACTCCAGGACCAGCCCAGCCCCTCCTGCGGAGGCGCCTCAGTTGCGGGTACAGCCCCCACCTGTCCCACAGGGAATTCTGCGGAGGCTCCGCGCGGCTCCAGGTTTGGGGACGGCCAGGACACCTTCNCCCCCCCCCGCCCCCCCGCCATGAGGACCGGCTGGCGTCCCTGTCGCCGCGCCCAGGGGTCCCTGTGGCCGCCAGCACCCCCGCCTTGCTTCGCCTCGGCTCGGAGCCCCATCCGCGGGTACGTGCCTCCCCCCGCCTCAGAGCTTCCTTCAGGGACGGGTTCGGCCCCCTGCAGGCTGCCCCGGCCACCGCCGCGCCGAGGTCCCCGTCTGCCCCCCGAGTTCCGGGGCGCCGCCGCAGGGCCCGGCGCCTCCTCGCCCCGCGCCCGCCCGCCCGCCGCTCCTTACGCCGAGGAGGATCATGCCGAAGGTGATGGCGATCATCCAGATGAGCNGGCGGGGGGTGCCCCCGGGCGCGGCCGCCATTTGCAGGGGCGGCAGCGGCCCGTCACTTCCTTCCGGCCGGCCTGCGGCGGGCGGCCGCTCCCCGCCGCGCTATGCGGGCGGCCCTCGGCGGCGGGGCGGTCTGTCCGTCCCGTCCCGTCCCGTCCCGTTCCGTTCCCCCGGGGGGCGGCCCTGCCCCCGGAGCGGGAGCGGGGTGGACGGTGGCCTGCGAGAGGCGGTTCCCAAAACTCCGCGCAAAACTCGGGGCGGGCTTTTGGGCTCAGTTCTTCGCAAATCGGCTGCAGCGCGGGCTGGCTGGGGGATTGGGGGGGGCGGTGTGGAGAAGCAGCAGGGAAAAGCACGGGATCGGGACGGTGGCGGCGCGGGCGGAGCGCCCTCTGCTGGCAGGGACGGGGCAGGGACGCGAGGTTGGAAGGACGGGGAGGGATGGATTCCAAAGGGCTGGGAAGCCCCGGGAAGGCTTCCTGGAAGTCCGGGAGGTCTCGGCCGGGCTGGGGGTAGCCCAAGCCTACGGGCGTCGTGCCCACAGGTGGCCCGCAACTTCGGGCAAAGCTAGGAGTTAATTTCTCCCGTGTTTATGAGATTTAGCTGGTTATAAAGCAAGTTGAAACCCATTATTTATATTAATTGTTTGAACTACTGGTTAAAAAAAATCCTATAATACACATATATACAGTGCTATATTATATATTCATGTATACATATAAAGACACTCCTAGAATGCTACATAATGCCTTCCCCTTTGAAAACTGCTGGTCTAAAGCGTATTAAATCCAACATTTACATCCTCTCTACAACTACCTGAAAGGAGGTTGTAGCCAGGTGGGGGTCAGTCTCTTTTCCCAAGTGACAAGCGACAGGACAAGAGGAAATGGCCTCAAGTTGTGCCAGGGGAGGTTTAGGTTGGATATGAGGAAAAACTTCTTTACCGAAAGGGTTGTCAGGCACTGGAACAGGCTGCCCAGGGAGGGGGTGGAATCGCCATCCCTGCAGGGATTTAAAAGACGGGTGGTCGTGGTGCTGAGGGACATGGGTTAGGGGTGGTTTTGGCAGTGTAGGTTTATGGTTGGACTCGATGATCTTGAAGGTCTCTTCCAACCCAAGTGGTTCTATGATTCTATGATTTTCTGCTCTGTGCCACGTCGGGCCTTTGGACTGGGAGCTGAGGTTGTCTGAAGAAGTCCCTGGGGCCTTGTGGAAGGTGCCACCGCAGCGCTGGGAGCGGTGCCTCCGGTTTTCCTCAGGGCTTTGCCTCCTGCATGCCCAACACCGACTCTGACAGGGTAGAGGGCAGTCAGAAATGCTGGCTCTGCTGTTCCCTCTCCTCGCCTGAAGGCTAAACACGGCTGCTCTTTTAACTATGGCTAAATGACACACCTGTAAAGCTGTTTTCTTCAACAATCAACGCGGCAGCTCCTGATGTTTTCCCAGCGTGAGCACTGTGTTGCAGAAAAGGGTCGCTATAGAAGGGATTGGCTTTGTGCGGGTTCGGGTTAGTTTTATTCTGCCCTGAGACCGTTCTGTGTCCCTGCCCTGTGGTTCATTCCCAGAGATTCCTGCCCAAAGCATTGTGCTTTTCTGCTGAGGTGTTGTGTGGACATTACAGGGGAGTTTGGTAAGAAATTCCTGCAGTGGTCAAACTGTTGCTAGGAGGCCATCCTTTATAGATGGCCATCAACCATCGAGGCTGACTACACAGAATTCCACCTGCATGATACGGTTGCCTGGGTGGCTTTGCTGATGCAGGGGAGAAGCGTGTGCGGCTCCACCTACAACATCTTGGTATCTGGCAGAAATGTCTAAAATTCAGCCTGTTTTTTCTAGCCCATCATATAATTTCTCGCTCTTGAGGACATTCTATACAGATTGTTTCTGCCTGCCTGAAAATCCACGTCCACAGGTTGTGCTGAGATCCTGGGGTGGCCCGAGCTTGGCGACAGAAGCGCCTAGGACTGCCCCACGCAGGGAGCTCTGCCCACGCACTGAGAAGAACTTCTACAGGCACCATCAAAGCAGTTTTACTGGAATGTAAAACAAAGAGCAACTGGTTTTTTTAAAGGATGGCTGTGTTGCTGCGCAGTTGACTGGAGAGGGCGGTCAAGTACAGGGGAAAGAAACGCGCTGCTGTAGCAGAAGGGTGTTGGGAGGAGAAAGGTGTTGCTGTCTCGGCCGTGGGCTGTGTCACCCGCAGCTGGGGACGGGGAGCCAAACCCTTCCTCTTCCTGCTGCCCCTTGGAGGGGGACACTCGTGTTTGCTGCTTGTGCATCTCTAGGGACGTGCCCGTGTCTGGCACAGGTTGCCCAGAGAGGTGGTAGGTGCCCCATCCCTGGAAACATTCAAGGTCAGGTTGGATGGGGCTCAGAGCAGCCTGACGTAGTTGAAGATGTCCCTGCTTGTTGCAGGGGGGTTGGACTAGATGACCTTTAAACGTCCCTTCTGGCCAAGGCTATTCTATGATTCTATGCCATTTGCTTCGTCGTACGCTTTGGTGGACAAAAGCAGGCAGGTGATGTCAGAGGCGATGTCATGTTATTCTTTCTGAAGACTGCCCACACTGTGTCACTTTGGGCAGAGGAGGGGTAGCTGGCTTACTCCTTCTCTTTCACCAACAACAATTGATTTGCCCTTTTACTAATATGAAGTGACATTCTTCCTGTCCCGGATAGTCCTTGACGACAAAACGAGCTACCCCAGCATGTGGCCCACCAGAAGGAGCCAGGCTTCACGTGTGACCGCAGCCCCCGCTGGCTGCCAGCCGTGTTGGCACAGGTAGCTCTACCAGCCCTGGGCACCTCCACAGCCTTGGACTTGAAAGTGGAATAGTTAATGAAGAAAACTCCCTGCTCAGTCCTTTTGGGGGGGATGGACTTTCAGCGGTTCCATTTCTGATCCAGGGCAGTGTCTTTGACCTGACTTTTTTTTTTAAAAAAAAAAAAAAAAAAAAAGCTGTTTCTCTTGACAGAGAGAGGAGTTTTTGGAGTATTTAAGGAGCTGAATATAGTTCCAGTTTTCATAATTCAAAGCCAGAAGTCCCCTAGCAGCTTGTCGTCTGGCCAGCACAGGCCGTTAAACGTTGCCTTGTTCCTCTGAATTGAGCTTAGTAACTTGCACTTATTTAAAGCATGCTTTTCAAGGGACACTTTCTCTTACTTGAAAGATGTCAAATGACAGAGAATCCACTGCTTACAATGATTAGTCCTTCTTGTGTTCCTGAGGTGTTGCTAGTATGTACCTAACAACTAATTTTGAGGAAGTAGCTTTCTAGAGCGTAGCTGAAAAACTTGCTCTATAATATTTTGCAAAATGTTTGCATTTGTGCCTTCATATTTTGGACCAATAGGTTAGCTAAGCTACCTTTGTGGCTTCAACACTGGAAATGTTATTTGTCAGTGAATTGCATTTATTGACAAGTATAATCTAAATTCGAAACTACAAATCCCAAACAGTGTTATATGAATTATTGGAGAAATGCAGAACCAATTTACTTTGCCAAGTTGACAGGAAATGAAACTATTTCTGCATGCTTTGCTTCAACCTAAGTTCTGAGATTTCTGCTTTTTTCCTTTCCTTTTCTCTTAATCAGTGTGACAAAGTGACTGAATGAAGACCTGGCACGCTGTTATGAGTTGGGAGCTCTCGACAGCACGCTACACACCAAAATACCACCAAGGCTGAGTGCGGACAGCCAGCTCGGCCAGCTCTGGCCATGCTTACTAGAAGCCAGATTTAGATTTATAGCTTGGAACACGAATCTCTGTTGTGATGGAATTAACACAGCTCTGGGGGTTTTTTTGTTTTGGGTTTTTTTTGTTTTGTTTTTCTCAGGCCTTCCCTATGCTAGAGAACATGCAGACGCTGGTAACTAGCAATCGGCACAACTGCTGTCATGATGACAGGGCTCTGTAAGCATTTGAAGAAGATGAGCTAATCTAGCTTTACCCTGCTTCAGGCTGCACAGATTGCTAAACTAAGTCCATTTTTATAGTAGTCAAGGCCATGGAAAAAGAGAGGGAAAGCATAATCTTAAAACCAAGTTGGAAAGGAAAAAAAAAAAAGTGCGTTCCCTCATAATTGTGTACAAACATTTTTTCTTTCACTTGCATCGCTTGGTTTAGATTTCAAATTAGGTTGGTAATCAAAGCCACAAGGACTTTTTAAGAATCTGAGACCAAAAGAGATGTTCGTCATGGGATCAACAGGTAAGGTTACTAACCATACAGTACCATGAAAATGGGATGTACGGTCCTCTTTGAGATTTCAAAGACAACTACATTAGTTTAAAAAAAAATAAAATTCACTGAAGTTGTGTCCGTAGGGTCCTGAGGTCTCCATAGTGGCTGGGTACGTAAACGGAGACGGGTTAGTTCTGCTGAAAACAATAAAAAGGACCTGCGCATTCTTCCTGCCTAATCCCTGAGACCTAGCCGGCGCGTTTCACATGCTGTTTCTGTCAGTATACCCATCTCTTAGATTTTCAAATACTAAAGTTTCTGTTGTACCTGGTAGTGGAGAAAACTTGTTCTCCCTTCAGTTTAGAAACATTTGCTATCTCTAAGTTAGAGATATTGATTATCTCACTTTCATCGGGGAAGTACAAAGGGTATTTGCCAGGTAGTCTGCTTCTTTTGTTTGGTGTTCTTGGTAGATGCCAGAGACTAGATAGAGACATGTTAGCTCTTCTGTGTCTTTTAAAATTCTTTTTTTTTCCTTTTTTTTAAAAAGGGGGGGGAGGATTAGTCTAATTCAGACCAACCTTTATGGTGTGAGTCATCCTACTGGAGTCAGTGATGTGACTTGGGTAAACAGCAACTTTCTGTATAAATAAGGATTAAGGGATTGGGCTTCGTTTAGGAAGTTACTTGGAAATGAACTGCAGACAACTTTAAGCTGGATTTGAAGCTGGTATAAAAGAGATGAGATGCATGCAGTGAAAGTTACCTAAGGAGATGGAATTATCAATAAAACATTTTTTATTCGGGGTTAAATGGCAAAATGCCGTAATGAAACTACTGCAAGCAATATCTGATTCTTGATGTAACTAGTTAATGTGACTGTTTCTGTCATTTTTAATTTTTAATGGGGAGTTAAAAATTATTTCACTTTAATGTTTTAGTTCTAGACTAGGGAAGGTAAGGAAAAGTACAGTCTTTAAAAATATTTCATGTTGCAGTTTGACAAGCAGTACAGCTTTGAGGTTAATGGGCAAGATTTTCAGCAGATTCACATACTTACAAAAGAAATGTAGAGAGTAATGAGATGTGCATAAGAAGAAACAATAGCATATAGTAATTCTGCTTATTGTTGTAATGAATATCCTTTGTGACTTGGAAGTAAACAAACCTTTGCACATACGTCTGCTGTATCCTTCTCATAGGTAAATTAATTCTCTGGATGTTTGATAAAACTAGTTCTCTCCTATCCCATTTTTAACACGTTTGGGAGCATAATTCAAGCCTTGGAAATTGTCAGCTATAAAGGTCCCAGCTAAATACTTTATTCTTTGAAAAGATGAGTTTGCAGTTGATTTTACTACAAATTCAGTCTGTGCATTTTAGAGATTACTTTATGTCAGAGCTCTACATGCTCATGCTAATACTATCACTGTGGAGGTTTTTTTCTGTTATTAAAAAGGAACAGAAAGGTGAAGCAGACTTTTTAAACATGATGTGCTTCAGCCAACATTGCATTAATAAGACAGCCAAAGCTCACCAGTTTGAAGTCCAGGTTTCACAGGGAGCTTCAGTTTTTATCACAGTTGTGCATTTTACAATTCTGTATTTGTTTTTACTGATGTGTGCTGGAAGTCAATAACTTCAGTCCTACCAAAAATATTTCGTGAACATCTCTGATGTCTTTCTTTTATTGTGTGAGGTACCTTTAAAAAAATGAAAGAATAACAAGTAACATCCATTTGCAATCTCAGTTTATAAAAGCTGGATTTATGCTACAAGTATTTGATGGAATTTTTAAAATTGGCTATACGCTACAGGTGTTTGACATAATTTTCTTAAAGGTACGTGGGCCAAAAATGTTTTATACCATTTGGGGAGGCTGTTTCGTAATTCTGAAGGTACCTTGCAAGGACAGATTACGTGTGACCAGCCAGCCTTGTTCATATTGGTCATGTTGGAAAAACCCAAGTAGTTTAGACTACTGGAAACTGTATTACGTACAGATAAGGGGCCGTGACTCTGCATACCAGCGTCCCCCAGCATTACAGACTGAGTGCTTAAAACAGGCTGAAGGAGTAAGTCTCCAGCAAACCGTCAGCATTTTGATGCCTCGTTCTGTCCCTTAACCACCTGATGATGTGGCATGTGTATTTTAATGCGTAGTATTTGGTATCTGGTATGGCTTCTTGTTTCTCTCTGAAGGAATTCCTATTTATTTCTGCTTCCTATTTTGAAAGAGTGAAACCTTTTGAAACTTAAGTGCCTTAGGTTGCCAAGTTCTCCAAGTGCATGGAGTGCGGTGTTGGGAAAAAGGAAAGGTTTCCAGTTAGTTCACTGTTCTTGAGGGTCTGTTGGGACCAGCTAATGCATCTTTATCATGTTTCTCAGTTAATGAACAAGTCATGTCAATTGACACAGTTTTCTAGCTCTGACTATTTTTTTTTTCCCTGCTTGTCTGGAATAGGAATATTGTGATGGAAAAGCTAGCTGCAGGATGGAAAAGCTAGCTGCAGGATGGAAAAGCTAGCTGCAGTACAAAAAAGCCAGCCCAGATCTAGCAAGGAAATGGGGGCACTGGGTGCGATGGGTGGGAAGCACATTTCATTACAACCACATGGGTGGGGATGTTATTGGGAGATGAGAAGGAATAGGACTGACAAGGGAGGTTAGAGCGATAGTTCTCTGAACAGGGAGGAGAAGACTCCAGACAACTTGTCTCCAGTCCCAGCAGACTAGCCTTAAGGCCAAATTCACTCATCTTCAGGCGACTAGTTATCGTAATCAAGTTCGGCAGACTATGATGTTGCGATTTGTTCTATTTCTATAGTATCACGTGGGTGTGTTTATGTCCTTCCGGTGCAAGAAAAAGATATAGTCCTTGTCCTAAAATATCTGCAGTTCAGAGGTCTGATCCTCTCGGGCGCTAAGAGTCCACAAGTGTTCCTGGAGCTGATCAGTCACAGTGCATCTGGCAGTTACACAAACAGCAGGGGCGAGGACAAGGACAGAGACCTTCTTACAAAGGGAAGGAGACAGGGAAGGAGACGGCAGGGACCACGAGGGAAAGCATTACCGTAAAGTAATGCAGAGGCTGAACCTGACCGTACTGGGCATAAAATACTGCTACAGTTAAATGCAATTGGATTTATCTCAGCGGCGCTGGAGCAAGCGAAGGCTTGCCAGACTGAACTGCAGTCAGTAATCCTCTGGAGGCCCAGGCTGGATTTCAGGAGGATGTTTTATATGTGGTTTTTTGATATTTATTGAGGCAGGATTTTAGTGAACGCGGATTTGCTACTGCGTGGGGTCCTGTGCGGCTTTCCTACTCAGTATTCAAGGATACTGATAATCTTTGTGTTAGGCTTATTAAAAGTGGAAATCCCACTCCAGCCCATCCCTGCACTGGTGTGGACTCTGCTCTGCTGATCTGCCCTTCCCTGCGGTCATCCTAACTCCTTACAGGCTCAGGCTCAGCCTGTCCCAACCCTAGATCAGTGTTCTGTGGGGCTGTGTGAGGTCGATCTGTCCCACAGAAGAGAGATTTCCCTCTACCAGAGCAGGAGACATTGTGTTGCATGAGAGTGGGAGCACTGATCACTACCTTCCCAGCAAGTCTGTACTATCCCACATCCATCTCCCAAGACTTTTTTCCTACTGCCCAGAAGAAAAATGAATGGTGTCGGGCACCACTGGGCTACCATTTAATAAAAAACACAGAGTTTGCAAATGCTTTGGCTTCAGTTTTACATGAGGTCCTGTTTCCTTTAAAAATTAAGGCAGTCTTCTCTTTGAAAGGGGTGACAGTTTCTTTCAAGATGGTCACAGGACTCAGAAACTCACCAGTAGGCAGCGTAAGGACAGCACAAGTAAGGAACCATTTTCAGGTTCAGACACTAGATTACCATTACAACTCAGAAATGAGATCTTGGAGTTTGATAGGTAGTTCTATGAGAATGCAAGCTCAGTGATGGTCAAAAAAGCAAAGCAAATGTTAGGAGCTATAAGGAAAGCAATGGAGAAAAAAAATGTTATCTTAACAGTTAAAACACCATGATTTCTCTACATCTTAAATTCTGAGAGTCATTCTAGTCTTCCTATCTCAGGAAGGATACAGTAGAACCAGAAGAAGCTCTGAAAAGGGGAAAGTGAATGATCCAGGGCATGGAGTAGTTACCAGTAGGGTGAGTGATCGTGGCCCAGCTACCGTAAGTAAGATGGGATTCTTCAGTCTGGAAAAAAGGTGGCTGAAGGGGAAAAGTGATGGGGTTCGATGAAAAAATGGGCAGCATGAACCGCTGGAACCAGCGAAGGTCATTCCACATTCTTGCGTGGGAGGCAGCAAGCGCCAAATGATTCTAGCAGACAACATGTTAAAAACACCTAAAAGTAAGTGTTATTTCATATAACACGTGGTTAAGTCCTAGTCAGAGGATGCTTTGGAAGCTAAAATTTTACATAGGTTCAGAAAAAGACTAAATACATTAACAAAACAGAAACATATTGTGTTTTCTGTATACTTGGAAACTCTTATCCACGTCAGGATGTCTCTGGGCTGAAAATGACCGAGGTCAACGTCATCATTACTAGGTAAAAGCACCAGTATATTGCTGACTGAGTTGGTTATCGATACCTACCTTCCCTAGATTCCCCAGGTATCCATTTCTGGCCATTGCTGAAGAGTTAAATACCAGGCTAGACAGACATTTGGTCTTAGCTAGTATGACCCTTTTTTTACAGTTACCCTAGATTTCAGATAATTACAACCAGTGCCACGAATTATTTTAAGGGTTAAATATATGAAAAACTTAAGTGTGAGATAATTCAAAATTATCTGAAACTGGTCTAATGCCTTTTTCACCTTGAAATCTATAGATTTTAATGGGAACTGAGTCAGAGCAAGACTGGTATGTCTCAAAAGCGTTTTCAAAACGTTTCAACGCTCAAAAGGTGTTTTCAGCAATACTATTCTCCTCCACCTTCAAGTGTTAGGAACAACATTAATTTCAGGTGGGGAAAAAAAGGCTAGAGCAATGCTTTGGCATAATAAAAGTGTTTGCTGTAAGGGGTGACAGCTCTCTCACGAGCCAGTTCTGGACTGGGGAGTGAATGCCCTTAGAAAGCAAGGATTATCCTAAATTTCACCCTCTTTTTGCTCAAGGGGCAAAATGAGCCTCCATCCCGCTTGCCCTGACACGTCAGGGGAGGGTGCACGTCTGGCCACTGGATTCTTCTCAGAACAAGACAGGCTGCTGTAAATGCTCCTTCCCCTGAAGAGCAGGTGAGAGCGCAACCATTGCTTGGCTGCTCCTATTCTTTGGAGGGTTCCTGGGTGCGTCTGGCCATCACAGTACTGCACGCAGGGAGAAATCTTTGTGGAAGAGAATCCATGTTGTTTTGCTGAATTCCACAGTTTTCCATCTGAACATGAAGCCTCTTTGCAGTCCTCCAAGGGTTGTTTTGTAGCATTTTTATTTCAGTGATGTAAGAGCTGCCTTTTACTGCCAAGCCCATAATTAAAGCAGTGTTGACTGGTAAGTAATGGGCTGCAAAAGGTGTACCAAAAGATAATTAAAGATGCACTCCAGATAAGCAGGGCATGAGCACCCTTTTTATGAGGTGTTAATGTCTGAAGGCCAACTAGTGAAATTGATCTTGCCTCCTTCAGGATGAAAGTTCTGCTTAAACATCAATAGCATTGTACTGCCCTAGAAAATGTTTGATGTAGAGATTCCTAAAGGGCTGTGCTTGTCCTGAGACTCCCCAGGCAGGCGCCTGGTGACAGAGCCCATCCTGCACTGGGTAATTCGGCATCCCCTTCATGCTAGTATGATTTTTGGGTCGCCTGTGCAACTCCTAATGCTAGGGCGGCTCTGGAAGGAGAGAGGAGAGGAATTCCTGATGCCCTGATCTGGACTAGGATCGATGCAAACATTTTTTGAGAGCCATTTTAAGGAGCACTGTGGCTAGTCCTTGTCTAACAACGGTGTCGTCTCTCCTAAATGTCCTTTACAAACATATCTTTCTTTTTTGTTGTTATTTTCAGCATATTCCACATGTGATTTGGATTCCTCTGTAAATGCACTTGTACCGTGACCCTGGCCTAAAGGAACATTGGCAGAGGATACAGTGGGTTTCCACATTTGGACTCTACGGAAATCTATAGCCAAATTCCATGGATTTGGTGGGAGCATGAAGACAATTTATGAACCCAAAAGATGCTAGCTTTGTTAAACTTGCTGCTTTCAGTATTCCTGCTTCTTTCCCTACGCTCCTCCCATTCCGCTATTTGGCAGGGGGGGTCAAAAATACAGGACGGGAATAGTGTTTTCCAGATACTGCTTAGAGAAGAGACGGGGGAGCTCACAAACAGTTGCCAAGGGAACATGAGCAGCAAAGGCTGGTCCGTGTTGTTGCCTGGATTAGTGTATGGTCAAACTGCAGTTGAGCAGAAGTTAGCTCTTATGTTAGGCCAAGTCCATCTGTCTCAGCAGAAGAGGAGGAAGATGAGGGGGAGGCAAAGATTGCCATCTTCTTTCCTGGAATCTCACTTAAAAACAGAACTCGCAATCTAAGTCTCTATCAATTAGCATTGCAAAGAAAATATCTGAAAATGAAGGGTGTAAAGAGGCTGCCTGGCAGAGTGCCTGAAACAATAACTCCAGGAAGTGTGAACTGCTCTCTCCATAGCCAGAGGAGGTTAACAAAAGCCTGGTCTATTTGCCCTAGCTAGCAGCGATGGACAGTCACTATTAGCACGCCGTGCAAGTCGGTGCAAGCCTCTGCCGGCTCCTCCTTATCTCTTTTGCACTGGCCGTGGCTATAAGGTGTATATGTGTGCGTTGGAAGGGGCGCCTTCCCTGTCCTTTTGAGATCAATATTGCAGGCTGCCCGCAGGGTCAGCTTGGTGCTGTAGGTAGTCCTACGAGATGATGTTTTCTGCCACGAAAACTGGAAAATCCAGCAAGAAAAATGACGGCGTTTGTTCTAGCCTTCCCCGTGGCCAGACTGAATGAGTAGGCTCTCTTTGTACCCTACAAACATACTTGGTATCTCAAATCCAGTTTATTGTGCACCCCATGGACAGTTATATTGGAATTGCAGAGAGATGGAAAAGTCATGTGCAATTCCATACTTTATAAAGCCAGTTTAAATCGGGGCTCTCCACCTCTCTCTTACCCTCTGCTCCCGGGCATCCCTGTTCCGTGCTGGTGCTTGGACTAAGCCCGCCAAAATCTAACCTGGCCAAAGACAAAAAAGTGATCGGTTTTTTGGAAGGAGTAGCTCTGTGAGTTGGCTCGTTTGCTCGTCAAGTGTGCACTGGAGGTGGCGTGCGTGGGACTGTGCAAAGCCATTCGGGGGCTTAAAGGCGGGTAGAATTCCACCCTTAGCACAAGAAGGAATAGCTGAAGCTGGATTTGCTGTAGAGAAGACTGTCGATATCAAACTATGCCACCAAGCTTTACATGTCTGCTTATTGTGGTCTGAGCTTTCATCCGCCCCTCCCTGCATATATATCTGAATATTAAAAGTGAACTAAAATCGAAGGACTGGCAACACACCTTGACTGTACCTAGAACTGCTGAACCACTTGCCACCTGGCTGCTTTTTTCCCCTTCTCCCACATGAAAATTAATGCTTAAATACAAATTTTATTGTTTACATGGACAGGAAAAAGTCCGAACTATACTGGAGCTCTGGGGGAGAAAAGAATTCTTGTGGGAGGTATCTGTGCTAGGACAGTCCAGGCTTATGGGAATGCTACGGTAGGGAAAAAAGGGGAGGAATACTGAGAAATTTCTTCAAGCTGTTGTTTCTAGATGTTTTGGACTATATGCTGCTGTCATCCCTCTGAAATTCCTACTGCCTTCCTACGTACTTCTGCTTGAAAACATTATTTAGGCAAAGTGGTTTCTGAGGGCATTTACCTTGCCTTATGGACAGAGTCACTAAAGGAAGCCCGTCTCTGGAGTGCTCGACGCAGAGGGGCTGCCTGTCGCCCCTGCCTGGAAGGACATTCACTTTTGTTGTGAACCACTGTGGTGGTGTGCGTAATGTTTGACATGAACATTTAACAACCCTCGCCCAGCTCAACCCAAAGTGGCCACGTGGCTGGTGGACGCGCTGGTCCCTGCAGAATGCAAACAGTATGTAACAGCTCGCAGACTTTGTTCCTGTACCCTTTCGCTTCAAAGCAGGCTGGAGAGGGTGCCAAATCTGAAAAATGAATGGGGACATGTTGAGGTGAAAAACACATGAAGTAATGATGCTGTTGTTCTTGAGCACCTTCAGCGATAGCCATTAATGGCCTCATTTGACAAATTATTACATTGACTAATTGATTTGCTGCTGTTCTAATCCTGTTCTAACATCTAATCCTTTTCGGCATTGCAACTGTTGCTCCCTGTAAGCCCTTTATGTCACTCTTGCCTCTCTTAAATAATATTTCTGGCCTCTCTTTTGGATTAATACGTTGGTCATGATTTCACCTTGGGCTGAAAGCACAGACCTTGCTTGTTTGGTACATGACTTGGATGAGTGGAGCTGTCTGGAAGAAAAAAAACCAAAAAGCAGCGCTCGGAAGGGAAAGGGAGACGGCTCCTTCTCCTTGGGGTGAGCGCAGAGTGTGCTGGGGGAGGGCTCCGTCCTCTACTGTGAATGCTGGGGGTTGATGCCACGTCTCGTAAAGCCACCAGCGTTGTATTTACTGCCGTTAAGTCCATGAGAAACGTCCCCTGGATGGGAATGGGAGCAGGGTGACTAAATGGGGAAGACAAGGACTCATCACCCGGGTGCAGTACAGGCTGGGACGGCTTTCCTGCGGGGAGACGGGTGGCGTGGAGGCCTCCCCACATCCGAGGGAGAGAAGGGGCGCCTTCTCAGAGGCCCCAACCCAAGGCGAAAGATAACTTCATTAAATTATCCCCTCTCCATTTGAAATAAAGAACGGTGGATGGGTTCCTGGCGGCGGCGGGGGCTTCGCCGGGAGACGCGTTGGCTCCTTCGGTGGGGCGAGCCCTCATTATGTGTATTTTGGTGATGGGATGACAATGGAGGTGTGGGAGACGGCTCTGAGTCACCCTCGGGGGCCCCACTGGCGGGGCGGGCCCGGCCCGGGCGGGTGGGGGTCGCTGGGGCCCGGGCCGGAGGGCTCATAAGGCGAGGAGCGGCCCCACCGCGCCGCCCCGCC